>WOCE01000034.1:0-500387 GCA_009771035.1 Lupinus albus
TCCGTATATCATAATTGGACGTGTGACATATGCATTTGGGGTAGAAAAATAATTTCAATCCTTTGTGACTACTAGAGAAAGAATAATCACTTTCCTAGCTATAGTTTGTGAGATGCAACTTGGCTGTGAAAAGTGAACAGTTGAAAATCTATTTTTAACTACACTTTGTTTCCGTATATCATAATTGGACGTGTGACATATGCATCTGGGGTAGAAAAATAAGTTCTGTCCATTGTGACTACCAGAGAAACCAGAATCACTTTCTGCACTGTAGTTGGTGAGATGCAACTTGGCGGTGATAATATATAGTTGAAAATCTATTTTTAGCATAACTTTGTTTCCGTATATCATAATTGGACGTGTGACATATGCATTTGGGGTAGAAAAATAAGTTCTATCCATTGTTACTACAAGAGAAAGCAGAATCACTTTCTGCACTATTGTTGGTGAGATGCAACTTGGCCGTAATAATTTAGTGTTGAAAATCTATTTTTAGCATAACTATGTTTCCGTATATCAGAATTGGACGTATGACATATGCATTTGGAGTATAAAAATAAGTTGTATCCATTGTGACTACCAGAAAAAGCAGAATCACTTTCTGAGCTATAGTTTGTGAGATGCAACTTGGTAGTGAAAAGTGAATAGTTGAAAATCGAAATTTAGCATAACTTTGTCTCCGTATATCATAATTGGACGTTTGAGATATGCATTTGGTGTAGAAAAATAATTTCTATCCGTTGTGACAACAAGATAAATCAGAATCACTATTATAGCTTTAGTTTGTGAGATGCAACTTGGCATTGAAAAGTGAACAGTTAAAAATCTATATTTAACTAAACTTTGTTTCCGTATATCATAATTGTATGTGTGACATATGCATTTAGGGTATAAGAATAAGTTCTATCCATTGTGACTACCAGAAAAAGCAGAATCACTTTCTGAGCTATAGTTTGTGAGATGCAACTTGGTAGTGAAAAGTGAAAAGTTGAAAATCCAAATTTAGCATAACTTTGTTTCCGTATATCATAACTTTGTTTCCAAATATGCAAATGAGAGATATTTGGCTTTCTACCTTTATATAGTTCATAAGGGGTCCTTTTCAAAAGAGGTCTTATTAGCACTCTATTGGACACATAGCAAGCAATATTAATAGCATCAGCCCAAAAGTATTTGGGCAGATTTGTTTCATTTATCATGCTTCTTGCTAGTTCTACTAAAAGCTTATTTTTGTGTTCCGCAACACCATTTTGTTTCCAAATATGCAAATGAGAGATATTTGGCTTTCTACCTTTATATAGTTCATAAGGGGTCCTTTTCAAAAGAGGTCTTATTAGCACTCTATTGGACACATAGCAAGCAATATTAATAGCATCAGCCCAAAAGTATTTGGGCAGATTTGTTTCATTTATCATGCTTCTTGCTAGTTCTACTAAAAGCTTATTTTTGTGTTCCGCAACACCATTTTGTTGTGGAGTCCTTGGTGCAGAAAAATTGTGTGAAATTCCATGTTCATCACAATATTCTTCAAATAAAGCATTTTGAAATTCCCCACCATGATCACTCCTTATAGAAGTAATTCTCATGGATTTTTCATTTTGAACACAACTGGCATACTTTCTAAAAACATGAAAAGCTTCATTTTTATGAACTAACAAGAATGTCGAAGTATATCTAGAAAAGTCATCAACTAGAACAAAACCATAGTAATTTCCTCCAAAGCTTTTGATGCTAGAGGGGCCAAATAGATCCATATGAATTAATTCTAATGGCCTATTAGTAGAAACTATATGCTTAGGTTTAAAAGAAGTTTTCTTTAATTTACTCTTTTGGCATGCAACACATAATTTATTACTAGCATATTTCTTTTTAGGCAAGCCAATGACTAAGTCATGTTTTACTAATTTGTTTAAATGATTCATGTGAATGTGAGCAAATCTCCTATGCCATAACCATGCATCATCATTATTGACAGATAAACACTTGATTTTTAATGATTGGTCACTTAAGGAAATCATAAATATGTTGTTTGTTCTTTTTCCGAAAAGTTTAGTCTTATGAGTCTTGCTATCTTCTATAGTACATAAGTCCTTCTTAAAGATGACATTTAAGCCTTTATCACATAGTTGACTTATGCTAAGAAGATTATGTTTTAAGCCATCAACATATAAAACATTTTCTATAGTAACATGTGGAGGTTTACCAATCCTTCCAATTCCTAAAATTTTACCTCTATTGTTATCGCCATATGTGACAAATCCATCTTTTGGTAGAATAAAGCTGAACTTTGATTTGTCACCAGTCATATGCCTTGAGCAGCCACTGTCTAGGTACCATAGATCGTTTTCTGCTCCAAAGCATACCTACAAAATAAATTTATATTTTAGATTTAGGTACCCAAAGTGATTTGGGTCCTTTTATGTTAGTGCCTTTCTCAACCCATACAAATTTACCTTTTGGTACTCCATAATTTTTAACATAACAGTTGTTAGGAGTATGACCATGATGATTACAATAATTACATGTATACTTATAGATCAAGTTATTACTTTTAAAATTTTTGGGGGAAGTTTAGAAATCTGAGTTCTTAAATTTTAGTATAGTCCTTTCATTGACATAAGGAAGTTTACTAACACTTTCCTTTATAAAGACAGTTTTGTTTTGGCCACTATTATTATTAGGAGAATAACCAATCCCTCTTTTGTTATTTGAAGGGCGTTGATTCAACAAGATTTTGTCCAAGTTTTTAGTGCTCCTATTTAAAGTGTTTATTTCATTTGTTAATACATGTATTTTGGATTCTTTTTCTATACATTTATTACAACTAGTGAGTTTGTTTTGAGAGTTGACTTTACTTTCTAATTCTACAATGGTTTTCTTTTGTTTAGAACATATTTTAGAAAGCTTTAGAAATTCATCATGCAATTCATTAAAAGCTTCTTGTAACTCATCATAACTATGTAATTCAAAAGAGTTACTAACCTCATCAAGTTCATCTTCTGATTGGTGTGAAGCCATTAGTGCTATTTGAGCATTCTCTTCATTGTCGGAGTCAGATGATGAGCTTATATCATTGTCATCCCAAACTATATAAGCCTTCTTTGTTTTATTGTTGTAATTGTTGACTTTGTTGTTGTTGAAATTCTTGCTATAGCTGTCCATCTTTTTAAGAGTAGGACAATCTGCTTTTATGTGGCCACTTTTGCCGCATTCAAAGCAAGTGATGTTTTGAGAGGAGGAATTTTCATTTTTTTCTTGAAAATTTGTTATTCTTGAAGTTTTTGCTTTTCTTCAAGAATTTGTTAAATCTTTTGGCTAGAAGAATCATATCCTCATCGTCATCAATATCACTATTTCTATCTTTAGTGACAGTATTTAGAGCAATTGATTTGTGTTCCTTTTCTATTTCTTCATTTTGCTCTAATCTCCCTAATTCTAATTCATGTTCTTGCAATTTACCAAAGAGGGTTGCAAGAGACATTTTAGACAGACTCTTCTTTTCTGATATGGCAGTAACTTTGGGTTGCCAATTTCTATTTAGGGACCTAAGAACTTTTAAATTTAAGTCATTAGTAGATAAGTCTTTTCCTAAGGCAATGAGATGGTTAGTAAGGTGGGTAAATCTTTTCTGCATGTCTTGTATTTTCTCACCAGGAAGCATTCTAAAGAGTTCATACTCTTGTGACAGAGTATTGAGTCTTGAACGCTTAACTTCATCTGTTCCTTCGTGGGTGGTCTCTAAGGTTTCCCACATCTCTTTTGCAGTTTTGCAATTTGAGATTCTAAAGAATTCATCCATTCCCAAAGCCGAAGTTATAATGTTCTTGGCTTTTAGATCATATTGAACTTTTCTTTTATCTTCATTATCCCAAGCACTTCTTGGTTTTGTTTCTACTATACCACAACTAAGATGACTTGGAATAAAGGGACCGTTTTCAATGGCGTCCCAAATTTCTAAGTCTTGAGACTCAATGAAGATTCTCATCCTAATTTTCCAGAAATCGTAATGTTCACCATTAAAGTTAGGTGGACGATTTATATTGGATCCCTCTCCTAGATATTGTTTTGAGGCCATAGTTAGGATCTTAGGAGAAAATTACCTAAACTTAAGCTCTGATACCAATTGTTAAGATATATGGCCACCTAAGAGGGGGGGGGGGGGGTGAATTAGGTGTAGAGACTTAAATTCAATATTTCTACTTTTATTTTAAAACTTTGCAAGTTTAAAGAGAGTTTTTCTATCAGCGGAAGTAATAAACAAAATAGTTGAGTAAAAGTAGAAGATAGTGCAAAATGTAAATAGTTAAGGGAAGAGAAGATCACACCAAGATGTATACTGGTTCACCTTCAATCTGAAGGCTACGTCCAGTCCTTCTTGTTACCAAGAAGATTTTTCCACTATTGCAAGAACCAATGTTACACCTTCTTCGTCTTCTTCCAAGACTACTCACCTATTCCACTAGGCACTAGGCTAACACCGTTCTTCACAATATACTGCACTTCACCACACTTGGTGAAATGTTTACAAGACACTAACTTGTATTCTTAAGATGGTTTTTACAAGGCTTTTGAATAAGTGACTCTCTAATAGTAATTGAAACTTTAAGATTGAATCACTCACTAAATGATCACTTAATTTAGAATCAAATAACTTGGATAAAGGCTTTTGTTTATGCTTAAGACTTTGAATAATTTCCAGAATTGGAAAGATATGAAAATTGATATCAAAGTCTTAACACTTATGAATGAATGACAAAAATTATGAGAATTTTGTGACTTTGTGAGTATGAAAGTTGTATTCAGAATTGTGTTGAAAAACAAGTCATAGAACACCTATTTATAGTGTTTAATTCGTGCACATGAACCAGTATGAGTTTGTGAAAAGTTAAGAGCTACATCAGTTCATTCAAAATAGAACCAATATACTGTTCTGGTATGTGTAATCGATTACCATATGGTGTAATCGATTACACCAGTTAAAAATTTCAAAAACAAGCTCAACAGGTTGATGTAATCGATTACCAAACATTGTGTAATCGATTACAATGTGAAAAAATGCACGTATCTGATGCTTTTAATATGTTGTAATCGATTACATATACTTGTAATCGATTACATCATGTAAAAATTTAAAATACAAAACTCAACGGATTTATGTAATCGATTACCAAACATGGTGTAATCGATTACAATGTGTAAAACGTACATATCTGGTACTTTTAATATGTTGTAATCGATTACGAGTATGGTGTAATCGATTACATCATAGAAAATGCACAGGTCTGATGAGTTTATCAACTTGTAATCGATTACAAGGGTTGTGTAATCGATTACATCATGGAAAATGTACATGACTGATGAATTTATCAATATGTAATCGATTACCAGAGTAGTGTAATCGATTACACTGTTTAAAAACAGAACACCTATGCTTTAGTGCAAATGATTTTGGTTTTATGCATGAGTTTTTCAGAATTTAGCCTTTATCGTATAGTTAAGAGATTTTAAGATTAAGTATCGTTTTACCTAGAAGACTTAGACTACACATATGAGCTTCTTTGACTTTTGAATTGCTAGTCTTCTTTTTGCATTTGATGACATAGTGAGCATCATCAAAACCTTAGCCATAGGTTTGGAAAGATCACCATCTTCACAAACTACAGAATTGGACGAGAAAATAAATAGTTGAAAATCTATTTTTAGCATAACTTTTTTTCCGTATATCAGAATTGGACGTATGACATATGTATTTGGGGTCGAAAAATAAGTTCTATCCATTGGGACTACCAGAAAAAGCAGAATTACTTTCTGAGCTATAGTTTGTGAGATGCAATTTGGTAGTGAAAAGTGAATAGTTGAAAATCTAAATTTAGCATAACTTTGTTTCCGTATATCAGAATTGGACGTTTGAGATATGCATTTAGGGTAGAAAAATAAGTTCTATTCGTTGTGACAACCAGAGAAAGCAGAATCACTTTCTGCACTGTAGTTGGTGAGATGCAACTTGGCGGTGATAATTTATAGTTGAAAATCTATTTTTAACATAACTTTGTTTCCGTATATCAGAATTGGACGTATGACATATGCATTCGGGGTAGAAAAATAAGTTCTATACATTGGGAGAACCAGAAAATGGACAATCACTTTCTGAGATGTAGTTTGTGAGATGCAACTTGGTGGTGAAAAGTGAATAGTTGAAAATCGAAATTTAGCATAACTTTGTCTCCGTATATCATAATTGGACGTTTGAGATATGCATTTGGGGTAGGAAAATAAGTTCTATCCGTTGTGACAACCAGATAAACCAGAATCACTATTATAGCTTTAGTTTGTGAGATGCAACTTGGCGGTGAAAAGTGAACATTTGAAAATCTATTTTTAGCATAAATTTGTTACCGTGTATCAGAATTGGACGTATGACGTATTCATTTGGGGTAGAGAAATAAGTTCTATCCATTGAGACAACCATAGAAAGCAGAATCACTTTCTGAGCAATAGTTTGTGAGATGCAACTTGGCGGTGAGAAGTGAACAGTTGAAAATCTATTTTTAACATAAATTTGCTTCCGTATATCAGAATCGGACGTGTGACATATGCATTTGGGGTAGAAAAATAATTTCAATCCATTGGGACACAACCAGAGAATTCAGAATCACATTCCAAGCTATAGTTTGTGTGATTCAACTTGGCGGTGACAAGTGAATAGTTGAAAATCTCTTTTTAGCATAACTTTATTTCCGTATATCCGAATTGGACGTATCACATATGCATTCGGGGTAGAAAAATAAATTCTATCCATTGTGACTACCATAGAATTCAGAATCACATTCCAAGCTATAGTTTGTGAGATGCAACTTGGCGGTGACAAGTGAATAGTTAAGAATCTATTTTTAGCATAACTTTGTTTCCGTATAATAGAATTGGACGTATGACATATGCATTTGGGGTAGAAAAATATACTCTATCCATTGTGACTTCCAGAGAATTCAGAATCACATTCCAAGCTATAGTTTGTGAGATGAAAATTGGCGGTGACAAGTGAATAGATGAAAATCTATTTTTAGCATTAATTTGTTTCCGTGTATCAGAATTGGACGTATCAGAATTGGGGTAGCGAAATAAGTTCCATCTATTGAGACAACCATAGAAAGCAGAATCAATTATTGAGCAATAGTTTGTGAGATGCAACTTCGTGGTGGAAAGTGAATAGTTGAAAATCGATTTTTAGCTTAACTTTGTTTCTGTATATCAGAATCGGACGTATGACATATGCATTTGGGGTAGAAAAATAAGTTCTATCAATTGTGACAACCAGTGAAAGAAGAATCACATTCCGAGATGTAGTTTGTGAGATGCAACTTGGCGGTGAAAAGTGAACAGTTGAAAATCTATTTTTAGCATAAATTTGTTTTCGTATATCAGAATTTGACGTGTGACATATGCATTTGGGGTAGAAAAATAATTTAAATCCATTGGGACAACCAAAGAAATCAGAATCACATTCCAACGTATAGTTTGTGAAATGCAACTTGGCGGTGACAAGTGAATAGTTGTAAATCTATTTTTACTTTAACTTTGTTTCCGTATATCAGAATTGGAAATATGACATATGCATTTGGGGTAGAAAAATAAATTCTATCCATTGTGACTACAAGAGAATTCAGAATCTCATTCCAATCTATAGTTTGTGAGATGCAACATGGCGGTGACAAGTGAATAGTTGAAAATCTATTTTTAGCTTAAATTTGCTTCCGTATATCAGAATTGGACGTGTGACATATGCATTTGGGGTAGAAAAATAATTTCAATCCATTGGAACAACCAGAGAAATCATAATCACATTCCAAGAAATAGTTTGTGAGATGCAACTTGGCGGTGACAAGTGAATAGTTGAAAATCAATTTTTAGCATAACTTTGTTTCCGTATGTCAGATTTGGACGTATGACTTATGCATTTGGGGTAGAAAAATAATTTCAATCCATTGGGATAACCAGAGAAATCAGAATCACATTCCAACCTATAGTTTGTGAGATGCAACTTGGCGGTGACAAGTGAATAGTTGTAAATCTATTTTTAGCATAACGTTGTTTCCGTATATCATAATTGGAAGTATGACATATGCATTTGGGGTAGAAAAATAAATTCTATCCATTGTGACTGCTAGAGAATTCAGAATCACATTCCAAGCTATAGTTTGTGAGATGCAACTTGGCGGTGACAAGTGAATAGTTGAAAATCTATTTTTAGCACAAATTTGTTTCTGTATATCAGAATTGGACGTGTGACATATGTATTTGGGGTAGAAAAATAACTTCTATCCATTGTGACTTCCAGAGAATTCAGAATCACATTCCAAGCTATAGTTTGTGAGATGCAACCTGGCGGTGACAAGTGAATAGTTGAAAATCTATTTTTAGCATAAATTTGCTTCCGTATATCAGAATTGGACGTGTGACATATGCATTTGGGGAAGAAAAATAATTTCAATCCATTGGGACAACCATAGAAATCAGAATCACATTCCAAGCTATAGTTTGTGAGATGCAACTTCACGGTGACAAGTGAATAGTTGAAAATCTATTTTTAGCATAAATTTGCTTCCGTATATCAGAATTGGACGTGTGACATATGCATTTGGGGTATAAAAATAACTTCAATCCATTGGGACAACCAGAGAAATCAGAATCACATTCCAAGCTATAGTTTGTGACATGCAACTTGGCGGTGACAAGTGAATAGTTGAAAATCTATTTTTAGCATAAATTTGTTTTCGTGTATCAGAATTGGACGTATGAAATATGCATTTGTGGTAGACAAATAATTTCAATCCATTGGGACAACCAGAGAAATTAGAATCACATTCCAAGCAATAGTTTGTGATATTCAACTTGGCGGTGACAAGTGAATAGTATAAAATCTATTTTTAGCATAACTTTGTTTATGTATATCAGAATTGGACGTATGACATATGCATTTGGGGTAGAAAAATAAATTCTATCCATGGTGACTTCCAGAGAATTCAGAATAACATTCTAAGCTATAGTTTGTGAGACGCAACTTGGCGGTGACAAGTGAATAGTTGAAAATCTATTTTTAGCATAAATTTGCTTCCGTATATCAGAATTGGACGTGTGACATATGCATTTGGGGAAGAAAAATAATTTCAATCCATTGGGACACCCAGAGAAATCAGAATCACATTCCAAGCCATAGTTTGTGTGATGCAACTTGGTGTTGACAAGTGAATAGTTGAAAATCTATTTTTAGCATAACTTTGTTTATGTATAATAGAATTGGACGTATGACATATGCATTTGGGGTAGAAAAATAAATTCTATCCATTGTGACTACCAGAGAATTCAGAATCACATTCCAAGCTATATTTTGTGAGATGCAACTTGGCGGTGACAAGTGAATAGTTGAAAATCTATTTTTAGCATAACTTTGTTTCCGTATATCAGAATTGGACGTGTGACATATGTATTTGGGGTAGAAAAATAACTTCAATCCATTGTCACTACCAGAGAATTCAGAATCACATTCCATGCAATAGTTTGTGAGATGCAACTTGGCAGTGATAAGTGAATAGTTGAAAATCGATTTTTAGCATAACTTTGTTTCTGTATATCAGAATCGGACGTATGACATATGCATTTGGGGTAGAAAAATAAGTTCTATCCATTGTGAGAACCATAGAAAGCAGAATCACATTCCGAGTTGTAGTTTCTGAGATGCAACTTGGCGGTGAATAGTGAACAGTTGAAAATCTATTTTTAGCATAAATTTGTTTCCGTATATCAGAATTGGTCGTGTGACATATGCATTTGGGGTAGAAAAATAATTTCAATCCATTGGGACAGCCAGAGAAATCAGAATCACAATCCAACCTACAGTTTGTGAGATGCAACTTGACGTGTGACATATGCATTTGGGGTAGAAAAATAATTTCAATCCATTGGGACAGCCAGAGAAATCAGAATCACATTCCAACGTATAGTTTGTGAGATGCAACTTGGCGGTGACAAGTGAATAGTTGTAAATCTCTTTTTAGCCTAACTTTGTTTCGGTATATCAGAATTGGAAGTATGACATATGCATTTGGGGTAGAAAAATAAATTCTATCCATTGTGACTACCAGAGAATTCAGAATCACATTCCAAGCTATAGTTTGTGTGATGCAACTTGGCGGTGACAAGTGAATAGTTGAAAATCTATTTTTAGCATAAATTTGCTTCCGTATATCAGAATTAGACGTGTGACATATGCATTTGAGGTAGAAAAATAATTTCAATCCATTGGGACAACCAGAGAAAGAAGAATCACATTCCAACCTATAGTTTGTGAGATGCAACTTGGCGGTGACAAGTGAATATGCATTTGGGGTAGAAAAATAAATTATATCCATTGTGACCACCATTGAATTCAGAATCACATTCTAAGCTATTGTTTGTGAGATGCAACTTGGCGGTGACAAGTGAATAGTTGAAAATCTATTTTTAGAATAAATTTGTTCCAGTGTATCAGAATTGGACGTATGACGTATGACATATGCATTTGGTGTAGAGAAATAAGTCCTATCCATTGAGACAACCATAGAAAGAAGAATCACTTTCTGAGCAATAGTCTGTGAGATGCAACTTTCCGTGTATCAGAATTAGACGTATGACATAAGCATTTGGGGTAGAGAAATAAGTTCTATCCATTGTACCAACCAGAGAAAGCATAATCACATTCCGATATGTAGTTTCTGAGATGCAACTTGGCGGTGAAAAGTGAACAGTTGAAAATCTATTTTTAGCATAAATTTGTTTTCGTATATCAGAATTGGACGTGTGACATATGCATTTGGGGTAGAAAAATAATTTCAATCCATTGGGACAACCAGGGAAATCAGAATCACATTCAAAGCTATAGTTTGTGTGATGCAACTTGGCGGTGACAAGTGAATAGTTGAAAATCTATTTTTAGCATAAATTTGCTTCTGTATATCAGAATTGGACGTGTGACATATGCATTTGGGGTAGAAAATAATTTCAATCCTTTGGGACACCGAGAGAAATCAGAATCACATTCCAAGCTATAGTTTGTGAGATGCAACTTGGCGGTGACAAGTGAATAGTTGAAAATCTATTTTTAGCACAAATTTGTTTCCGTATATCAGAATTGGACGTGTGACATATGTATTTGGGGTAGAAAAATAATTTCAATCCATTGGGACTGACAGAGAAATCAGAATCACATTCCAACCTATAGTTTGTGAGATGTAACTTGGCGGTGACAAGTGAATAGTTGAAATCTATTTTTAGCATAAATTTGTTTCCGTATATCAGAATTGGACGTGTGACATATACATTTGTGGTAGAAAAATAATTTCAATCCATTGGGACAACCAGAGAAATCAGAATCACATTCCAAGCAATAGTTTGTGAGATGCAACTTGACTGTGACAAGTGAACAGTTGAAAATCTATTTTTAGCATGAATTTGTTTCCGTATATCAGAATTGGACTTGTGACATGCATTTGTGGCAGAAAAATAATTTCAATCTATTGGGACAACCAGTGAAATCAGAATCACATTCCAAGCTATAGTTTGTGTGACGCAACTTGGCGGTAACAAGTGAATGGTTGAAAATCTATTTTTACCATAACTTTGTTTCCGTATATCAGAATTGGAAGTATGACATATGCATTTGTGGTAGAAAAATAAATTTTATCCATTGTGTCTACCAGAGAATACAGAATCACATTCCAAGCTATAGTTTGTGAGATGCAACTTGGCGGTGACAAGTGAATAGTTAAAAATCTATTTTTAGCATAAATTTCTTTCTGTGTATCAGAATTGGACGTATGACATATGCATTTGTGGTAGAAAAATAATTTCAATCCATTGGGACAACCATAGAAATCAGAATCACATTTCAAGCTATAGTTTGTGAGATGCAACTTGGCGGTGACAAGTGAATAGTTGAAAATCTATTTTTAGCATAACTTTGTTTCCGTATAATAGAATTGGACGTATGACATATGCTTTTGGGGTAGAAAAATAAACTCTATCCATTGAGACTTAAAGAGAATTCAGAATCACATTCCAAGCTATAGTTTGTGAGATGAAACTTGGCGGTGACAAGTGAACAGTTGAAAATCTATTTTTAGCTTTAATTTGTTTCCGTGTATCAGAGTTGGACGTATGACATATGCATTTGGGGCAGAGAAATATGTTCTATCCATTGAGACAGCCACAGAAAGCAGAATCACTTTCTGAGCAATAGTTTGTGAGATGCAACTTCGTAGTGAAAAGTGAGTAGTTGAAAATCTATTTTTAGCATAACTTTGTTTCCGTATATCAGAATCGGATGTATGACATATGCCTTTGGGGTTGAAAAATAAGTTCTATCCATTGTGACAACCAGAGAAAGCAGAATCACATTCCGAGAAGTAGTTTCTGAGATGCAACTTGGCGGTGAAAAGTGAACAGTTGAAAATCAATTTTTAGCATAAATTTGTTTCCGTATATCAGAATTGGACGTGTGACATGCATTTGGGGTAGAAAAATAATTTCAATGCATTGGGACAGCAAGAAAAATCAGAATCACATTCCAACCTATAGTTTGTGAGATGCAACTTGGCGGTGACAAGTGAATAGTTGTAAATCTATTTTTAGCATAACTTTGTTTCCGTATATCAGAATTGGAAGATGACATATGCATTTGGGGTATAAAAATAAATTCTATCCATTGTGACTACAACAGAATTCAGAATCACATTCAAAGCTATAGTTTGTGTGATGCAACTTGGCGGTGACAAGTGAATAGTTGAAAATCTATTTTAAGCATTAATTTGCTTCTATATATCAGAATTGGACGTGTGACATATGCATTTGGGGTAGAAAATAATTTCAATCCTTTGGGACACCGAGAGAAATCAGAATCACATTCCAAGCTATAGTTTGTGAGATTCAACTTGGCGGTGACAAGTGAATAGTTAAAAATCTATTTTTAGCATAACTTTTTTTTATGTATGTCATAATTGGACGTATGACATATGCATTAGGGGCAGAAAAATAAATTCTATCCATTGTGACTACCAGAGAATTCAGAATCACATTCCAAGCTATAGTTTGTGAGATGCAACTTGGCGGTGACAAGTGAATATTTGAAAATCTATTTTTAGCATAAATTTGTTTCCGTATATCAGAATTGGACGTGTGACATATGCATTTGTGGTAGAAAAATAATTTCAATCCATTGGGACAACCAGAGAAATCAGAATCACATTCCAAGCAATGGTTTGTGAGATGCAACTTGACTGTGACAAGTGAACAGTTGAAAATCTATTTTTAGCATAAATTTGTTTCCGTATATCAGAATTGGACTTGTGACATATGCATTTGTGGCAGAAAAATAATTTCAATCCATTGGGACAACCAGTGAAATCAGAATCACATTCCAAGCTATAGTTTGTGTGATGCAACTTTGCGGTAACAAGTGAATGGTTGAAAATCTATTTTTACCATAACTTTGTTTCCGTATATCAGAATTGGAAGTATGACATATGCATTTGTGGTAGAAAAATAAATTCTATCCATTGTGTCTACCAGAGAATACAGAATCACATTCCAAGCTATAGTTTGTGAGATGCAACTTGGCGGTGACAAGTGAACAGTTGAAAATCTATTTTTAGCATAAATTTGTTTCCGTATATCAGAATTGGACTTGTGACATATGCATTTGTGGCAGAAAAATAATTTCAATCCATTGGGACAACCAGTGAAATCAGAATCACATTCCAAGCTATAGTTTGTGTGATGCAACTTGGCGGTAACAAGTGAATGGTTGAAAATCTATTTTTACCATAACTTTGTTTCCGTATATCAGAATTGGAAGTATGACATATGCATTTGTGGTAGAAAAATAAATTCTATCCATTGTGTCTACCAGAGAATACAGAATCACATTCCAAGCTATAGTTTGTGAGATGCAACTTGGCGGTGACAAGTGAATAGTTAAAAATCTATTTTTAGCATAAATTTCTTTCTGTGTATCAGAATTGGACGTATGACATATGCATTTGTGGTAGAAAAATAATTTCAATCCATTGGGACAACCATAGAAATCAGAATCACATTTCATGCAAAAGTTTGTGAGATGCAACTTGGCGGTGACAAGTGAATAGTTGAAAATCTATTTTTAGCATAACTTTGTTTCCGTATAATAGAATTGGACGTATGACATATGCTTTTGGGGTAGAAAAATAAACTCTATCCATTGAGACTTCCAGAGAATACAGAATCACATTCCAAGCTATAGTTTGTGAGATGAAACTTGGCGGTGACAAGTGAACAGTTGAAAATCTATTTTTAGCATTAATTTGTTTCCGTGTATCAGAGTTGGACGTATGACATATGCATTTGGGGCAGAGAAATAAGTTCTATCCATTGAGACAGCCACAGAAAGCAGAATCACTTTCTGAGCAATAGTTTGTGAGATGCAACTTCGTAGTGAAAAGTGAGTAGTTGAAAATCTATTTTTAGCATAACTTTGTTTCCGTATATCAGAATCGGACGTATGACATATGCATTTGGGGTAGAAAAATAAGTTCTATCCATTGTGACAACCAGAGAAAGCAGAATCACATTCCGAGAAGTAGTTTCTGAGATGCAACTTGGCGGTGAAAAGTGAACAGTTGAAAATCAATTTTAAGCATAAATTTGTTTCCGTATATCAGAATTGGACGTGTGACATGCATTTGGGGTAGAAAAATAATTTCAATCCATTGGGACAGCCAGAGAAATCAGAATCACATTCCAACCTATAGTTTGTGAGATGCAACTTGGCGGTGACAAGTGAATAGTTGTAAATCTATTTTTAGCATAACTTTGTTTCCGTATATCAGAATTGGAAGTATGACATATGCATTTGGGATAGAAAAATAAATTCTATCCATTGTGACTACAAGAGAATTCAGAATCACATTCCAAGCTATAGTTTGTGAAATGCAACTTGGCGGTGACAAGTCAACAGTTGAAAATCTATTTTTAGCATAAATTTGGTTCCGTATATAAGAATTGGACGTGTGACATATGAATTTGGGGTAGAAAAATAATTTCAATCCATTGGGACAACCAGTGAAATAAGAATCACATTCCAAGCTATAGTTTGTGTGATGCAACTTGGCGGTGACAAGTGAATGGTTGAAAATCTATTTTTAGCATAACTTTGTTTCCGTATATCAGAATTGGAAGTATGATATATTCATTTGGGGTAGAAAAATAAATTCTATCCATTGTGACTACAAGAGAATTCAGAATCACATTCCAAGCTATAGTTTGTGAGATGCAACTTGGCGGTGACAAGTGAATAGTTGAAAATCTATTTTTAGCATAAATTTGCTTCCGTATATTAGAATTGGACGTGTGACATATGCATTTGAGGTAGAAAAATAACTTCTATCCATTGTGACTACCAGAAAATTCAGAATCGCATTCCAAGCTATAGTTTGTGAGATGCAACTTGGCGGTGAAAAGTGAAAAGTTGAAAATCTATTTTTAGCATAAATTTGTTTCCGTATATCAGAATTGGACGTGTGACATATGCATTTGGGGTAGAAAAATAATTTCAATCCATTGGGACAACTAGTGAAATCAGAATCACATTCCAAGCTATATTTTGTGTGATGCAACTTGGCGGTGACAAGTGAATGGTTGAAAATCTATTTTTACCATAACTTTGTTTCCGTATATCAGAATTGGAAGTATGACATATGCATTTGTGGTAGAAAAATAAATTCTATCCATTGTGACTTGTTGAGAATTCAGAATCACATTCCAAGCTATAGTTTGTGAGATGCAACTTGGCGGTGACAAGTGAATAGTTGAAAATCTATTTTTAGCACAAATTTGCTTCGGTATATCAGAATTGGACTTGTGACATAAGCATTTGTGGCAGAAAAATAATTTCAATCCATTGGGACAACCAGTGAAATCAGAATCACATTCCAAGCTATAGTTTGTGTGATGCAACTTGGCGGTAACAAGTGAATGGTTGAAAATCTATTTTAACCATAACTTTGTTTTCGTATATCAGAATTGGACATATGACATATGCATTTGGGGTAGAAAAATAAATTCTATCCATTTTGACTACTAGAGAATACAGAATCACATTCCAAGCTATAGTTTGTGAGATGCAACTTGGCGGTGACAAGTGAATAGTTAAAAATCTATTTTTAGCATAAATTTCTTTCTGTGTATCAGAATTGGACGTATGACATATGCATTTGTGGTAGAAAAATAATTTCAATCCATTGGGACAACCAGAGAAATCAGAATCACATTCCAAGCAATAGTTTGTGAGATGCAACTTGGCGGTGACAAGTGAATAGTTGAAAATATATTTTTAGCATAACTTTGTTTCCGTATAATAGAATTGGACGTATGACATATGCTTTTGGGGTAGAAAAATAAACTCTATCCATTGAGACTTCCAGAGAATACAGAATCACATTTCAAGCTATAGTTTGTGAGATGCAACTTGGCAGTGAAAAGTGAAAAGTTGAAAATATATTTTTAGCATAAATTTGTTTCCGTATATCAGAATTGGACGTGTGACATATGCATTTGGGGTAGAAAAATAATTTCAATCCATTGCGACAAGTAGTGAAATCAGAATCACATTCCAAGCTATATTTTGTGTGATGCAACTTGGCGGTGACAAGTGAATGGTTGAAAATCTATTTTTACCATAACTTTGTTTCCGTATATCAGAATTGGAAGTATGACATATGCATTTGTGGTAGAAAAATAATTTCAATCCATTGGGACAACCAGAGAAATCAGAATCACATTCCAAGCAATAGTTTGTGAGATGCAACTTGGCGGTGACAAGTGAATAGTTGAAAATCTATTTTTAGCATAACTTTGTTTCCGTATATCAGAATTGGACGTGTGACATATGCATTTGGGGTAGAAAAATAAATTCTATCCATTGTGAATACCATAGAATTCAGAATCACATTTCAAGCTATAGTTTGTGAGATGCAACTTGGCAGTGACAAGTGAATAGTTGAAAATCAATTTTTAGCATAACTTTGTTTCCGTATAATAGAATTGGACGTATGACATATGCTTTTGGGGTAGAAAAATAAACTCTATGCATTGAGACTTACAGAGAATTCAGAATCACATTCCAAGCTATAGTTTGTGAGATGAAACTTGGCGGTGACAAGTGAACAGTTGAAAATCTATTTTTAGCTTTAATTTGTTTCCGTGTATCAGAGTTGGACGTATGACATATGCATTTGGGGCAGAGAAATATGTTCTATCCATTGAGACAGCCACAGAAAGCAGAATCACTTTCTGAGCAATAGTTTGTGAGATGCAACTTCGTAGTGAAAAGTGAGTAGTTGAAAATCTATTTTTAGCATAACTTTGTTTCCGTATATCAGAATCGGATGTATGACATATGCCTTTGGGGTTGAAAAATAAGTTCTATCCATTGTGACAACCAGAGAAAGCAGAATCACATTCCGAGAAGTAGTTTCTGAGATGCAACTTGGCGGTGAAAAGTGAACAGTTGAAAATCAATTTTTAGCATAAATTTGTTTCCGTATATCAGAATTGGACGTGTGACATGCATTTGGGGTAGAAAAATAATTTCAATGCATTGGGACAGCCAGAAAAATCAGAATCACATTCCAACCTATAGTTTGTGAGATGCAACTTGGCGGTGACAAGTGAATAGTTGTAAATCTATTTTTAGCATAACTTTGTTTCCGTATATCAGAATTGGAAGATGACATATGCATTTGGGGTATAAAAATAAATTCTATCCATTGTGACTACAACAGAATTCAGAATCACATTCAAAGCTATAGTTTGTGTGATGCAACTTGGCGGTGACAAGTGAATAGTTGAAAATCTATTTTAAGCATTAATTTGCTTCTATATATCAGAATTGGACGTGTGACATATGCATTTGGGGTAGAAAATAATTTCAATCCTTTGGGACACCGAGAGAAATCAGAATCACATTCCAAGCTATAGTTTGTGAGATTCAACTTGGCGGTGACAAGTGAATAGTTAAAAAACTATTTTTAGCATAACTTTTTTTTATGTATGTCATAATTGGACGTATGACATATGCATTAGGGGCAGAAAAATAAATTCTATCCATTGTGACTACCAGAGAATTCAGAATCACATTCCAAGCTATAGTTTGTGAGATGCAACTTGGCGGTGACAAGTGAATATTTGAAAATCTATTTTTAGCATAAATTTGTTTCCGTATATCAGAATTGGACGTGTGACATATGCATTTGTGGTAGAAAAATAATTTCAATCCATTGGGACAACCAGAGAAATCAGAATCACATTCCAAGCAATGGTTTGTGAGATGCAACTTGACTGTGTCAAGTGAACAGTTGAAAATCTATTTTTAGCATAAATTTGTTTCCGTATATCAGAATTGGACTTGTGACATATGCATTTGTGGCAGAAAAATAATTTCAATCCATTGGGACAACCAGTGAAATCAGAATCACATTCCAAGCTATAGTTTGTGTGATGCAACTTGGCGGTAACAAGTGAATGGTTGAAAATCTATTTTTACCATAACTTTGTTTCCGTATATCAGAATTGGAAGTATGACATATGCATTTGTGGTAGAAAAATAAATTCTATCCATTGTGTCTACCAGAGAATACAGAATCACATTCCAAGCTATAGTTTGTGAGATGCAACTTGGCGGTGACAAGTGAACAGTTGAAAATCTATTTTTAGCATAAATTTGTTTCCGTATATCAGAATTGGACTTGTGACATATGCATTTGTGGCAGAAAAATAATTTCAATCCATTGGGACAACCAGTGAAATCAGAATCACATTCCAAGCTATAGTTTGTGTGATGCAACTTGGCGGTAACAAGTGAATGGTTGAAAATCTATTTTTACCATAACTTTGTTTCCGTATATCAGAATTGGAAGTATGACATATGCATTTGTGGTAGAAAAATAAATTCTATCCATTGTGTCTACCAAAGAATACAGAATCACATTCCAAGCTATAGTTTGTGAGATGCAACTTGGCGGTGACAAGTGAATAGTTAAAAATCTATTTTTAGCATAAATTTCTTTCCGTATATCAGAATTGGACGTGTGACATATGCATTTGGGGTAGAAAAATAATTTCAATCCATTGCGACAAGTAGTGAAATCAGAATCACATTCCAAGCTATATTTTGTGTGATGCAACTTGGCGGTGACAAGTGAATGGTTGAAAATCTATTTTTACCATAACTTTGTTTCCGTATATCAGAATTGGAAGTATGACATATGCATTTGTGGTAGAAAAATAATTTCAATCCATTGGGACAACCATAGAAATCAGAATCACATTTCATGCAAAAGTTTGTGAGATGCAACTTGGCGGTGACAAGTGAATAGTTGAAAATCTATTTTTAGCATAACTTTGTTTCCGTATAATAGAATTGGACGTATGACATATGCTTTTGGGGTAGAAAAATAAACTCTATCCATTGAGACTTCCAGAGAATTCAGAATCACATTCCAAGCTATAGTTTGTGAGATGAAACTTGGCGGTGACAAGTGAACAGTTGAAAATCTATTTTTAGCATTAATTTGTTTCCGTGTATCAGAGTTGGACGTATGACATATGCATTTGGGGCAGAGAAATAAGTTCTATCCATTGAGACAGCCACAGAAAGCAGAATCACTTTCTGAGCAATAGTTTGTGAGATGCAACTTGGCGGTGAAAAGTGAGTAGTTGAAAATCTATTTTTAGCATAACTTTGTTTCCGTGTATCAGAGTCGGACGTATGACATATGCATTTGGGGCAGAGAAATAAGTTCTATCCATTGAGACAGCCACAGAAAGCAGAATCACTTTCTGAGCAATAGTTTGTGAGATGCAACTTCGTGGTGAAAAGTGAGCAGTTGAAAATCAATTTTAAGCATAACTTTGTTTCCGTATATCAGAATTGGACGTGTGACATGCATTTGGGGTAGAAAAATAATTTCAATCCATTGGGACAGCCAGAGAAATCAGAATCACATTCCAACCTATAGTTTGTGAGATGCAACTTGGCGGTGACAAGTGAATAGTTGTAAATCTATTTTTAGCATAACTTTGTTTCCGTATATCAGAATTGGAAGTATGACATATGCATTTGGGATAGAAAAATAAATTCTATCCATTGTGACTACAAGAGAATTCAGAATCACATTCCAAGCTATAGTTTGTGAAATGCAACTTGGCGGTGACAAGTCAACAGTTGAAAATCTATTTTTAGCATAAATTTGGTTCCGTATATAAGAATTGGACGTGTGACATATGAATTTGGGGTAGAAAAATAATTTCAATCCATTGGGACAACCAGTGAAATAAGAATCACATTCCAAGCTATAGTTTGTGTGATGCAACTTGGCGGTGACAAGTGAATGGTTGAAAATCTATTTTTAGCATAACTTTGTTTCCGTATATCAGAATTGGAAGTATGATATATTCATTTGGGGTAGAAAAATAAATTCTATCCATTGTGACTACAAGAGAATTCAGAATCACATTCCAAGCTATAGTTTGTGAGATGCAACTTGGCGGTGACAAGTGAATAGTTGAAAATCTATTTTTAGCATAAATTTGCTTCCGTATATTAGAATTGGACGTGTGACATATGCATTTGAGGTAGAAAAATAACTTCTATCCATTGTGACTACCAGAAAATTCAGAATCGCATTCCAAGCTATAGTTTGTGAGATGCAACTTGGCGGTGAAAAGTGAAAAGTTGAAAATCTATTTTTAGCATAAATTTGTTTCCGTATATCAGAATTGGACGTGTGACATATGCATTTGGGGTAGAAAAATAATTTCAATCCATTGGGACAACTAGTGAAATCAGAATCACATTCCAAGCTATATTTTTTGTGATGCAACTTGGCGGTGACAAGTGAATGGTTGAAAATCTATTTTTACCATAACTTTGTTTCCGTATATCAGAATTGGAAGTATGACATATGCATTTGTGGTAGAAAAATAAATTCTATCCATTGTGACTTGTTGAGAATTCAGAATCACATTCCAAGCTATAGTTTGTGAGATGCAACTTGGCGGTGACAAGTGAATAGTTGAAAATCTATTTTTAGCACAAATTTGCTTCGGTATATCAGAATTGGACTTGTGACATATCCATTTGTGGCAGAAAAATAATTTCAATCCATTGGGACAACCAGTGAAATCAGAATCACATTCCAAGCTATAGTTTGTGTGATGCAACTTGGCGGTAACAAGTGAATGGTTGAAAATCTATTTTAACCATAACTTTGTTTTCGTATATCAGAATTGGACATATGACATATGCATTTGGGGTAGAAAAATAAATTCTATCCATTGTGACTACTAGAGAATACAGAATCACATTCCAAGCTATAGTTTGTGAGATGCAACTTGGCGGTGACAAGTGAATAGTTAAAAATCTATTTTTAGCATAAATTTCTTTCTGTGTATCAGAATTGGACGTATGACATATGCATTTGTGGTAGAAAAATAATTTCAATCCATTGGGACAACCAGAGAAATCAGAATCACATTCCAAGCAATAGTTTGTGAGATGCAACTTGGCGGTGACAAGTGAATAGTTGAAAATATATTTTTAGCATAACTTTGTTTCCGTATATCAGAATTGGACGTGTGACATATGCATTTGGGGTAGAAAAATAAATTCTATCCATTGTGAATACCATAGAATTCAGAATCACATTTCAAGCTATAGTTTGTGAGATGCAACTTGGCAGTGACAAGTGAATAGTTGAAAATCAATTTTTAGCATAACTTTGTTTCCGTATAATAGAATTGGACGTATGACATATGCTTTTGGGGTAGAAAAATAAACTCTATGCATTGAGACTTACAGAGAATTCAGAATCACATTCCAAGCTATAGTTTGTGAGATGAAACTTGGCGGTGACAAGTGAACAGTTGAAAATCTATTTTTAGCTTTAATTTGTTTCCGTGTATCAGAGTTGGACGTATGACATATGCATTTGGGGCAGAGAAATATGTTCTATCCATTGAGACAGCCACAGAAAGCAGAATCACTTTCTGAGCAATAGTTTGTGAGATGCAACTTCGTAGTGAAAAGTGAGTAGTTGAAAATCTATTTTTAGCATAACTTTGTTTCCGTATATCAGAATCGGATGTATGACATATGCCTTTGGGGTTGAAAAATAAGTTCTATCCATTGTGACAACCAGAGAAAGCAGAATCACATTCCGAGAAGTAGTTTCTGAGATGCAACTTGGCGGTGAAAAGTGAACAGTTGAAAATCAATTTTTAGCATAAATTTGTTTCCGTATATCAGAATTGGACGTGTGACATGCATTTGGGGTAGAAAAATAATTTCAATGCATTGGGACAGCCAGAAAAATCAGAATCACATTCCAACCTATAGTTTGTGAGATGCAACTTGGCGGTGACAAGTGAATAGTTGTAAATCTATTTTTAGCATAACTTTGTTTCCGTATATCAGAATTGGAAGATGACATATGCATTTGGGGTATAAAAATAAATTCTATCCATTGTGACTACAACAGAATTCAGAATCACATTCAAAGCTATAGTTTGTGTGATGCAACTTGGCGGTGACAAGTGAATAGTTGAAAATCTATTTTAAGCATTAATTTGCTTCTATATATCAGAATTGGACGTGTGACATATGCATTTGGGGTAGAAAATAATTTCAATCCTTTGGGACACCGAGAGAAATCAGAATCACATTCCAAGCTATAGTTTGTGAGATTCAACTTGGCGGTGACAAGTGAATAGTTAAAAATCTATTTTTAGTATAACTTTTTTTTATGTATGTCATAATTGGACGTATGACATATGCATTAGGGGCAGAAAAATAAATTCTATCCATTGTGACTACCAGAGAATTCAGAATCACATTCCAAGCTATAGTTTGTGAGATGCAACTTGGCGGTGACAAGTGAATATTTGAAAATCTATTTTTAGCATAAATTTGTTTCCGTATATCAGAATTGGACGTGTGACATATGCATTTGTGGTAGAAAAATAATTTCAATCCATTGGGACAACCAGAGAAATCAGAATCACATTCCAAGCAATGGTTTGTGAGATGCAACTTGACTGTGACAAGTGAACAGTTGAAAATCTATTTTTAGCATAAATTTGTTTCCGTATATCAGAATTGGACTTGTGACATATGCATTTGTGGCAGAAAAATAATTTCAATCCATTGGGACAACCAGTGAAATCAGAATCACATTCCAAGCTATAGTTTGTGTGATGCAACTTGGCGGTAACAAGTGAATGGTTGAAAATCTATTTTTACCATAACTTTGTTTCCGTATATCAGAATTGGAAGTATGACATATGCATTTGTGGTAGAAAAATAAATTCTATCCATTGTGTCTACCAGAGAATACAGAATCACATTCCAAGCTATAGTTTGTGAGATGCAACTTGGCGGTGACAAGTGAACAGTTGAAAATCTATTTTTAGCATAAATTTGTTTCCGTATATCAGAATTGGACTTGTGACATATGCATTTGTGGCAGAAAAATAATTTCAATCCATTGGGACAACCAGTGAAATCAGAATCACATTCCAAGCTATAGTTTGTGTGATGCAACTTGGCGGTAACAAGTGAATGGTTGAAAATCTATTTTTACCATAACTTTGTTTCCGTATATCAGAATTGGAAGTATGACATATGCATTTGTGGTAGAAAAATAAATTCTATCCATTGTGTCTACCAGAGAATACAGAATCACATTCCAAGCTATAGTTTGTGAGATGCAACTTGGCGGTGACAAGTGAATAGTTAAAAATCTATTTTTAGCATAAATTTCTTTCCGTATATCAGAATTGGACGTGTGACATATGCATTTGGGGTAGAAAAATAATTTCAATCCATTGCGACAAGTAGTGAAATCAGAATCACATTCCAAGCTATATTTTGTGTGATGCAACTTGGCGGTGACAAGTGAATGGTTGAAAATCTATTTTTACCATAACTTTGTTTCCGTATATCAGAATTGGAAGTATGACATATGCATTTGTGGTAGAAAAATAATTTCAATCCATTGGGACAACCAGAGAAATCAGAATCACATTCCAAGCAATAGTTTGTGAGATGCAACTTGGCGGTGACAAGTGAATAGTTGAAAATCTATTTTTAGCATAACTTTGTTTCCGTATATCAGAATTGGACGTGTGACATATGCATTTGGGGTAGAAAAATAAATTCTATCCATTGTGAATACCATAGAATTCAGAATCACATTCCAAGCTATAGTTTGTGAGATTCAACTTGGCGGTGACAAGTGAATAGTTAAAAATCTATTTTTAGTATAACTTTTTTTTATGTATGTCATAATTGGACGTATGACATATGCATTAGGGGCAGAAAAATAAATTCTATCCATTGTGACTACCAGAGAATTCAGAATCACATTCCAAGCTATAGTTTGTGAGATGCAACTTGGCGGTGACAAGTGAATATTTGAAAATCTATTTTTAGCATAAATTTGTTTCCGTATATCAGAATTGGACGTGTGACATATGCATTTGTGGTAGAAAAATAATTTCAATCCATTGGGACAACCAGAGAAATCAGAATCACATTCCAAGCAATGGTTTGTGAGATGCAACTTGACTGTGACAAGTGAACAGTTGAAAATCTATTTTTAGCATAAATTTGTTTCCGTATATCAGAATTGGACTTGTGACATATGCATTTGTGGCAGAAAAATAATTTCAATCCATTGGGACATCCAGTGAAATCAGAATCACATTCCAAGCTATAGTTTGTGTGATGCAACTTGGCGGTAACAAGTGAATGGTTGAAAATCTATTTTTACCATAACTTTGTTTCCGTATATCAGAATTGGAAGTATGACATATGCATTTGTGGTAGAAAAATAAATTCTATCCATTGTGTCTACCAGAGAATACAGAATCACATTCCAAGCTATAGTTTGTGAGATGCAACTTGGCGGTGACAAGTGAACAGTTGAAAATCTATTTTTAGCATAAATTTGTTTCCGTATATCAGAATTGGACTTGTGACATATGCATTTGTGGCAGAAAAATAATTTCAATCCATTGGGACAACCAGTGAAATCAGAATCACATTCCAAGCTATAGTTTGTGTGATGCAACTTGGCGGTAACAAGTGAATGGTTGAAAATCTATTTTTACCATAACTTTGTTTCCGTATATCAGAATTGGAAGTATGACATATGCATTTGTGGTAGAAAAATAAATTCTATCCATTGTGTCTACCAGAGAATACAGAATCACATTCCAAGCTATAGTTTGTGAGATGCAACTTGGCGGTGACAAGTGAATAGTTAAAAATCTATTTTTAGCATAAATTTCTTTCCGTATATCAGAATTGGACGTGTGACATATGCATTTGGGGTAGAAAAATAATTTCAATCCATTGCGACAAGTAGTGAAATCAGAATCACATTCCAAGCTATATTTTGTGTGATGCAACTTGGCGGTGACAAGTGAATGGTTGAAAATCTATTTTTACCATAACTTTGTTTCCGTATATCAGAATTGGAAGTATGACATATGCATTTGTGGTAGAAAAATAATTTCAATCCATTGGGACAACCAGAGAAATCAGAATCACATTCCAAGCAATAGTTTGTGAGATGCAACTTGGCGGTGACAAGTGTATAGTTGAAAATCTATTTTTAGCATAACTTTGTTTCCGTATATCAGAATTGGACGTGTGACATATGCATTTGGGGTAGAAAAATAAATTCTATCCATTGTGAATACCATAGAATTCAGAATCACATTTCAAGCTATAGTTTGTGAGATGCAACTTGGCGGTGACAAGTGAATAGTTGAAAATCTATTTTTAGCATAACTTTGTTTCCGTATAATAGAATTGGACGTATGACATATGCTTTTGGGGTAGAAAAATAAACTCTATCCATTGAGACTTCCAGAGAATTCAGAATCACATTCCAAGCTATAGTTTGTGAGATGAAACTTGGCGGTGACAAGTGAACAGTTGAAAATCTATTTTTAGCATTAATTTGTTTCCGTGTATCAGAGTTGGACGTATGACATATGCATTTGGGGCAGAGAAATAAGTTCTATCCATTGAGACAGCCACAGAAAGCAGAATCACTTTCTGAGCAATAGTTTGTGAGATGCAACTTCGTGGTGAAAAGTGAGTAGTTGAAAATCTATTTTTAGCATAACTTTGTTTCCGTATATCAGAATCGGACGTATTACATATGCATTTGGGGTAGAAAAATAAGTTCTATCCATTGTGACAACCAGAGAAAGCAGAATCACACTCCAAGAAGTAGTTTCTGAGATGCAACTTGGCAGTGAAAAGTGAATAGTTGAAAATCAATTTTTAGCATAAATTTGTTTCCGTATATCAGAATTGGACGTGTGACATGCATTTGGGGTAGAAAAATAATTTCAATCCATTGGGACAGCCAGAGAAATCAGAATCACATTCCAACCTATAGTTTGTGAGATGCAACTTGGCGGTGACAAGTGAATAGTTGTAAATCTATTTTTAGCATAACTTTGTTTCCGTATATCAGAATTGGAAGTATGACATATGCATTTGGGGTAGAAAAATAAATTCTATCCATTGTGACTACAAGAGGATTCAGAATCACATTCCAAGCTATAGTTTGTGAGATGCAACTTGGCGGTGACAAGTCAACAGTTGAAAATCTATTTTTAGCATAAATTTGCTTCCGTATATCAGAATTGGACGTGTGACATATGAATTTGGGGTAGAAAAATAATTTCAATCCATTGGGACAACCAGTGAAATAAGAATCACATTCCAAGCTATAGTTTGTGTGATGCAACTTGGCGGTGACAAGTGAATGGTTGAAAATCTATTTTTACCATAACTTTGTTTCTCTATATCCAAATTGGACATATGACATATGCATTTGTGATAGAAAAATAATTTCAATCCATTGGGACAACCAGAGAAATCAGAATCACATTCCAAGCAATAGTTTGTGAGATGCAACTTGCCGGTGAAAAGTGAACAGTGGAAAATCTATTTTTAGCATAAATTTGTTTCCGTATATATGAATTGGACGTGTGACATATGCATTTGGGGTAGAAAAATAATTTCAATCCATTGGGACAACCAGAGAAATAAGAATAACATTCCAACCTATAGTTTGTGAGATGCAACTTGGCGGTGACAAGTGAATAGTTTTAAATCTATTTTTAGCATAACTTTGTTTCCGTATATCAGAATTGGAAGTATGATATATTCATTTGGGGTAGAAAAATAAATTCTATCCATTGTGACTACAAGAGAATTCAGAATCACATTCCAAGCTATAGTTTGTGAGATGCAACTTGGCGGTGACAAGTGAATAGTTGAAAATCTATTTTTAGCGTAAATTTGCTTCCGTATATTAGAATTGGACGTGTGACATATGCACTTGAGGTAGAAAAATAACTTCTATCCATTGTGACTACCAGAAAATTCAGAATCACATTCCAAGCTATAGTTTGTGAGATGCAACTTGGCGGTGAAAAGTGAAAAGTTGAAAATCTATTTTTAGCATAAATTTGTTTCCGTATATCAGAATTGGACGTGTGACATATGCATTTGGGGTAGAAAAATAATTTCAATCCATTGGGACAACCAGTGAAATCAGAATCACATTCCAAGCTATATTTTGTGTGATGCAACTTGGCGGTGACAAGTGAATGGTTGAAAATCTATTTTTACCATAACTTTGTTTCCGTATATCAGAATTGGAAGTATGACATATGCATTTGTGGTAGAAAAATAAATTCTATCCATTTTGACTTGTTGAGAATTCAGAATCACATTCCAAGCTATAGTTTGTGAGATGCAACTTGGCGGTCACAAGTGAACACTTGAAAATCTATTTTTAGCATTAATTTGCTGCCGTAAATCAGAATTGGACGTGTGACATATGCATTTGGGGTAGAAAAATAATTTCAATCCATTTGGACTACCAGAGAAATCAGAATTACAATGCAAGTTATAGTTTGTGAGATGCAACTTGGCGGTGACAAGTGAATAGTTGAAAATCTATTTTTAGCATAAATTTGTTTTTGTGTATCAGAATCGGACGTATGACATATGCATTTGGGGTAGAGAAATAAGTTCTATCCATTGTGACAACGATAGAGAGCAGAATCACATTCCGAGAAGTAGTTTCTGAGATGCAACTTGGCGGTGAAAAGTGAACAGTTGAAAATCAATTTTTAGCATAAATTTGTTTCCGTATATCAGAATTGGACGTGTGACATGCATTTGGGGTAGAAAAATAATTTCAATCCATTGGGACAGCCAGAGAAATCAGAATCACATTCCAACCTATAGTTTGTGAGATGCAACTTGGCGGTGACAAGTGAATAGTTGTAAATCTATTTTTAGCATAACTTTGTTTCCGTATATCAGAATTGGACGTGTGACATATGCATTTGGGGTAGAAAAATAAATTCTATCCATTGTGAATACCATAGAATTCAGAATCACATTTCAAGCTATAGTTTGTGAGATGCAACTTGGCAGTGACAAGTGAATAGTTGAAAATCAATTTTTAGCATAACTTTGTTTCCGTATAATAGAATTGGACGTATGACATATGCTTTTGGGGTAGAAAAATAAACTCTATGCATTGAGACTTCCAGAGAATTCAGAATCACATTCCAAGCTATAGTTTGTGAGATGAAACTTGGCGGTGACAAGTGAATAGTTTTAAATCTATTTTAGCATAACTTTGTTTCCGTATATCAGAATTGGAAGTATGATATATTCATTTGGGGTAGAAAAATAAATTCTATCCATTGTGACTACAAGAGAATTCAGAATCACATTCCAAGCTATAGTTTGTGAGATGCAACTTGGCGGTGACAAGTGAATAGTTGAAAATCTATTTTTAGCGTAAATTTTCTTCCGTATATTAGAATTGGACGTGTGACTATGCACTTGAGGTAGAAAAATAACTTCTATCCATTGTGACTACCAGAAAATTCAGAATCACATTCCAAGCTATAGTTTGTGAGATGCAACTTGGCGGTGAAAAGTGAAAAGTTGAAAATCTATTTTTAGCATAAATTTGCTTCCGTATATTAGAATTGGACGTGTGACATATGCATTTGAGGTAGAAAAATAACTTCTATCCATTGTGACTACCAGAAAATTCAGAATCACATTCCAAGCTATAGTTTGTGAGATGCAACTTGGCGGTGAAAAGTGAAAAGTTGAAAATCTATTTTTAGCATAAATTTGTTTCCGTATATCAGAATTGGACGTGTGACATATGCATTTGGGGTAGAAAAATAATTTCAATCCATTGGGACAACTAGTGAAATCAGAATCACATTCCAAGCTATATTTTGTGTGATGCAACTTGGCGGTGACAAGTGAACAGTTCAAAATCTATTTTTACCATAACTTTGTTTCCGTATATCAGAATTGGAAGTATGACATATGCATTTGTGGTAGAAAAATAAATTCTATCCATTGTGACTTGTTGAGAATTCAGAATCACATTCCAAGCTATAGTTTGTGAGATGCAACTTGGCGGTGACAAGTGAATAGTTTTAAATCTATTTTTAGCATAACTTTGTTTCCGTATATCAAAATTGGAAGTATGATATATTCATTTGGGGTAGAAAAATAAATTCTATCCATTGTGACTACAAGAGAATTCAGAATCACATTCCAAGCTATAGATTGTGAGATGCAACTTGGCGGTGACAAGTGAATAGTTGAAAATCTATTTTTAGCGTAAATTTTCTTCCGTATATTAGAATTGGACGTGTGACATATGCACTTGAGGTAGAAAAATAACTTCTATCCATTGTGACTACCAGAAAATTCAGAATCACATTCCAAGCTATAGTTTGTGAGATGCAACTTGGCGGTGAAAAGTGAAAAGTTGAAAATCTATTTTTAGCATAAATTTGCTTCCGTATATTAGAATTGGACGTGTGACATATGCATTTGAGGTAGAAAAATAACTTCTATCCATTGTGACTACCAGAAAATTCAGAATCACATTCCAAGCTATAGTTTGTGAGATGCAACTTGGCGGTGAAAAGTGAAAAGTTGAAAATCTATTTTTAGCATAAATTTGTTTCCGTATATCAGAATTGGACGTGTGACATATGCATTTGGGGTAGAAAAATAATTTCAATCCATTGGGACAACTAGTGAAATCAGAATCACATTCCAAGCTATATTTTGTGTGATGCAACTTGGCGGTGACAAGTGAATGGTTGAAAATCTATTTTTACCATAACTTTGTTTCCGTATATCAGAATTGGAAGTATGACATATGCATTTGTGGTAGAAAAATAAATTCTATCCATTGTGACAACCAGAGAATTCAGAATCACATTCCAAGCTATAGTTTGTGAGATGCAACTTGGCGGTGACAAGTGAATAGTTGAAAATCTATTTTTAGCATAAATTTGCTTCCGTATATCAGAATTGGACTTGTGACATATGCATTTGTGGCAGAAAAATAATTTCAATCCATTGGGACAACCAGTGAAATCAGAATCACATTCCAAGCTATAGTTCGTGTGATGCAACTTGGCGGTAACAAGTGTTAGGTATCAGTGGTTACAATACACCTAGAAGGGGGGGGGGTTGAATAGGTGTAGCGGTTAGAATGTCCGCTTTTCGAAAACAACACTTAATGCTGAAAAACACCTTGATTAATCGATTAACGAAACAGGGTAATCGATTAACACTTTCAACACAGTCCACTTAATCGATTAACAGACTGAAGTAATCGATTAACACACCACACTTAATCGATTAAACCGAGACAGTAAGCAGATGCAAGTTTAGTTTCTTGCGCGATAGTTAATTGATAATGAAACGATTATACCAAGCTTACAGAATTTTATCAGAGTACAAGCTATACAGTACAGAAAGAGATTATCAATTAAATCTACTAAACAAATTAATCGATCAAATACAATAAAGAGAGAGGGATAGAAAAAGTCCTGCAACAAGAATTTTATCCTGGTTCGTTTGCTTGTCCACCGCAAACTACATCCAGGCCTCCCTGGCTGATTTGGGAGATTTTTCTTCACTATAATTGAATGAATGTTGATTACATACACACTATCCAATTACAACAATTAGACACTTACAAGATAAAAAGAAACCTATTCTATGGTTTGACTCCCTTCCTACCGACAAAGAAAACCTTTCTTTCGGCGTAGCCCCAGCCAAGAACCTTGTTCTTTACTTATCCCTAAGTCTAACACTCAGTGAAGACACACTCAATCTCTTGGTGATATGACACCTTGAGATTCCCACAATTACAACACTTTTTCAAACAAAGCAATACAGAGTAAACTTAAGCTATAACAAGACTTATATCTAACAAGATAAGGCTTTACTCTAATCACCTAATACAAGCTCATGCAGTATAAAAAATGTATTAGTGAAAAACAGAATGCATAATATGTAAACATCTAATCAAGAATCATGTGAAAATGCAAGAACATGTGACAAGAAAAGATGAGAAATGTATCATGAAAAGCACTCAATCCTAAAGCATAGAATTCTCTCTTTTCTAAGCTCACAAATGCATTTACAAGCTAGATGCAACAATTAACACGAAAAAAATGCTCTAACTCTCTAAAAATTTAACATGCAACTTATGAGATCAATTCTGAAAATGCAGTTTATAAAGAATTGATTTTAATGCCTAGTTAATCGATTAACGACAGCTTTAATCGATTAAGCTTCACAAAAATGTTAGATTAATCGATTAACCTTTGTTGTAATCGCTTACACTGTGCAAACAGTTAGATTAATCGATTAAACCAAGTGGTAATCGATTAACAGCATTCTTTCATGTGTAAAAACTTCAAATATGTTATGCACTTAAATTCATACATGTTTAATACTTAGATTATGCCTAGAATGCACATGTACATGTATTTATATGATGCATGAACATATTATGAATGACATATCTCAAGATGAAAAAGATTTAAAAGATTTATGCAATTGAGATATGTATTAGGTGACTTAAGCCTTGGACTCAACCTAAACTAGTCTAGTCTAAGCAAGGTACCAATCGGAAGGCTTAAGCATGTTGATTTGTTGATGATCTTCAAGCTCTTATTAGCACAAGTTGTCCTCATCAAAACCAAGACATATAAGGAGAGCTTTCCAAAGTGTTCCTCTTGACAGGCACACTTTCAATCTCCCCCTTTTTGATGATGACAAACTCCACATCATATGTAACAGCTGTGATGAAGATAGCTTGAAGATTGTGTTGGCAAGGTTGATATGATGCGCAAATATCGGAAGCTGTTATTACGATCAACCTGCACAATCAGAAAACAACAAAACAACCTTTCTCCCCCTTTTGACATTATCAAAAAGATAACCCAGGTCAAAGAAGAGGCAGAGATATGAGGAATGCATAAAACACAGTTAAGGAGTTAATTTTGGGATTTAACAATTAACCTGTTTTACGTTAAAGAGGATTAAACAAGTGCGCAAGTTTATACAACAGAAATAGCCAAACAACTAAAGTGAACGACATACGAGATTAACCATATCAAGGCAGACAATCTCATACGATCAAGAACCATATACATAAACATAGTAGGCTATTCGACATAATTATAAAATAGCATAAAGAGTAACAATGTTTAGCAGCCATATAAACCAGAACAAAACGTCAATTAAAAACATAAAAGAGGCACGCAACAGAGATACTAGAATCCATAACGATATCTAAATCCAAAGAGTTTTGTTACTGATTTAGAAACTCAAAGTAGAAAAGAGAAAGTGAGAAAGCCAGAAAAAAGTGTGAAACCGAGATACTGTTTGCCTTTATAAAACTGGTTTTAATCGATTAACGGGCAGGGTTAATCGATTAACCAGTGTAAAATTTCGAATTTTTTGAAAGAACTGATGCCCAGGTAATCGATTAAGTGAAGATGTAATCGATTACTCATAGTAGTAATTCGAATTTTCAAGCAACTGATGCCCAGGTAATCGATTAATTGAAGATGTAATCGATTACGCAGAGTAAAAAAAAATTTCAGGCAGTAAAATGGTTTCAACTTCTTAAGGCTTTGGCATGCAATGTGACAAATTTATTGAAACATTCAGAATCACAAAAAAATAATAATCAAGAGATATACATTTGCATTATAACAAATATCGAAAAGCTAAAGATACAAAGACATAGAGAAACTAGACGATGATGTAAACACCTAAACAATTTTAATCAAGATATTGTTCATCAAGAATTCCAAGTTCTCTCCTTAGAACAAAGAAAGTATCCCTGGGAAGGGGCTTGGTGAAAATATCGGCTAATTGTTTAGAAGTTTCAACAAATTCAAGAACGCAAGTCACCTTTTTGTACATGATCACGCAGAAAATGATGTCTAATTTCTATATGCTTAGTTCTAGAATGCAAGACGGGATTCTTGGAAAGGTTTATGGCACTTGTGTTATCGCATTTAATAGGGATCTTTTCAATATTAAGACCATAGTCCTTGAGTTGCTGCTTCATCCAGAGGATTTGAGCGCAACACACACCAGCGGCAATGTATTCCGCTTCGGCGGTGGACAAAGCAACACAAGCTTGCTTTTTGCTGTGCCATGCTACTAATGAACTCCCCAACAAGTGACAAGTACCACTAGTGCTTTTCCGATCCAATTTACATCCGGCGAAATCGGAATCAGAATAACCTACCAAGGATAATGAGGCATCCCGAGGATACCATAATCCCATGTTAGTTGTTCCTTTTAAGTATCTCATGATTCTTTTAACAGTTGTAAGATGTGATTCTTTAGGAGATGATTGAAATCTCGCACACATGCATACGCTAAACATGATATCAGGCCTACTTGCAGTTAAGTAAAGTAAAGACCCAATAATTCCTCGATACTTTGTTACCTCTATAGTTTTTCCTTTTTCGTCCTTATCTAGGTAGCAAGCAGATGCCATAGGAGTGGAAGCTTCCTTACAATTGTTCATCTCAAATTTCTTGAGCAGCTCTTTGCAATATTTTGTCTGATGGATGAAAATCCCACTTTCTAGTTGCTTTATCTGAAGTCCTAGAAAGAACGTAAGTTCTCCCATCATAGACATTTCGAACTCCCCCTGCATCATCTCAGAAAAATCTTTACACAAAATATCATTAGTAGATCCAAAAATTATGTCATCTACATAGATTTGCACAAGTAATACAGAGTTTTCTGATTTACGAATAAAAAGCGTTGTGTCAACCAAGCCTCTTTCGAACCCTTTTTCTAAAAGAAAGGTACTAAGTCTATCATACCAAGCTCTAGGAGCTTGTTTGAGACCATAGAGTGCCTTTTTAAGTTTATAAACATGGTTCGGATATTTAAAATTTTCAAAACCAGGCGGTTGATTAACATAAACTTCTTCTTGAATATAGCCATTCAAGAAGGTGCTTTTTACGTCCATTTGAAATAATTTGAAGTTCATAATCGATGCAAAGGAAAGTAGCATCCTGATGGCCTCTAATCTGGCTACAGGGGCATAGGTTTCGTCATAATCGATACCTTCCTCCTGGTTGTAGCCTTTGGCCACCAAGCGTGCTTTATTTCGAATGATCAAGCCTGATTCATCAAGCTTGTTTCTGAAGACCCATCGAGTACCAATCACAGGATGATCTTTAGGTTTAGGGACCAAGTCCCAAACATTATTACGTTCGAACTGGTTTAGCTCTTCTTGCATAACTATACCCCAGTGCACATCCTCAATGGCCTCATCAATGGTCTTAGGCTCAATTTGAGATACAAAAGCTACAAAGTTACAAAAGTTTCGTAAGGAACTACGGGTTACCACTCCCGTAGATATGTCACCTATTACTTTGTCGATCGGGTGAGCTTTCTTGGTTTTCCACACAACTGGCATATCTGAATGCTCCTAAGATTTGTTTTGGACATTCTTCATCGGTTGCTTCTACATTATCCATGTTCTTTGAGTATGCTTCTTCCAAAGCACCTGCAACATCATCAGATACAACCTTTCTCTTCTCTTTTGGAGAAGATTCATCAAACTGTACATGGATAGACTCTTCAACTTGCATAGAATACTTATTAAAAATTCTGAACACTTTGCTATGAATCGAGTATCCCAAAAATATTCCCTCATCGGCTTTTGAATCAAATTTTCCTAAAGCCCGCTTTCCATTATTTAATATAAAACATTTGCAACCGAAAGCGTGAAGATGGGATATGTTTGGTTTACGGCCTTTTAATAGTTCATAAGGAGTTTTATTCAAATTAGGCCTTAACAATACTCGATTTATAACATAACATGCAGTATGAACTGCATCTGCCCAGAAATATTTGGGGGTATTACTTTCATTGAGCATGGTTCTCGCTAATTCTTCTAGCACACGATTTTTCCTTTCAACAATTCCATTTTGTTGTGGAGTGCGAGGAGCAGAGAACTGATGCATAATGCCATTCTTATCACAGAATTTGTCGAACTGAAAGTTCTCAAATTCTCCCCCGTGATCACTTCGTATATATACTATTTTCAGGTTAAGTTGATTTTGGATTTGCTTGGCAAGATTTTTAAAAGAGTTGAAAGCGTCGCTTTTAGCAGATAAAAATAATGTCCATGTAAACCGAGAGAAATCATCAACAATAACTAGAGCATAGTAGCTACCACCAAAACTCATGATTTGTGATGGTCCAAACAAGTCCATATGGAGTAACTCCAAAGGTCTTGAAGTGGATATCACATTTTTGTTTTTGAAAGAGTTTTTGGTTTGTTTACACTTTTGACAAGTGTCACAAATCTCTTTAGTTTTAAAATTTAGTTTTGGTAGCCCCTCAACTAGTTGGTTTGATGATAATTTATCTAGGTGTTTTATATGGATGTGTGCAACGCGTCTATGCCAGAGCCAGATGTCATCTTCTTTAGAAATAAAACATTTTGAAAATAATGTGGTGACATCATCCAAGTTAACCATGTAAATATTATTTATACGATGACCAACAAATTTAACATTATTAGATAAAATTTCACGAATGATGCAACAGTCAGAATCGAAAGATACTCGATTACCTTTGTCACAGAGTTGACATATACTCAGAAGATTATGTTCTAGTCCTTCAACATACAGAACATTTTCAATTTGAGTATGAGATGAGTTACCAACTGTTCCGGTGCCAAGTATCTTTCCCTTGTTGTTGTCTCCGTACGTGACGTATCCTTTTCCTTTAAGTGATAGATCCAGGAAATTTGATCTGTCACCTGTCATATGTCTCGAACATCCACTGTCTAAATACCATTTTTGTCCTTGTGTTCGAAGACATACCTGCAAAATAGATCACCTGCTTTTCTCAGGTACCCAAATTATGTTGGGTCCTTTTCTGTTAGTGATTAGGGAATTATTTCCCTTCTTTATCCATACATAAGCTCCGCTAGGTATACCATATTTTCTAATGTAACAAGAATAAGAAGTATGACCATACGTATTACAATAAAAACATGTAGGAGAGCGCTTATGATTTTTATTCTTGGTATTAACTACAGGTTTTCTATATGGTCTCTTGTTCTTAGCAGAGCGAGTATAACCTAGACCAGTACGATCACCAACGTTTCTTGTTTGACTAAGCAGAGTGTCTAATTGTTGTTTACTGTTTGTGAGACGTTCGAGTTTTTCTTTTAGTTTAAGATTGTCTTCTTGCAAAATCTCGCAAGTCTCACATACAGGCTTTTGACATAAATTATCAGCAGAGCAGTCACATGTGTTACAAGAATAGATGAGATCTAAAGTTTCATTTTCTAATTTTAATTCATCTAATTCTTTTTGTAATTGGCTTAGTTTCTTTTCATTTCTAAGGATTTCCCTTTTCTTATCAACATTTATTCTAGCCAATTTCTTTAATTCCTCATGTAACTCAACATAAGCATTATATAAAACTTCATAAGAGGGTAAGTCATCCGAAGTGGATGAGGTGTCAGAATATACCTCATCATTATCCTCGTGTGAGTCTGAGTTGCCATTATTGTCAGATCTGACCATCAGACACAGCTTTGCTGACTCCTCCTCACTAGAAGTGCTTGATGTTGTTTCCTCCTCAGGTACATCCCATACAATGTAAGCTTTCTTGGATTTGAATTCCCTGGGAGTGCTCTTCTCTGAATCAACCTTTTTCAGATAGGTAGGACATTGAAATCTCATATGTCCGGCTTTTCCACACTCATGGCAAGTGAAGCGATCTTTGTTGTTCTTGCCTTTGTTGGTTGACTCTTTCGCTTCTTTCTTCTGAAACTTCTTGAATCCTCCTTTTCTTTTGATAAATTTGCTAAATTTACGAACAAGGAGATTCATAGTTTCATCATCTAGATCGGAGTCAGATTCATCATCATCTTTATTTTCTTTTGATTTGGAGGTCGTGGCCTTCAATGTGATGTTTTTCTTTTTCCGATCTAAATCTTCGTGCATAGTCAAGCGCCCCAATTCCATTTCGTGCTCTTGAAGTTTTCCAAATAAAGTAGCTAGAGGCATAGAATCCAAGTCTTTGGATTCAACAATTGCAGTTACTTTTGGTTGCCATTTCCTGTCAAGACAACGCAAAACTTTATTAGTTAGTTCACCTCTGGCAAAAGATTTATCTAGAGCAACTAAATGGTTAACAATATGAGTAAATCGCTTTTGCATATCACAGATTGATTCACTAGGTAACATGCGAAATAACTCATACTCATGGGTAAGCGCATTTAATCTAGCACGCTTGACTTCGCTAGTGCCTTCATGAGTCACTTGTAAAGTGTCCCACATTTCTTTTGCATTTTGGCACTGCGATACTCTAAAGAACTCATCATAGGATAGGGCCGATGTGATGATATTTTTGGCGCGTAGATTATGCTGCACCTTTTTGCTCATCATCGGTCCATAGACTTTTAGGCTTGTCTTTAGGTTCATTGTCCACAAGATGTTGTGGAACGAAAGGGCCGTTGACTACGGATTCCCAAATATCCGAGTCTATGGCTTCAATAAAAATTTGCATGCGGACTTTCCAGTAGGCATACCCATCACCACTGAATATAGGTGGTCGATTAATGGATGAACCATCACCACCAAATTAGTTTGACGAACCCATTCCTTTTTCCCTAAGGATCACGAATACGCGGTTGAGCTAGCACTTCGCACTAGCTCTGATACCACTTGTTAGGTATCAGTGGTTACAATACACCTAGAAGGGGGGGGGGGGGGGGGGTTGAATAGGTGTAGCGGTTAGAATGTCCGCTTTTCGAAAACAACACTTAATGCTGAAAAACACCTTGATTAATCGATTAACGAAACAGGGTAATCGATTAACACTTTCAACACAGTCCACTTAATCGATTAACAGACTGAAATAATCGATTAACACACCACACTTAATCGATTAAACCGAGACAGTAAGCAGATGCAAGTTTAGTTTCTTGCGCGACAGTTAATTGATAATGAAACGATTATACCAAGCTTACAGAATTTTATCAGAGTACAAGCTATACAGTACAGAAAGTGATTATCAATTAAATCTACTAAACAAATTAATCGATCAAATACAATAAAGAGAGAGGGATAGAAAAAGTCCTGCAACAAGAATTTTATCCTGGTTCGTTTGCTTGTCCACCGCAAACTATATCCAGGCCTCCTGGCTGATTTGGGAGATTTTTCTTCACTATAATTGAATGAATGTTGATTACATACACACTATCCAATTACAACAATTAGACACTTACAAGATAAAAAGAAACCTATTCTATGGTTTGACTCCCTTCCTACCGACAAAGAAAACCTTTCTTTCGGCGTAGCCCCAGCCAAGAACCTTGTTCTTTACTTATCCCTAAGTCTAACACTCAGTGAAGACACACTCAATCTCTTGGTGATATGACACCTTGAGATTCCCACAATTACAACACTTTTTCAAACAAAGCAATACAGAGTAAACTTAAGCTATAACAAGACTTATATCTAACAAGATAAGGCTTTACTCTAATCACCTAATACAAGCTCATGCAGTATAAAAAATGTATTAGTGAAAAACAGAATGCATAATATGTAAACATCTAATCAAGAATCATGTGAAAATGCAAGAACATGTGACAAGAAAAGATGAGAAATGTATCATGAAAAGCACTCAATCCTAAAGCATAGAATTCTCTCTTTTCTAAGCTCACAAATGCATTTACAGCTAGATGCAACAATTAACACGAAAAAAATGCTCTAACTCTCTAAAAATTTAACATGCAACTTATGAGATCAATTCTGAAAATGCAGTTTATAAAGAATTGATTTTAATGCCCAGTTAATCGATTAACGACAGCTTTAATCGATTAAGCTTCACAAAAATGTTAGATTAATCGATTAACCTTTGTTGTAATCGATTACACTGTGCAAACAGTTAGATTAATCGATTAAACCAAGTGGTAATCGATTAACAGCATTCTTTCATGTGTAAAAACTTCAAATATGTTATGCACTTAAATTCATACATGTTTAATACTTAGATTATGCCTAGAATGCACATGTACATGTATTTATATGATACATGAACATATTATGAATGACATATCTCAAGATGAAAAAGATTAAAAAGATTTATGCATTTGAGATATGTATTAGGTGACTTAAGCCTTGGACTCAACCTAAACTAGTCTAGTCTAAGCAAGGTACCAATCGGAAGGCTTAAGCATGTTGATTTGTTGATGATCTTCAAGCTCTTATTAGCACAAGTTGTCCTCATCAAAACCAACACATATAAGGAGAGCTTTCCAAAGTGTTCCTCTTGACAGGCACACTTTCAACAAGTGAATGGTTGAAAATCTATTTTTACCATAACTTTGTTTCCGTATATCAGAATTGGACATATGACATTTGCATTTGGGGTAGAAAAATAAATTCTATCCATTGTGACTACCAGAGAATACAGAATCACATTCCAAGCTATAGTTTGTGAGATGCAACTTGGCGGTGACAAGTGGATAGTTAAAAATCTATTTTTAGCATAAATTTCTTTCTGTGTATCAGAATTGGACGTATGACATATGCATTTGTGGTAGAAAAATAATTTCAATCCATTGGGACAACCAGAGAAATCAGAATCACATTCCAAGCAATAGTTTGTGAGATGCAACTTGGCGGTGACAAGTGAATAGTTGAAAATCTATTTTTAGCATAACTTTGTTTCCGTATATCATAATTGGACGTGTGACATATGCATTTGGGGTAGAAAAATAAATTCTATCCATTGTGAATACCATAGAATTCAGAATCACATTTCAAGCTATAGTTTGTGAGATGCAACTTGGCAGTGACAAGTGAATAGTTGAAAATCTATTTTTAGCATAACTTTGTTTCCGTATAATAGAATTGGACGTATACCATATGCTTTTGGGGTAGAAAAATAAACTCTATGCATTGAGACTTCCAGAGAATTCAGAATCACATTCCAAGCTATAGTTTGTGAGATGAAACTTGGCGGTGACAAGTGAACAGTTGAAAATCTATTTTTAGCATTAATTTGTTTCCGTGTATCAGAGTTGGACGTATGACATATGCATTTGGGGCAGAGAAATAAGTTCTATCCATTGAGACAGCCACAGAAAGCAGAATCACTTTCTGAGCAATAGTTTGTGAGATGCAACTTCGTGGTGAAAAGTGAGTAGTTGAAAATCTATTTTTAGCATAACTTTGTTTCCGTATATCAGAATCGGACGTATGACATATTTATTTGGGGTTGAAAAATAAGTTCTATCCATTGTGACAACCAGAGAAAGCAGAATCACATTCCGAGAAGTAGTTTCTGAGATGCAACTTGGCGGTGAAAAGTGAACAGTTGAAAATCAATTTTTAGCATAAATTTGTTTCCGTATATCAAAATTGGATGTGTGACATGCATTTGGGGTAGAAAAATAATTTCAATCCATTGGGACAGCTAGAGAAATCAGAATCACATTCCAACCTATAGTTTGTGAGATGCAACTTGGCGGTGACAAGTGAATAGTTGTAAATCTATTTTTAGCATAACTTTGTTTCCGTATATCAGAATTGGAAGTATGACATATGCATTTGGGGTAGAAAAATAAATTCTATCCATTGTGACTACAAGGGAATTCAGAATCACATTCCAAGCTATAGTTTGTGAGATGCAACTTGGCGGTGACAAGTGAACAGTTGAAAATCTATTTTTAGCATAAATTTACTTCCGTATATCAGAATTGGACGTGTGACATATGAATTTGGGGTAGAAAAATAAGAATCACATTCCAAGCTATAGTTTGTGTGATGCAACTTGGCGGTGACAAGTGAATGGTTGAAAATCTATTTTTACCATAACTTTGTTTCCGTATATCCAAATTGGACATATGACATATGCATTTGGGGTAGAAAAATAAATTATATCCATTGTGACTACCAGGGAATACAGAATCACATTCCAAGCTATAGTTTGTGAGATGCAACTTGGCGGTGACAAGTGAATAGTTGAAAATATATTTTTAGCATAAATTTCTTTCCGTTTACTAGAACTGGACGTATGACAAATGCATTTGTGATAGAAAAATAATTTCAATCCATTGGGACAACCAGAGAAATCAGAATCACATTCCAAGCAATAGTTTGTGAGATGCAACTTGCCGGTGAAAAGTGAACAGTGGAAAATCTATTTTTAGCTTAAATTTGTTTCCGTATATATGAATTGGACGTGTGACATATGCATTTGGGGTAGAAAAATAATTTCAATCCATTGGGACAACCAGAGAAATAAGAATAACATTCCAACCTATAGTTTGTGAGATGCAACTTGGCGGTGACATGTGAATAGTTTTAAATCTATTTTTAGCATAACTTTGTTTCCATATATCAGAATTGGAAGTATGATATATTCATTTGGGGTAGAAAAATAAATTCTATCCATTGTGACTACAAGAGAATTCAGAATCATATTCCAAGCCATAGTTTGTGAGATGCAACTTGGCGGTGACAAGTGAATAGTTGAAAATCTATTTTTAGCATAAATTTGTTTCCGTATATCAGAATTGGACGTGTGACATATGCATTTGGGGTAGAAAAATAATTTCAATCCATTGGGACAACCAGAGAAATCAGAATCACATTCCAAGAAATAGTTTGTGAGATGCAACTTGGCGGTGACAAGTGAAAAGTTGAAAATCTATTTTTAGCATAACTTTGTTTCCGTATATCAGAATTGGACGTATGACATATGCATTTGGGGTAGAAAAATAAATTCTATCCATTGTCACTACCAGAGAATTCAGAATCACATTCAAAGCTATTGTTTGTGAGATGCAACTTGGCGGTGACAAGTGAATAGTTGAAAATCAATTTTTCGGATAAATTTGTTTCCGTGTATCAGAATTTGACGTATGACTTATGCATTTGGGGTAGAAAAATAATTTCAATCCATTGGGACAACTAGAGAAATCAGAATCACATTCCAAGCTATAGTTTGTGAGATGCAACTTGGCGGTGACAAGTGAATAGTTGAAAATCTATTTTTAGCAAAACTTTGTTTCCGTATATCAGAATTGGACATATGACATATGCATTTGGGGTAGAAAAATAAATTCTATCCATTGTGACTACCAGTGAATTCAGAATCACATTCCAAGCTATAGTTTGTGAGATGCAACTTGGCGGTGACAAGTGAATAGTTGAAAATCTATTTTTAGCATAAATTTGCTTCCGTATATCAGAATTAGACGTGTGACATATGCATTTGAGGTAGAAAAATAATTTCAATCCATTGGGACAACCAGAGAAAGAAGAATCACATTCCGAGATGTAGTTTCTGAGATGCAACTTGGCGGTGAAAAGTGAATAGTTGAAAATCTATTTTTAGCAAAACTTTGTTTCCGTTATATCAGAATTGGACATATGACATATGCATTTGTTGTAGAGAAATAAATTCTATCCATTGTGGCTTGTTGAGAATTCAGAATCACATTCCAAACTATAGTTTGTCAGATGCAACTTGGCGGTGACAAGTGAATAGTTGGAAAACTATTTTTAGCATAAATTTGCTTCCGTATATCAGAATTGGACGTGTGACATATGCATTTGGGGTAGAAAAATAATTTCAATCCATTGGGACAACCAGAGAAATTAGAATCACATTCCAAGCTATAGTTTGTGAGATGCAACTTGGCGGTGACAAGTGAATAGTTGAAAATCTATTTTTAGCATAACTTTGTTTCCGTATATCAGAATTGGATGTATGACATATGCATTTGGGGTAGAAAAATAAATTCGATCCATTGTGACTACCAGAGAATACAGAATCACATTCCAAGCTATAGTTTGTGAGATGCAACTTGGCGGTGACAAGTGAATAGTTGAAAATCTATTTTTAGCAAAACTTTGTTTCCGTATATCAGAATTGGACATATGACATATGCATTTGGGGTAGAAAAATAAATTCTATCCATTGTGACTACCAGTGAATTCAGAATCACATTCCAAGCTATAGTTTGTGAGATGCAACTTGGCGGTGACAAGTGAATAGTTGAAAATCTATTTTTAGCATAAATTTGCTTCCGTATATCAGAATTAGACGTGTGACATATGCATTTGAGGTAGAAAAATAATTTCAATCCATTGGGACAACCAGAGAAAGAAGAATCACATTCCGAGATGTAGTTTCTGAGATGCAACTTGGCGGTGAAAAGTGAATAGTTGAAAATCTATTTTTAGCAAAACTTTGTTTCCGTTATATCAGAATTGGACATATGACATATGCATTTGTTGTAGAGAAATAAATTCTATCCATTGTGGCTTGTTGAGAATTCAGAATCACATTCCAAACTATAGTTTGTCAGATGCAACTTGGCGGTGACAAGTGAATAGTTGGAAAACTATTTTTAGCATAAATTTGCTTCCGTATATCAGAATTGGACGTGTGACATATGCATTTGGGGTAGAAAAATAATTTCAATCCATTGGGACAACCAGAGAAATTAGAATCACATTCCAAGCTATAGTTTGTGAGATGCAACTTGGTGGTGAGAAGTGAATAGTTGAAAATCAATTTTTAGGATAACTTTGTTTCCGTATATCAGAATTGGACGTATGACATATGCATTTGGGGTAGATAAATAAGTTCTATCCATTGAGACAGCCATAGAAAGCAGAATCACTTTCTGAGCAATAGTTTGTGAGATGCAACATCGTGGTGAAAAGTGATTAGTTGAAAATCGATTTTTAGCTTAACTTTGTTTTTGTATATCAGAATTGGACGTGTGACATATGCATTTGGGGTAGAAAAATAATTTCAATCCATTGAGACAGCTAGAGAAATCAGAATCACATTCCAACCTATGGTTTGTGAGATGCAACTTGGCGGTGACAAGTGAATAGTTGAAAATCTATTTTTAGCATAACTTTGTTTCCGTATATCAGAATTGGACGTATGACATATGCATTTGGGGTAGAAAAATAAATTCTATCCATTGTCACTACCAGTGAATTCAGAATCACATTCCAAGCTATAGTTTGTGAGATGCAACTTGGCGGTAACAAGTGAACAGTTGAAAATCTATTTTTAGTATAAATTATCTTCCATATATCAGAATTGGACGTGTGACATATGCATTTGGGGTAGAAAAATAATTTCAATCCATTGGGACAACCAGTGAAATCAGAATCACATTCCAAGCTATAGTTTGTGTGATGCAACTTGGCGGTGACAAGTAAATGGTTGAAAATCTATTTTTACCATTACTTTGTTTCCGTATATCAGAATTGGACTTATGACATATGCATTTGGGGTAGAAAAATAAATTCTATCCGTTGTGACTAACAGAGAATACAGAATCACAGTCCAAGCTATAGTTTGTGAGATGCAACTTGGCGGTGACAAGTGAATAGTTGAAAATCTATTTTTAGCAAAACTTTGTTTCCGTATATCAGAATTGGACATATGACATATGCATTTGGGGTAGAAAAATAAATTCTATGCATTGTGACTACCAGTGAATTCAGAATCACATTCCAAGCTATAGTTTGTGAGATGCAACTTGGCGGTGACAAGTGAATAGTTGAAAATCTATTTTTAGCATAAATTTGCTTCCGTATATCAGAATTAGACGTGTGACATATGCATTTGAGGTAGAAAAATAATTTCAATCCATTGGGACAACCAGAGAAAGAAGAATCACATTTCGAGATGTAGTTTCTGAGATGCAACTTGGCGGTGAAAAGTGAATAGTTGAAAATCTATTTTTAGCAAAACTTTGTTTCCGTTATATCAGAATTGGACATATGACATATGCATTTGTTGTAGAGAAATAAATTCTATCCATTGTGGCTTGTTGAGAATTCAGAATCACATTCCAAACTATAGTTTGTCAGATGCAACTTGGCGGTGACAAGTGAATAGTTGGAAAACTATTTTTAGCATAAATTTGCTTCCGTATATCAGAATTGGACGTGTGACATATGCATTTGGGGTAGAAAAATAATTTCAATACATTGGGACAACCAGAGAAATTAGAATCACATTCCAAGCTATAGTTTGTGAGATGCAACTTGGTGGTGAGAAGTGAATAGTTGAAAATCAATTTTTAGGATAACTTTGTTTCCGTATATCAGAATTGGACGTATGACATATGCATTTGGGGTAGATAAATAAGTTCTATCCATTGAGACAGCCATAGAAAGCAGAATCACTTTCTGAGCAATTGTTTGTGAGATGCAACATCGTGGTGAAAAGTGATTAGTTGAAAATCGATTTTTAGCTTAACTTTGTTTTTGTATATCAGAATTGGACGTGTGACATATGCATTTGGGGTAGAAAAATAATTTCAATCCATTGAGACAGCTAGAGAAATCAGAATCACATTCCAACCTATGGTTTGTGAGATGCAACTTGGCGGTGACAAGTGAATAGTTGAAAATCTATTTTTAGCATAACTTTGTTTCCGTATATCAGAATTGGACGTATGACATATGCATTTGGGGTAGAAAAATAAATTCTATCCATTGTCACAACCAGTGAATTCAGAATCACATTCCAAGCTATAGTTTGTGAGATGCAACTTGGCGGTAACAAGTGAACAGTTGAAAATCTATTTTTAGTATAAATTATCTTCCGTATATCAGAATTGGACGTGTGACATATGCATTTGGGGTAGAAAAATAATTTCAATCCATTGGGACAACCAGTGAAATCAGAATCACATTCCAAGCTATAGTTTGTGTGATGCAACTTGGCGGTGACAAGTAAATGGTTGAAAATCTATTTTTACCATTACTTTGTTTCCGTATATCAGAATTGGACATATGACATATGCATTTGGGGTAGAAAAATAAATTCTATCCGTTGTGACTAACAGAGAATACAGAATCACAGTCCAAGCTATAGTTTGTGAGATGCAACTTGGCGGTGACAAGTGAATAGTTGAAAATCTATTTTTAGCAAAACTTTGTTTCCGTATATCAGAATTGGAGATATGACATATGCATTTGGGGTAGAAAAATAAATTCTATCCATTGTGACTACCAGTGAATTCAGAATCACATTCCAAGCTATAGTTTGTGAGATGCAACTTGGCGGTGACAAGTGAATAGTTGAAAATCTATTTTTAGCATAAATTTGCTTCCGTATATCAGAATTAGACGTGTGACATATGCATTTGAGGTAGAAAAATAATTTCAATCCATTGGGACAACCAGAGAAAGAAGAATCACATTCCGAGATGTAGTTTCTGAGATGCAACTTGGCGGTGAAAAGTGAATAGTTGAAAATCTATTTTTAGCAAAACTTTGTTTCCGTTATATTAGAATTGGACATATGACATATGCATTTGTTGTAGAGAAATAATTTCTATCCATTGTGGCTTGTTGAGAATTCAGAATCACATTCCAAACTATAGTTTGTCAGATGCAACTTGGCGGTGACAAGTGAATAGTTGGAAAACTATTTTTAGCATAAATTTGCTTCCGTATATCAGAATTGGACGTGTGACATATGCATTTGGGGTAGAAAAATAATTTCAATCCATTGGGACAACCAGAGAAATTAGAATCACATTCCAAGCTATAGTTTGTGAGATTCAACTTGGTGGTGAGAAGTGAATAGTTGAAAATCAATTTTTAGGATAACTTTGTTTCCGTATATCAGAATTGGACGTATGACATATGCATTTGGGGTAGATAAATAAGTTCTATCCATTGAGACAGCCATAGAAAGCAGAATCACTTTCTGAGCAATAGTTTGTGAGATGCAACATCGTGGTGAAAAGTGATTAGTTGAAAATCGATTTTTAGCATAACTTTGTTTTTGTATATCAGAATTGGACGTGTGACATATGCATTTGGGGTAGAAAAATAATTTCAATCCATTGAGACAGCTAGAGAAATCAGAATCACATTACAACCTATGGTTTGTGAGATGCAACTTGGCGGTGACAAGTGAATAGTTGAAAATCTATTTTTAGCATAACTTTGTTTCCGTATATCAGAATTGGACGTATGACATATGCATTTGGGGTAGAAAAATAAATTCTATCCATTGTCACTACCATTGAATTCAGAATCACATTCCAAGCTATAGTTTGTGAGATGCAACTTGGCGGTAACAAGTGAACAGTTGAAAATCTATTTTTAGCATAAATTATCTTCCGTATATCAGAATTGGACGTGTGACATATGCATTTGGGGTAGAAAAATAATTTCAATCCATTGGGACAACCAGTGAAATCAGAATCACATTCCAAGCTATAGTTTGTGTGATGCAACTTGGCGGTGACAAGTAAATGGTTGAAAATCTATTTTACCATTACTTTGTTTCCGTATATCAGAATTGGACATATGACATATGCATTTGGGGTAGAAAAATAAATTCTATCCGTTGTGACTAACAGAGAATACAGAATCACAGTCCAAGCTATAGTTTGTGAGATGCAACTTGGCGGTGACAAGTGAATAGTTGTAAATCTATTTTTAGCATAACTTTGTTTCCGTATATCAGAATTGGAAGAATGACATATGCATTTGGGGTAGAAAAATAAATTCTATCCATTGTGACTACAAGAGAATTCAGAATCACATTCCAAGCTATAGTTTGTGAGATGCAACTTGGCGGTGACAAATGAACATTTGAAAATCTATTTTTAGCATAAATTTGTTTCTGTTTATTAGAATTGGACGTATGACATATGCATTTGGGGTGGAGATATAAACTCTATCCATTGTGACTTCCAGAGAATTCAGAATCACATTCCAAGCTATAATTTTGATATGAAACTTGGCGGTGACACGTGAACAGTTCAAAATCTATTTTTAGCATTAATTTGTTTTCGTGTATCAGAATTGGACGTATGACATATGCATTTGGGGTAGATAAATAAGTTCTATCCATTGAGACAAGCCATAGAAAGCAGAATCACTTTCTGAGCAATAGTTTGTGAGATGCAACATCGTGGTGAAAAGTGATTAGTTGAAAATCGATTTTTAGCATAACTTTGTTTTCGTATATCAGAATCGGACGTATGACATATGCATTTAGGGTAGAAAAATAGGTTCTATCCATTGTGACAACCAGAGAAAGCAGAATCACATTCCGAGATGTAGTTTCTGAGATGCAACTTGGTGTAAAAAGTGAAACAATTGAAAATCTATTTTTAGCATAAATTTGTTTCCGTATATCAGAATTGGACGTGTGACATATGCATTTGGGGTAGAAAAATAATTTCAATCCATTGGGACAACCAGAGAAATAAGAATAACATTCCAACCTATAGTTTGTGAGATGCAACTTGGCGGTGACATGTGAATAGTTTTAAATCTATTTTTAGCATAACTTTGTTTCCATATATCAGAATTGGAAGTATGATATATTCATTTGGGGTAGAAAAATAAATTCTATCCATTGTGACTACAAGATAATTCAGAATCACATTCCAAGCCATAGTTTGTGAGATGCAACTTGGCGGTGACAAGCGAATAGTTGTAAATCAATTTTTATCATAAATTTGCTTCCGTATATCAGAATTGGACGTGTTACATATGCATTTGGGGTAGGAAAATAATTTCAATCCATTTGGACACCCAGAGAAATCAGAATCACATTCCAAGCTATAGTTTCTGTGATGCAACTTGGCGGTGACAAGTGAATAGTTGATAAACTATTTTTAGTATAAATTTGCTTCCGTATATCAGAATTGGACGTGTTACATATGCATTTGGGGTAGAAAAATAATTTCAATCCATTGGGACAACCAGTGAAATCAGAATCACATTCCAAGCTATAGTTTGTGTGATCAACTTGGCGGTGACAAGTGAATGGTTGAAAATCTATTTTTACCATAACTTTGTTTCCGTATATCAGAATTGGACATATGACATATGCATTTGGGGTAGAAAAATATATTCTATCCATTGTGACCACCAGAGAGTTCAGAATCACATTCCAAGCTATAGTTTGTGAGATGCAACTTGGCGGTGACAAGTGAACAGTTGAAAATCTATTTTTAGCATAAATTTGCTTCCGTATATCAGAATTGGACGTGTGACATATGCATTTGGGGTAGGAAAAATAATTTCAATCCATTGGGAGACCCAGAGAAATCAGAATCACATTCCAAGCTATAGTTTGTGTGATGCAACTTGGCGGTGACAAGTGAATAGTTGAAAATCTATTTTTAGCATAACTTTGTTTATGTATATCAGAATTGGACGTATGACATATGCATTAGGGGTAGAAAAATGACTTCTATCCATTGTGACTACCAGAGAAATCAGAATCACTTCCAGAGCTATAGTTTGTGAGATGCAACTTGGCGGTGACAAGTGAATAGTTGAAAATCTATTTTAGCATAACTTTGTTTCCGTATAATAGAATTGGACGTAAGACATATGCATTTGGGGTAGAAAAATATATTCTATCCATTGTGACAACAAGAGAATTCCGAATCATATTCCAAGCTATAGTTTGTCAGATGCAACTTTGCGGTGACAAGTGAACTAGGTGAAAATCTATTTTTAGCATAAATTTGCTTCCGTATATCAGAATTGGACGTGTGACATATGCATTGGGGTAGAAAAATGAAGTTTCAATGCATTGGAAAACCTAGAGAAAGTAGAATCACATTTCCAGAGCATAGTTTGTGAGGATGCAACTTGGCGGTGACAAGTGAATAGTTGAAAATCTGCTTTTTAGGCATAACTTTGTTTCCGTATATCAGAATTGGACCTAGTGACATATGCATTTGGGGTAGAAAAATGAAGTTCTCTCCATTGTGACTACCAGAGAATAAGAATCACATTCCAAGCTATAGTATGTGAGATGGCAACTTGGCGGTGACAAGTGAAAAATTGAAAATCTAGTTTTTAGCATAACTTTGTTTCCGTATATCAGAATTGGACGTATGACATATGAATTTTGGGTAGAGATATAAAGAGTTCTATCCATTTGTGACTCCAGAGAATTCAGAATCACATTCCAAGCTATAGTTTTGAGATGAAACTTGGCGGTGACACGTGAACAATTGAAAATCTATTTTTAGCATTAATTTGTTTTCGTGTATCAGAATTGGACGTATGACATATGCATTTTGGGTAGATAAATAAGTTCTACCCCTTGAAACAGCCATAGAAAGCAGAATCACTTTCTGAGCAATAGTTTGTGAGATGCAACATCGTGGTGAAAAGTCATTAGTTGAAAATCGATTTTTAGCATAACTTTGTTTCCGTATATCAGAATCGGACGTATGACATATGCATTTGGGGTAGAAAAATAAGTTCTATCCATTGTCACAACCAGAGAAAGCAGAATCACATTCCGAGATGTAGTTTCTGAGATGCAACTTGGCGGTGACTAGTGAATAGTTGAAAATCTATGTTTAGCATAAATTTGCTTCCGTATATCAGAATTGGACGTGTGACATATGCATTTGAGGTAGAAAAATAAATTCAATCCATTGGGACTACCATAGAAATCAGAATCACATTCCAACCTATAGTTTGTGAGATGCAACTTGGCGTGACAAGCGAATAGTTGTAAATCAATTTTTATTCATAAATTTGTTCCCGTATATCAGAATTGGACGTGTTACATATGCATTTGGGGTAGGAAAAATAATTTCAATTCCATTTGGACACCCAGAGAAATCAGAATCACATTCCAAGCTATAGTTGTGTGGATGCAACTTGGCGGTGACAAGTGAATAGTTGATAAACTATTTTTAGTATAAATTTGCTTCCGTATATCAGAATTGGACGTGTTACATATGCATTTGGGGTAGAAAAATAATTTCATCCATTGGGACAACCAGTGAAATCAGAATCACATTCCAAGCTATAGTTTGTGTGATTCAACTTGGGCGGTGACAAGTGAATGGTTGAAAATCTATTTTTACCATAACTTTGTTTCCGTATATCAGAATTGGACATATGACATATGTATTTGGGGTAGAAAAATATATTCTATCCATTGTGACTACCAGAGAATACAGAATCACAGTCCAAGCAATATTTTGTGAGATGCAACTTGGCGGTGACAAGTGAATAGTTGTAAATCTATTTTTAGCATAACTTTGTTTCCTTATATCAGAATTGGAAGTATGACATATGCATTTGGGGTAGAAAAATAATTTCAATCCATTGGGACAACCAGTGAAATCAGAATCACATTCCAAGCTATATTTTGTGTGATGCAACTTGGCGGTGACAAGTGAATGGTTGAAAATCTATTTTTACCATAACTTTGTTTCCGTATATCAGAATTGGAAGTATGACATATGCATTTGTGGTAGAAAAATAAATTCTATCCATTGTGACTTGTTGAGAATTCAGAATCACATTCCAAGCTATAGTTTGTGAGATGCAACTTGGCGGTCACAAGTGAACACTTGAAAATCTATTTTTAGCATAAATTTGCTTCCGTATATCAGAATTGGACGTGTGACATATGCATTTGGGGTAGAAAAATAATTTCAATACATTGGGACAACCAGGGAAATCAGAATCACATTCCAAGCTATAGTTTGTGTGATGCAACTAGACAGTGACAAGTGAGTAGTTGAAAATATATTTTTACCATAACTTTGTTTACGTATATCAGAATTGGACATATGACATATGCATTTGGGGTAGAAAAATAAATTCTATCCACTGTGACTACCAAAGAATACAAAATCACATTCCAAGCTATAGTTTGTGAGATGCAACTTGGCGGTGACAAGTGAATAGTTGAAAATCTATTTTTAGCATAAATTTGTTTCAGTGTATCAGAATTGGACGTATGACTTATGCATTTGTGGTAGAAAAATAATTTCAATCCATTGGGACAACCAGAGAAATCAGAATCACATTCCAAGAAATAGTTTGTGAGATGCAACTTGGCGGTGACAAGTGAAAAGTTGAAAATCTATTTTTAGCATAACTTTGTTTCCGTATATCAGAATTGGACGTATGACATATGCATTTGGGGTAGAAAAATAAATTCTATCCATTGTCACTACCAGAGAATTCAGAATCACATTCAAAGCTATTGTTTGTGAGATGCAACTTGGCGGTGACAAGTGAATAGTTGAAAATCAATTTTTAGGATAAATTTGTTTCCGTGTATCAGAATTTGACGTATGACTTATGCATTTGGGGTAGAAAAATAATTTCAATCCATTGGGACAACTAGAGAAATCAGAATCACATTCCAACCTATAGTTTGTGAGATGCAACTTGGCGGTGACAAGTGAATAGTTGTAAATCTATTTTTAGCATAACTGTGTTTCCGTATATCAGAATTGGAAGTATGACATATGCATTTGGGGTAGAAAAATAAATTCTATCCTTTGTGACTACCAGAGAATTCATAATCACATTCCAAGCTATAGTTTGTGAGATGCAACTTGGCGGTGACAAGTGAATAGTTTAAAATCTATTTTTAGATTAAATTTGTTACCGTGTATCAGAATTGGACGTATGACATATGCATTTGGGGTAGAAAAATAATTTCAATCCTTTGGGACACCCAGAGATATCAGAATCACATTGCAAGCTATAGTTTGTGAGATTCAACATGGCGGTGACAAGTGAATAGTTGAAAATCTATTTTTAGCATAACTTTGTTTCTGTATATCAGAATCGGACGTATGACATATGCATTTGGGGTAGAAAAATAAGTTTTATCCATTGTGACAATCAGAAAAAGCAGAATCACATTCTGAGATGTATTTTCTGAGATGCAACTTGGCTGTGAAAAGTTAACAGTTGAAAATCTATTTTTAGGATAAATTTGTTTCCGTGTATCAGAATTGGACGTATGACTTATGCATTTGGGGTAGAAAAATAATTTCAATCTATTGGGACAACTATAGAAATCAGAATCACATTCCAACCTATAGTTTGTGAGATGCAATTTGGCGGTGACAAGTGAATAGTTGTAAATCTATTTTTAGCATAACTGTGTTTCCGTATATCAGAATTGGAAGTATGACATATGCATTTGGGGTAGAAAAATAAATTCTATCCTTTGTGACTACCAGAGAATTCATAATCACATTCCAAGCTATAGTTTGTGAGATGCAACTTGGCGGTGACAAGTGAATAGTTGAAAATCTATTTTTAGCATAACTTTGTTTCCGTATATCAGAATTGGATGTATGACATATGCATTTGGAGTAGAAAAATAAATTCGATCCATTGTGACTACCAGAGAATACAGAATCACATTCCAAGCTATAGTTTGTGAGATGCAACTTGGCGGTGACAAGTGAATAGTTGAAAATCTATTTTTAGCAAAACTTTGTTTCCGTATATCAGAATTGGAGATATGACATATGCATTTGGGGTAGAAAAATAAATTATATCCATTGTGACTACCAGTGAATTCAGAATCACATTCCAAGCTATAGTTTGTGAGATGCAACTTGGCGGTGACAAGTGAATAGTTGAAAATCTATTTTTAGCATAAATTTGCTTCCGTATATCAGAATTAGACGTGTGACATATGCATTTGAGGTAGAAAAATAATTTCAATCCATTGGGACAACCAGAGAAAGAAGAATCACATTCCGAGATGTAGTTTCTGAGATGCAACTTGGCGGTGAAAAGTGAATAGTTGAAAATCTATTTTTAGCAAAACTTTGTTTCCGTTATATCAGAATTGGACATATGACATATGCATTTGTTGTAGAGAAATAAATTCTATCCATTGTGACTTGTTGAGAATTCAGAATCACATTCCAAACTATAGTTTGTCAGATGCAACTTGGCGGTGACAAGTGAATAGTTGGAAAACTATTTTTAGCATAAATTTGCTTCCGTATATCAGAATTGGACGTGTGACATATGCATTTGGGGTAGAAAAATAATTTCAATCCATTGGGACAACCAGAGAAATTAGAATCACATTCCAAGCTATAGTTTGTGAGATGCAACTTGGTGGTGAGAAGTGAATAGTTGAAAATCAATTTTTAGGATAACTTTGTTTCCGTATATCAGAATTGGACGTATAACATATGCATTTGGGGTAGATAAATAAGTTCTATCCATTGAGACAGCCATAGAAAGCAGAATCACTTTCTGAGCAATAGTTTGTGAGATGCAACATCGTGGTGAAAAGTGATTAGTTGAAAATCGATTTTTAGCATAACTTTGTTTTTGTATATCAGAATTGGACGTGTGACATATGCATTTGGGGTAGAAAAATAATTTCAATCCATTGAGACAGCTAGAGAAATCAGAATCACAGTCCAACCTATGGTTTGTGAGATGCAACTTGGCGGTGACAAGTGAATAGTTGAAAATCTATTTTTAGCATAACTTTGTTTCCGTATATCAGAATTGGACGTATGACATATGCATTTGGGGTAGAAAAATAAATTCTATCCATTGTCACTACCAATGAATTCCGAATCACATTCCAACCTATAGTTTGTGAGATGCAACTTGGCGGTAACAAGTGAACAGTTGAAAATCTATTTTTAGCATAACTGTGTTTCCGTATATCAGAATTGGAAGTATGACATATGCATTTGGGGTAGAAAAATAAATTCTATCCTTTGTGACTACCAGAGAATTCATAATCACATTCCAAGCTATAGTTTGTGAGATGCAACTTGGCGGTGACAAGTAAATGGTTGAAAATCTATTTTTACCATTACTTTGTTTCCGTATATCAGAATTGGACATATGACATATGCATTTGGGGTAGAAAAATAAATTCTATCCGTTGTGACTAACAGAGAATACAGAATCACAGTCCAAGCTATAGTTTGTGAGATGCAACTTGGCGGTGACAAGTGAATAGTTGAAAATCTATATTTAGCAACACTTTGTTTCCGTATATCAGAATGGGAGATATGACATATGCATTTGGGGTAGAAAAATAAATTCTATCCATTGTGACTACCAGTGAATTCAGAATCACATTCCAAGCTATAGTTTGTGAGATGCAACTTGGCGGTGACAAGTGAATAGTTGAAAATCTATTTTTAGCATAAATTTGCTTCCGTATATCAGAATTAGACGTGTGACATATGCATTTGAGGTAGAAAAATAATTTCAATCCATTGGGACAACCAGAGAAAGAAGAATCACATTCCGAGATGTAGTTTCTGAGATGCAACTTGGCGGTGAAAAGTGAATAGTTGAAAATCTATTTTTAGCAAAACTTTGTTTCCGTTATATCAGAATTGGACATATGACATATGCATTTGTTGTAGAGAAATAAATTCTATCCATTGTGACTTGTTGAGAATTCAGAATCACATTCCAAACTATAGTTTGTCAGATGCAACTTGGCGGTGACAAGTGAATAGTTGGAAAACTATTTTTAGCATAAATTTGCTTCCGTATATCAGAATTGGACGTGTGACATATGCATTTGGGGTAGAAAAATAATTTCAATCCATTGGGACAACCAGAGAAATTAGAATCACATTCCAAGCTATAGTTTGTGAGATGCAACTTGGTGGTGAGAAGTGAATAGTTGAAAATCAATTTTTAGGATAACTTTGTTTCCGTATATCAGAATTGGACGTATAACATATGCATTTGGGGTAGATAAATAAGTTCTATCCATTGAGACAGCCATAGAATGCAGAATCACTTTCTGAGCAATAGTTTGTGAGATGCAACATCGTGGTGAAAAGTGATTAGTTGAAAATCGATTTTTAGCATAACTTTGTTTTTGTATATCAGAATTGGACGTGTGACATATGCATTTGGGGTAGAAAAATAATTTCAATCCATTGAGACAGCTAGAGAAATCAGAATCACAGTCCAACCTATGGTTTGTGAGATGCAACTTGGCGGTGACAAGTGAATAGTTGAAAATCTATATTTAGCAAAACTTTGTTTCCGTATATCAGAATTGGAGATATGACATATGCATTTGGGGTAGAAAAATAAATTCTATCCATTGTGACTACCAGTGAATTCAGAATCACATTCCAAGCTATAGTTTGTGAGATGCAACTTGGCGGTGACAAGTGAATAGTTGAAAATCTATTTTTAGCATAAATTTGCTTCCGTATATCAGAGTTAGACGTGTGACATATGCATTTGAGGTAGAAAAATAATTTCAATCCATTGGGACAACCAGAGAAAGAAGAATCACATTCCGAGATGTAGTTTCTGAGATGCAACTTGGCGGTGAAAAGTGAATAGTTGAAAATCTATTTTTAGCAAAACTTTGTTTCCGTTATATCAGAATTGGACATATGACATATGCATTTGTTGTAGAGAAATAAATTCTATCCATTGTGACTTGTTGAGAATTCAGAATCACATTCCAAACTATAGTTTGTCAGATGCAACTTGGCGGTGACAAGTGAATAGTTGGAAAACTATTTTTAGCATAAATTTGCTTCCGTATATCAGAATTGGACGTGTGACATATGCATTTGGGGTAGAAAAATAATTTCAATCCATTGGGACAACCAGAGAAATTAGAATCACATTCCAAGCTATAGTTTGTGAGATGCAACTTGGCGGTGACAAGTGAATAGTTGAAAATCTATTTTTAGCATAACTTTGTTTCCGTATTTCAGAATTGGATGTATGACATATGCATTTGGGGTAGAAAAATAAATTCGATCCATTGTGACTACCAGAGAATACAGAATCACATTCCAAGCTATAATTTGTGAGATGCAACTTGGCGGTGACAAGTGAATAGTTGAAAATCTATTTTTAGCAAAACTTTGTTTCCGTATATCATAATTGGACATATGACATATGCATTTGGGGTAGAAAAATAAATTCTATCCATTGTGACTACCAGTGAATTCAGAATCACATTCCAAGCTATAGTTTGTGAGATGCAACTTGGCGGTGACAAGTGAATAGTTGAAAATCTATTTTTAGCATAAATTTGCTTCCGTATATCAGAATTAGACGTGTGACATATGCATTTGAGGTAGAAAAATAATTTCAATCCATTGGGACAACCAGAGAAAGAAGAATCACATTCCGAGATGTAGTTTCTGAGATGCAACTTGGCGGTGAAAAGTGAATAGTTGAAAATCTATTTTTAGCAAAACTTTGTTTCCGTTATATCAGAATTGGACATATGACATATGCATTTGTTGTAGAGAAATAAATTCTATCCATTGTGGCTTGTTGAGAATTCAGAATCACATTCCAAACTATAGTTTGTCAGATGCAACTTGGCGGTGACAAGTGAATAGTTGGAAAACTATTTTTAGCATAAATTTGCTTCCGTATATCAGAATTGGACGTGTGACATATGCATTTGGGGTAGAAAAATAATTTCAATCCATTGGGACAACCAGAGAAATTAGAATCACATTCCAAGCTATAGTTTGTGAGATGCAACTTGGTGGTGAGAAGTGAATAGTTGAAAATCAATTTTTAGGATAACTTTGTTTCCGTATATCAGAATTGGACGTATGACATATGCATTTGGGGTAGATAAATAAGTTCTATCCATTGAGACAGCCATAGAAAGCAGAATCACTTTCTGAGCAATAGTTTGTGAGATGCAACATCGTGGTGAAAAGTGATTAGTTGAAAATCGATTTTTAGCATAACTTTGTTTTTGTATATCAGAATTGGACGTGTGACATATGCATTTGGGGTAGAAAAATAATTTCAATCCATTGAGACAGCTAGAGAAATCAGAATCACATTCCAACCTATGGTTTGTGAGATGCAACTTGGCGGTGACAAGTGAATAGTTGAAAATCTATTTTTAGCATAACTTTGTTTCCTTATATCAGAATTGGACGTGTGACATATGCATTTGGGTTATAAAAATAACTCCTACCCATTGAAAAATATGTTCAATATATTGTGACAACGAGAGAAAGCAGAATCACTTTCTGAGCTATAGTTTGTGAGATGCAACTTAGCGATGAAAAGTGAATAGTTGAAAATCTATTTTTAGCATAACTTTGTTTCCGTATGTGATAATTGGACGTATGACATAGGAATTTGGGGTAGAAAAATAAATTCAATATATCGTGACAACCAGAGACAGCATAATCACTTTTCGAGCTATAGTTTGTGAGATTCAACTTGGCTATGAAAATTGAATATTGAAAATCTATTTTTAGCATAATTTTGTATTCGTATGTTTATCAGAATTGGACGTTTGAGATATGCATTTGGGGTAGAAAATAATTTATATCCCTTTTGACAACCAGAGAAAGCCTAATCACTTTCCCAGCTATAGTTTGTGAGATGCAACTTAGCTGTGAAAAGTGAAAGTTGAAAATCTATTTTTAGCATAACTTTGTTTATGTATATCAGAATTGGACGTATGACATATGCATTTGGGGTAGAAAAATAAGTTCTATCCATTGTGAAAACCTTGGAAAGCAGAATCACTTTATGAGATATAGTGTGTGAGATGCAACTTGGCGGTGAAAAGTGAATAGTTAAAAATCTATTTTTGAAATTACTTTCTTTCCGTATATCAGAATTGGACGTATGACATATGTCTTTGGTGTAGAAAAATAAGTTCTATCCATTGTGACAACCAGAGAAAGCAGAATATATATTTTTAGCATACCTTTGTTTTAGCATAGTGATTTTCAACTGTTCATTTTTCACCGCCAAGTTGCATCATAGAAACTATAGTTGGGAAAGTGATTCAGATTCCTCTAGTTGTCACAATGGATAGAAATTATTTTTCCACCCCATATGCATATCTCACACGTCCAATTCTGATATACAGAAACAAAGTTATGCTAAAACTAGATTTTCAACTATTCACTTGTCACCGTCAAGTTGCATCCAACAAACTATATCTCGGAATGTGATTCTGCTTTCTCTGGTCGTCACAATGGAGAGAACTTATTTTTCTACCCCTAATGTATATGTCATACGTCCGATTCTGATATACAGAAACAAAGTTATGCTAAAAATCGATTTTCAACTATTCACTTTTCACTGCCAAGTTGCATCTCACAAACTATTGCTCGGAAAGTGATTTTGCTTTCTCTGGTTGTCCCAAAGGATAGAACTTATTTTCCTACCCCAAATGCATATGTCACACGTGCAATTCTGAAATCTGAAACAAAGTCATGCTAAAAATAGATTTTCAACTTTCACTTTTCACCGCCAAGTTGCATCTCACAAACTATAGCTCGGAAAGTGATTCTGCTTTCTCTGGTTGTCCCAAAGGATAGAAATTATTTTTCTACCCCAAATGCATATGTCATTCGTCTAATTCTGATATACAGAAACATAGTTATGCTAGAAATAGATTTTCAACTTTTCACTTGTCACCGTTAACTTGCATCTCACAAACTATAGCTCGGAAAGTGATTCTGCTTTATCTGGTTGTCACAATGGATAGAAATTATTTTTCTACCCCAAATGCATAACTCACACGTCCAATTCTGATATACAGAAACAAAGTTATGCTAAAAATAGATTTTCAACTATTCACTTGTCACCGTCAAGTTGCATCTCACAAAATATAGCTCGGAAAGTGATTCTTCTTTATCTGGTTGTCACATAGATAGAACTTATTTTTCTACCCCAAATGCATATGTCATACGTCCAATTCTGATATACAGAAAAAAAAACTTATGCTAAAAATAGATTTTCAACTATTCACTTGTCACTATCAAGTTGCATCTCACAAACTATAGCTCAGAAAGTGATTCTTCTTTCTTTGGTTGTCCAAAAGGATATAACTTATTTTTATAACCCAAATGCATATGTCATTCGTCCAATTCTGATAAACAGAAACAAAGTTATGCTAGAAATAGATTTTCAACTATTCACTTGTCACCGTCAAGTTGCATCTCACAAACTATAGCTCAGAATGTGATTACGCTTTCTATGGTTGTCACAAAGGATAGAACTTATTTTTCTACCCCTAATTCATATTTTACACGTCCAGTTCTGATATACAAAAACAAAGTTTTGTAAAAAATAGATTTTCAACTGTTCACTTTTCACCGCCAAGTTGCATCTCAGAGACTATAGTCCCGAAAGTGATTCTGCTATCTCTGGTGGTCCCAAAGGATAGAATTTTTTTTTCTAACCCAAATGCATATGTCATTCGTCCAATTCTGATAAATAGAAACAAAGTTATGAAAGAAATAGATTTTCAACTATTCACTTGTCACCATCAAGTTGCATCTCACAAACTATAGCTCGGAAAGTGATGCTGCTTTATCTGGTTGTCACATAGATAGAACTTGTTTTTCTTCCCCAAATGCATATGTCATACGTCCAATTCTGATATACAGAAAAAAACTTATGCTAAAAATAGATTTTCAACTATTCACTTGTCACCGTCAAGTTGCATCTCTCAAACTATAGCTCAGAAAGTGATTCTTCTTTCTCTGGTTGTCCAAAAGGATATAACTTATTTTTATAACCCAAATGCATATGTCATTCGTCCAATTTTGATAAACAGAAACAAAGTTATTTTAAAAATAGATTTTCAACTATTCACTTGTCACCGTCAAGTTGCATCTCATAAACTATAGCTCGAAATGTGATTATTCTTTCTCTGATTGACACAATGGATAGAACTTATTTTTCTACCCCAAATGCATATCTCACTCATCCAATTCTGTTATACGGAAACAAAGTTATGCTAAAAATTGATTTTCAACTATTCACTTGTCACCGTCAAGTTGCATCTCACAAACCATAGCTCGGAAAGTGATTCTACTTTCTCTTGTTGTCCCAAAGGATAGAACTTATTTTTCTACCCCAAATGCATATGTCATTCGCCGAATTCTGAAATACAGAAACAAAGTTATGCTAGAAATAGATTTTCAACTATTCACTTGTCACCGTCAAGTAGCATCTCACAAACTATAGCTCGGAAAGTGATTCTGCTTTATCTGGTTGTCACATAGATAAAACATATTTTTCTACCCCAAATGCATATGTCATACCTCCAATTCTGATATACAGAAAAAAACTTATGCTAAAAATAGATTTTCAATTATTCACTTGTCACCGTCAAGTTGCATCTCAGAAACTATAGCTCGGAAAGTGATTCTGCTATCTCTGGTTGTCCCAAAGGATAGAATTTATTTTTCTAACCCAAATGCATATGTCATTCATCCAATTCTGATAAACAGAAACAAAGTTATCATAGAAATAGATTTTCAACTATTCACTTGTCACCGTCAAGTTGCATCTCACAAACTATAGCTCGAAAAGTGATTCTGCTTTATTTGGTTGTCACATAGATAGAGCTTATTTTTCTACCCCAAATGCATATGTCACACGTGCAATTCTGAAATCCGAAACAAAGTCATGCTAAAAATAGATTTTCAACTTCACATTTCACCGCCAAGTTGCATCTCACAAACTATAGCTCGGAAAGTTATTCTGCTTTCTCTGGTTGTCACAATGGATAGAATTTATTTTCCTACCCCAAATGCGTATCTCACACGTCCAATTCTGATATACAGAAACAAAGTTATGCTAAAAATAGATTTTCAACTTTTCACTTGTCACCATCAAGTTGCATCTCACAAACTATAGCTCGGAAAGTGATTCTGATTTCTCTGGTTGTCCCAAAGTATAGAACTTATTTTTCTACCCCAAATGCATATGTCATACGTCCAATTCTGATATACAGAAAAAGACTTATGCTAAAAATAGATTTTCAACTATTCACTTGTCACAGTCAAGTTGCATCTCACCAACTATAGCTCGGAAAGTGATTCTTCTTTCTCTCGTTGTCCAAAAGGATATAACTTATTTTTCTAACCCAAATGCATATGTCATTCGTTCAATTATGATAAACAGAAACAAAGTTATGCTAGAAATAGATTTTCATCTATTCACTTGTCACCGTCAAGTTGCATCTCACAAACTATAGCTCGGAAAGTGATTATGCTTTATCTGGTTGTCACATAGATAGAACTTATTTTTCTACCCCAAATGCATATGTCACACGTGCAATTCTGAAATTCGAAACAAAGTTATGCTAAAAGTAGATTTTAAACTTTCACTTTTCACCGACAATTTGCATCTCACAAACTATAGCTCGGAAAGTGATTCACTTTTCTCTGGTTGTCACAATGGATAGAACTTATTTTTCTACCGCAAATGCATATCTCACCGGTCCAATACTGTTATACGGAAACAAAGTTTTGTTAAAAATAACTTACCAACTAATCACTTGTGACCGTCATGTTGCATCTCACAAAATATAGCTCGGAAAGTTAATCTGCTTTCTCTAGTTGTAATAATGGATAGAACTTATTTTTCTACCCCTAATTCGTATGTCTCACGTGCAATTCTGAAATCCGAAACAAAGTTATGCTAAAAATAGATTTTCAACTTTCACTTTTCACAGCCAAGTTGTATCTCACAAACTATAGCTTGGAAAGTGATTCTGCTTTCTATGGTTGTCACAATGGATAGAACTTATTTTTCTACCCCAAATGCATATCTCACTCGTCCAATTCTGCTATATGGAAACAAAGTTATGCTAAAAATAGATTTTCAACTACTCACTTTTCACCGCCAAGTTGCATCTGAGAGACTATAGTTCGGAAAGTGATTCAGAATTCTCTGGTTGTTACAATGGATTGAAATTATTTTTCTACCCCAAATGCATATCTCACACGTCAAGTTATGCTAAAAATAGATTTTCAACTATTCACTTGTCACCGTCAAGTTGCATCTCACAAACTATAGCTCGGAAAGTGATTCTACTTTCTATGGTTGTCCCAAAGGATAGAAATTATTTTTCTTCCCCAAATGCATATGTCATTCGTCGAATTCTGAAATACAGAAAAAAAGTTATGCTAGAAATAGATTTTCAACTATTCACTTGTCACCGTCAAGTAGCATCTCACAAACTATAGCTCGGAAAGTGATTCTGCTTTATCTGGTTGTCACATAGATAAAACATATTTTTCTACCCCAAATGCATATGTCATACCTCCAATTCTGATATACAGAAAAAAACTTATGCTAAAAATAGATTTTCAATTATTCACTTGTCACCGTCAAGTTGCATCTCAGAAACTATAGCTCGGAAAGTGATTCTGCTATCTCTGGTTGTCCCAAAGGATAGAATTTATTTTTCTAACCCAAATGCATATGTCATTCATCCAATTCTGATAAACAGAAACAAAGTTATCATAGAAATAGATTTTCAACTATTCACTTGTCACCGTCAAGTTGCATCTCACAAACTATAGCTCGAAAAGTGATTCTGCTTTATTTGGTTGTCACATAGATAGAGCTTATTTTTCTACCCCAAATGCATATGTCACACGTGCAATTCTGAAATCCGAAACAAAGTCATGCTAAAAATAGATTTTCAACTTCACATTTCACCGCCAAGTTGCATCTCACAAACTATAGCTCGGAAAGTTATTCTGCTTTCTCTGGTTGTCACAATGGATAGAATTTATTTTCCTACCCCAAATGCGTATCTCACACGTCCAATTCTGATATACAGAAACAAAGTTATGCTAAAAATAGATTTTCAACTTTTCACTTGTCACCATCAAGTTGCATCTCACAAACTATAGCTCGGAAAGTGATTCTGATTTCTCTGGTTGTCCCAAAGGATAGAACTTATTTTTCTACCCCAAATGCATATGTCATACGTCCAATTCTGATATACAGAAAAAGACTTATGCTAAAAATAGATTTTCAACTATTCACTTGTCACAGTCAAGTTGCATCTCACCAACTATAGCTCGGAAAGTGATTCTTCTTTCTCTCGTTGTCCAAAAGGATATAACTTATTTTTCTAACCCAAATGCATATGTCATTCGTTCAATTATGATAAACAGAAACAAAGTTATGCTAGAAATAGATTTTCATCTATTCACTTGTCACCGTCAAGTTGCATCTCACAAACTATAGCTCGGAAAGTGATTATGCTTTATCTGGTTGTCACATAGATAGAACTTATTTTTCTACCCCAAATGCATATGTCACACGTGCAATTCTGAAATTCGAAACAAAGTTATGCTAAAAGTAGATTTTAAACTTTCACTTTTCACCGACAATTTGAATCTCACAAACTATAGCTCGGAAAGTGATTCACTTTTCTCTGGTTGTCACAATGGATAGAACTTATTTTTCTACCGCAAATGCATATCTCACCGGTCCAATACTGTTATACGGAAACAAAGTTTTGTTAAAAATAACTTACCAACTAATCACTTGTGACCGTCATGTTGCATCTCACAAAATATAGCTCGGAAAGTTATTCTGCTTTCTCTAGTTGTAATAATGGATAGAACTTATTTTTCTACCCCTAATTCGTATGTCTCACGTGCAATTCTGAAATCCGAAACAAAGTTATGCTAAAAATAGATTTTCAACTTTCACTTTTCACAGCCAAGTTGTATCTCACAAACTATAGCTTGGAAAGTGATTCTGCTTTCTATGGTTGTCACAATGGATAGAACTTATTTTTCTACCCCAAATGCATATCTCACTCGTCCAATTCTGCTATATGGAAACAAAGTTATGCTAAAAATAGATTTTCAACTACTCACTTTTCACCGCCAAGTTGCATCTGAGAGACTATAGTTCGGAAAGTGATTCAGAATTCTCTGGTTGTTACAATGGATTGAAATTATTTTTCTACCCCAAATGCATATCTCACACGTCAAGTTATGCTAAAAATAGATTTTCAACTATTCACTTGTCACCGTCAAGTTGCATCTCACAAACTATAGCTCGGAAAGTGATTCTACTTTCTATGGTTGTCCCAAAGGATAGAAATTATTTTTCTTCCCCAAATGCATATGTCATTCGTCGAATTCTGAAATACAGAAAAAAAGTTATGCTAGAAATAGATTTTCAACTATTCACTTGTCACCGTCAAGTAGCATCTCACAAACTATAGCTCGGAAAGTGATTCTGCTTTATCTGGTTGTCACATAGATAAAACATATTTTTCTACCCCAAATGCATATGTCATACATCCAATTCTGATATACAGAAAAAAACTTATGCTAAAAATAGATTTTCAATTATTCACTTGTCACCGTCAAGTTGCATCTCAGAAACTATAGCTCGGAAGGTGATTCTGCTATCTCTGGTTGTCCCAAAGGATAGAATTTATTTTTCTAACCCAAATGCATATGTCATTCATCCAATTCTGATAAACAGAAATAAAGTTATGATAGAAATAGATTTTCAACTATTCACTTGTCACCGTCAAGTTGCATCTCACAAACTATAGCTCGAAAAGTGATTCTGCTTTATCTGGTTGTCACATAGATAGAACTTATTTTTCTACCCAAATGCATATGTCACACGTGCAATTCTGAAATCCGAAACAAAGTCATGCTAAAAATAGATTTTCAACTTTCACATTTCACCGCCAAGTTGCATCTCACAAACTATAGCTCGGAAAGTTATTCTGCTTTCTCTAGTTGTCACAATGGATATAATTTATTTTCCTACCCCAAATGCGTATCTCACACGTCCAATTCTGATATACAGAAACAAAGTTATGCTAAAAATAGATTTTCAACTTTTCACTTGTCACCATCAAGTTGCATCTCACAAACTATAGCTCGGAAAGTGATTCTGCTTTCTCTGGTTGTCCCAAAGGATAGAACTTATTTTTCTACCCCAAATGCATATGTCATACGTCCAACTCTGACATACAGAAAAAGACTTATGCTAAAAATAGATTTTCAACTATTCACTTGTCACCGTCAAGTTGCATCTCACCAACTATAGCTCGGAAAGTGATTCTTCTTTCTCTCGTTGTCCAAAAGGATATAACTTATTTTTCTAACCCAAATGCATATGTCATTCGTCCAATTCTGATATACAGATACAATGTTAAGCTAAATATAGATTTTCAACTATTAACTTGTCACGGTCAAGTTGCATCTCACAAACTATAGCTAGGAAAGTGATTCTGTTTTATCTGGTTGTCACATACATAGAACTTATTTTTCTACCCCAAATGCATATGTCATACATGCAATTCAGATACACAGAAAAAAAACTTATGCTAAAAATAGATTTTCAACTATTCACTTGTCACCGTCAAGTTGCATCTTACAAAGTATAGCTCGGAAAGTGATTCTTCTTTCTCTGGTTGTCATATAGATAGAACTTATTTTTCTACCCAAAATGCATATGTCATACATCCAATTCTGATACACGGAAACAAATTTATGCTAAAAATAGATTTTCAAATGTTCACTTGTCACGGCCAAGTTGCATCTCACAAACCATTGCTTGGAATGTGATTCTGCTTTCTCTGGTTGTCACAATGGATAGAACTTATTTTTCTACCCCAAATGCATTTGTCACACGTCCAATTCTGATATACGGAAACAAAGTTATGCTAAAAAATGATTTTCAACTATTCACTTTTCACCGTCAAGTTGCATCTCACAAACTATTACTCGGAAAGTGATTCTGCTTTCTCTGGTTGTCACAATGGATAGAACTTATTTTTCTACCCCAAATGCATATGTCATACGTCCGATTCTGATATACGGAAACAAAGTTATGCTAAAAATTGATTTTCAACTATTCAGTTTTCACGACCAATATGCATCTCACAAACTATATATCGGAATGTGATTCTACTTTTTCTGGTTGTCACAATGGATAGAAGTTATATTTCTAACCCAAATCCATATGTCATACGTCCGATTCTGATATACGGAAACAAAGTTATGCTAAAAATTGATTTTCAACTATTCACTTTTCACCGTCAAGTTGCATCTCACAAACTATTGCTCGGAAAGTGATTCTGGTTTCTCTGGTTGTCACAATGGATAGAACTTATTTTTCTACCCCAAATGCATATGTCATACGTTCGATTCTGATATACGGAAACAAAGTTATGCTAAGAATTGATTTTCAACTATTCACTTTTCACCGCCAAGTTGCATCTCACAAACTATTGCTCGGAATGTGATTCTGCTTTCTATGGTTGTCACAATGGATAGAACTTATTTTTCTACCCCAAATGCATATGTTATACGTCCGATTCTGATATATGGAAACAAATTTATGGTAAAAATAGATTTTCAACTTTTCAGTTTTCACGACCAAGATGCATCTCACAAACTATACATCGGAATGTGATTCTACTTTTTCTGGTTGTCACAATTGATAGAAGTTATATTTCTAACCCAAATGCATATGTCATACGTCCGATTCTGATATACGGAAACAAAGTTATGCTAAAAATTGATTTCAACTATTCACTTTTCACCGTCAAGTTGCATCTCACAAACTATTGCTCGGAAAGTAATTCTGGTTTCTCTGGTTGTCACAATGGATAGAACTTATTTTTCTACCCCAAATGCATATGTCAAACGTCCGATTCTGTTATACGGAAACAAAGTTATGCTAAAAATTGATTTTCAACTATTCACTTTTCACCGTCAAGTTGCATCTCACAAACTATTGCTCGGAAAGTAATTCTGGTTTCTATGTTTGTCACAATGGATAGAACTTATTTTTCTACCCCAAATGCATATGTCATACGTCCTATTCTGATATACGGAAACAAAGTTATGCTAAAAATTGATTTTCAACTATTCACTTTTCACCGCGAAGTTGCATCTCACAAACTATTGCTCAGAATGTGATTCTGCTTTCTATGGTTGTCACAATGGATAGAACTTATTTTTCTACCCCAAATGCATATGCCATACGTCCTATTCTGATATATGGAAACAAATTTATGGTAAAAATAGATTTTCAACTTTTCAGTTTTCACGACCAAGATGCATCTCACAAACTATATATCGGAATGTGATTCTAGTTTTTCTGGTTGTCACAATGGATAGAAGTTATATTTCTAACCCAAATGCATTTGTCATACGTCCGATTCTGATATACGGAAACAAAGTTATGCTAAAAATTGATTTCAACTATTCACTTTTCTCCGTCAAGTTGCATCTCACAAACTATTGCTCGGAAAGTGATTCTGGTTTCTCTGGTTGTCAGAATGGATAGAACTTATTTTTCTACCCCAAATGCATATGTCATACGTTCGATTCTGATATACGGAAACAAAGTTATGCTAAGAATTGATTTTCAACTATTCACTTTTCACCGCCAAGTTGCTTATCACAAACTATTGCTCGGAATGTGATTCTGCTTTCTATGGTTGTCACAATGCATAGAACATACTTTTATACCACAAATGCATATGTCAAACGTCCGATTCTGATATACGGAAACAAAGTTATGCTAAAAATTGATTTTCAACTATTCACTTTTCACCCGCAAGTTGCATCTCACAAACTATTGCTCGGAAAGTAATTCTGGTTTCTCTGGTTGTCACAATGGATAGAACTTATTTTTCTACCCCAAATGCATATGTCATACGTCCTATTCTGATATACGGAAACAAAGTTATGCTAAAAATTGAATTTCAACTATTCACTTTTCACCGCCAAGTTGCATCTCACAAACTATTGCTCGGAAAGTGATTCTGGTTTCTATGGTTGTCACAATGGATAGAACATATTTTTCTACCCCAAATGCATATGTCTTACGCCCGATTCTGATATACGGAAACAAAGTTATGCTAAAAAATGATTTTCAACTATTCACTTTTCAGCGTCAAGTTGCATCTCACAAACTATTGCTCGGAAAGTGATTCTGCTTTCTATGGTTGTCACAATGTATAGAACATATTTTTCTACCCCAAATGCATATGTCATACGTTCGATTCTGATATATGGAAACAAAGTTATGCTAAGAATTGATTTTCAACTATTCACTTTTCACCGCCAAGTTGCATATCACAAACTATTGCTCGGAATGTGATTCTGCTTTCTATGGTTGTCACAATGCATAGAACATACTTTTATACCCTAAATGCATATGTCAAACGTCCGATTCTGATATACGGAAACAAAGTTATGCTAAAAATTGATTTTCAACTATTCACTTTTCACCGCCAAGTTGCATCTCACAAACTATTGCTCGGAAAGTGATTCTGGTTTCTATGGTTGTCACAATGGATAGAACATATTTTTCTACCCCAAATGCATATGTCATACGCCCGATTCTGATATACAGAAACAAAGTTATGCTAAAAAATGATTTTCAACTATTCACTTTTCAGCGTCAAGTTGCATCTCACAAACTATTGCTCGGAAAGTGATTCTGCTTTCTATGGTTGTCACAATGGATAGAACTTATTTTTCAACCTCAAATGCATATGTCATACGTCCGATTCTGATATACGAAAACAAAGTTATGCTAAAAATCGATTTTAAACTATTCACTTTTCACAACCAAGTTGAATCTCACAAACTATTGCTCGGAAAGTGATTCTGCGTTATCTTGTTTTCACAATGGATAGAACTTATTTTTCTACCCCAATTGCATATGTCATACCTCCGATTCTGATATACGGAAACAAAGTTATGCTAAAAATTGATTTTCAACTATTCACTTTTCACAGTCAAGTTGCATCTTACAAACTATTGATCGGAAAGTGATTCTGCTTTATCTGGTTGTCACAATGCTTAGAACTTACTTTTATACCCCAAATGCATATGTCACATGTCCGATTCTGATATACGGAAACAAAGTTATGCTAAAAAATGATTTTCAACTATTCACTTTTCACCGCCAAGTTGCATCTCACAAACTATATCTCGGAAAGTGATTCTGCTTTCTATGGTTGTCACAATGGATAGAACTTATTTTTCTACCCCAAATGCATATGTCACACGTCCAATTCTGATATATGGAAACAAATTTATTCTAGAAATAGATTTTCAACTATTCACTTTTCACCGCCAAGTTGCATATCACAAACTATTGCTCGGAATGTGATTCTGCTTTCTATGGTTGTCACAATGCATAGAACATACTTTTATACCCCAAATGCAAATGTCAAACGTCCGATTCTGATATATGGAAACAAAGTTATGCTAAAAATTGATTTTCAACTATTCACTTTTCACCGTCAAGTTGCATCTCACAAACTATTGCTCGGAAAGTAATTCTGGTTTCTCTGGTTGTCACAATGGATAGAACTTATTTTTCTACCCCAATTGCATATGTCATACCTCCGATTCTGATATACGGAAACAAAGTTATGCTAAAAATTGATTTTCAACTATTCACTTTTCACAGTCAAGTTGCATCTTACAAACTATTGATCGGAAAGTGATTCTGCTTTATCTGGTTGTCACAATGCATAGAACTTACTTTTATACCCCAAATGCATATGTCACATGTCCGATTCTGATATACGGAAACAAAGTTATGCTAAAAAATGATTTTCAACTATTCACTTTTCACCGCCAAGTTGCATCTCACAAACTATATCTCGGAAAGTGATTCTGCTTTCTATGGTTGTCACAATGGATAGAACTTATTTTTCTACCCCAAATGCATATGTCACACGTCCAATTCTGATATATGGAAACAAATTTATTCTAGAAATAGATTTTCAACTATTCACTTTTCACCGCCAAGTTGCATATCACAAACTATTGCTCGGAATGTGATTCTGCTTTCTATGGTTGTCACAATGCATAGAACATACTTTTATACCACAAATGCATATGTCAAACGTCCGATTCTGATATACGGAAACAAAGTTATGCTAAAAATTGATTTTCAACTATTCACTTTTCACCCGCAAGTTGCATCTCACAAACTATTGCTCGGAAAGTAATTCTGGTTTCTCTGGTTGTCACAATGGATAGAACTTATTTTTCTACCCCAAATGCATATGTCATACGTCCTATTCTGATATACGGAAACAAAGTTATGCTAAAAATTGAATTTCAACTATTCACTTTTCACCGCCAAGTTGCATCTCACAAACTATTGCTCGGAAAGTGATTCTGGTTTCTATGGTTGTCACAATGGATAGAACATATTTTTCTACCCCAAATGCATATGTCTTACGCCCGATTCTGATATACGGAAACAAAGTTATGCTAAAAAATGATTTTCAACTATTCACTTTTCAGCGTCAAGTTGCATCTCACAAACTATTGCTCGGAAAGTGATTCTGCTTTCTATGGTTGTCACAATGTATAGAACATATTTTTCTACCCCAAATGCATATGTCATACGTTCGATTCTGATATATGGAAACAAAGTTATGCTAAGAATTGATTTTCAACTATTCACTTTTCACCGCCAAGTTGCATATCACAAACTATTGCTCGAAAAGTAATTCTGGTTTCTCTGGTTTTCACAATGGATAGAACTTATTTTTCTACCCCAAATGCATATGTCATACGTCCTATTCTGATATACGGAAACAAAGTTATGCTAAAAATTGATTTTCAACTATTCACTTTTCACCGCCAAGTTGCATCTCACAAACTATTGCTCGGAAAGTGATTCTGGTTTCTATGGTTGTCACAATGGATAGAACATATTTTTCTACCCCAAATGCATATGTCATACGCCCGATTCTGATATACGGAAACAAAGTTATGCTAAAAAATGATTTTCAACTATTCACTTTTCAGTGTCAAGTTGCATCTCACAAACTATTGCTCGGAAAGTGATTCTGCTTTCTATGGTTGTCACAATGTATAGAACTTATTTTTCTACCCCAAATGCATATGTCATACGTCTGATTCTGATATACGGAAACAAAGTTATGCTAAAAATTGATTTTCAACTATTCACTTTTCATCGCCAAGTTGCATCTCACAAACTATTGCTCGGAAAGTGATTCTTCATTCTCTGGTTGTCACAATGGATAGAACTTATTTTCTACCCCAAATGCATATGTCAAACGTCCGATTCTGATATACGGAAACAAAGTTATGCTAAAAATTGATTTTCAACTATTCACTTTTCAGCGTCAAGTTGCATCTCACAAACTATTGCTCGGAAAGTGATTCTGCTTTCTATGGTTGTCACAATGTATAGAACTTATTTTTCTACCCCAAATGCATATGTCATACGTCTGATTCTGATATACGGAAACAAAGTTATGCTAAAAATTGATTTTCAACTATTCATTTTTCACCGCCAAGTTGCATCTAACAAACTATTGCTCGGAAAGTGATTCTGCTTTCTATGGTTGTCACAATGTATAGAACTTATTTTTCTACCCCAAATGCATATGTCATACGTCTGATTCTGATATACGGAAACAAAGTTATGCTAAAAATTGATTTTCAACTATTCACTTTTCACCGCCAAGTTGCATCTAACAAACTATTGCTCGGAAAGTGATTCTTCATTCTCTGGTTGTCACAATGGATAGAACTTATTTTCTACCCCAAATGCATATGTCAAACGTCCAATTCTGATATACGGAAACAAAGTTATGCTAAAAATTGATTTTCAACTATTCACTTTTCACCGTCAAGTTGCATCTCACAAACTATTGCTCGGAAAGTAATTCTGGTTTCTCTGGTTGTCACAATGGATAGAACTTATTTTTCTACCCCAAATGCATATGTCAAACGTCCTATTCTGATATACGGAAACAAAGTTATGCTAAAAATTGATTTTCAACTATTCACTTTTCACCGCGAAGTTGCATCTCACAAACTATTTTTCGGAATGTGATTCTGCTTTCTATGGTTGTCACAATGGATAGAACTTATTTTTCTACCCCAAATGCATATGCCATACGTCCGATTCCGATATATGGAAACAAATTTATGGTAAAAATAGATTTTCAACTTTTCAGTTTTCACGACCAAGATGCATCTCACAAACTATATATCGGAATGTGATTCTAGTTTTTCTGGTTGTCACAATGGATAGAAGTTATATTTCTAACTCAAATGCATTTGTCATACGTCCGATTCTGATATACGGAAACAAAGTTATGCTAAAAATTGATTTTCAACTATTCACTTTTCACCGCCAAGTTGCATCTCACAATCTATTGCTCGGAAAGTGATTCTGCTTTCTATGGTTGTCACAATGGATAGAACTTATTTCTCAACCCCAAATGCATATGTCATACGTCCAATTCTGATATACAGAAACAAATTTATGCGAAAAAATGATTTTCAACTATTCACTTTTCACAGCCAAGTTGCATCTCACAAACTATATCTCGGAAAGTGTTTCTGCTTTCTCTGGTTCTCACAATGGATAGAACATATTCTTCTTCCTCAAATGAATATGTCATACGTCTGATTCTGATATAGGGAAACAATGTTATGCTAAAAAACGATTTTAAACTATTCACTTTTAACCGCCAAGTTGCATCTCACAATCTATTGCTCGGAAAGAGATTCTGCTTTCTATGGTTGTCACAATGGATAGAACTTATTTCTCTACCCCAAATGCATATGTCATACATCCGATTCTGATATACGGAAACAAAGTTATGCTAAAAATTGATTTTCAACTATTCACTTTTCACCGCCAAGTTGCATCTCACAAACTATTGCTCGGAAAGTGATTATGCATTCTCTTGTTGTCACAATGCATAGAACTTACTTTTCTACCCCAAATGCATATGTCACACATTCGATTCTGATATACGGAAACAAAATTATGCTAAAAAATGATTTTCAACTATTCAATTTTCACCGTCAAGTTGCATCTCACAAACTATTGCTCAGAAAGTGATTCTGCTTTCTCTTGATGTCTCAATGGATAGAACTTATTTTTCTAGCGCAAATGCATAAGTCATACCTCCGATTCAGATATACGGAAACAAAGTTATGCTAAAAATAGATTTTCAACTATTCACTTTTCACCGCCAAGTTGCATCTCACAATCTATTGCTCGAAAAGAGATTCTGCTTTCTATGGTTGTCACTATGTTTAGAACTTATTTCTCTACCCCAAATGCATATGTCATACGTCCAATTCTGATACACGGAAACAAATTTATGCTAAAAATAGATTTTCAACTGTTCACTTGTCACCGCCAAGTTGCATCTCACAAACTATTGCTTGGAATGTGATTCTGATTTCTCTGGATGTCCTAATGGATTGAAATTATTTTTCAACCCCAAATGCATATGTCACACGTCCAATTCTGATATACGGAAACAAAGTTATGCAAAAAATAGATTTTCAACTGTTCACTTGTCACCGCGAAGTTGCATCTCACAAACTATAGCTTGGAATGTGATTCTGATTTCTCTAGTTGTTCCAAAGGATTGAAATTATTTTTCTATGCCTAATGCATTTGTCACACGTCCAATTCTGATACACGGAAACAAATTTATGCTAAAAATCGATTTTCAACTTTTCACTTTTCACCGCCAAGTTGCATCTCACAAAATATATCTCGGAATGTAATTCTGATTTTTCTGGTTGTCACAATGGATAGAACTTATTTTTCTACCTCAAATGCATATGTCACACGTCCAATTCTGATATACGGAAACAAATTTATGCTAAAAATAGATTTTCAACTATTCACTTTTCACCGCCAAGTTGCATCTCACAAACTATATCTCGAAATGCGATTTTGCTTTCTCTGGTTGTCACAATGGATAGAACTTATTTTTCAACCTCAAATGCATATGTCATACGTCCGATTCTGATATACGAAAACAAAGTTATGCTAAAAATCGATTTTAAACTATTCACTTTTCACAACCAAGTTGAATCTCACAAACTATTGCTCGGAAAATGATTCTGCGTTATCTTGTTTTCACAATGGATAGAACTTATTTTACTACCCCAATTGCATATGTCATACCTCCGATTCTGATATACGGAAACAAAGTTATGCTAAAAATTGATTTTCAACTATTCACTTTTCACAGTCAAGTTGCATCTTACAAACTATTGCTCGGAAAGTGATTCTGCTTTCTCTGGTTGTCACAATGCATAGAACTTACTTTTATACCCCAAATGCATATGTCACAAGTCCGATTCTGATATACGGAAACAAAGTTATGCTTAAAAATGATTTTCAACTATTCAATTTTCACCGTCAAGTTGCATCTCACAAACTATTGCTCAGAAAGTAATTCTGCTTTCTCTTGATGTCTCAATGGATAGAACTTATTTTTCTAGCGCAAATGCATAAGTCATACCTCCGATTCAGATATACGGAAACAAAGTTATGCTAAAAATAGATTTTCAACTATTCACTTTTCACCGCCAAGTTGCATCTCACAATCTATTGCTCTGAAAGAGATTCTTCTTTCTATGGTTGTCACTATGTTTAGAACTTATTTCTCTACCCCAAATGCATATGTCATATGTCCAATTCTGATACACGGAAACAAATTTATGCTAAAAATAGATTTTCAACTGTTCACTTGTCACCGCCAAGTTGCATCTCACAAACTATTGCTTGGAATGTGATTCTGATTTCTCTGGATGTCCTAATGGATTGAAATTATTTTTCAACCCCAAATGCATATGTCACACGTCCAATTCTGATATAGGAAACAAAGTTATGCAAAAAATAGATTTTCAACTGTTCACTTGTCACCGTGAAGTTGCATCTCACAAACTATAGCTTGGAATGTGATTCTGATTTCTCTAGTTGTTCCAAAGGATTGAAATTATTTTTCTATGCCTAATGCATTTGTCACACATCCAATTCTGATACACGGAAACAAATTTATGCTAAAAATCGATTTTCAACTTTTCACTTTTCACCGCCAAGTTGCATCTCACAAACTATATCTCGGAATGTAATTCTGATTTTTCTCGTTGTCACAATGGATAGAAATTATTTTTCTACCTCAAATGCATATGTCACACGTCCAATTCTGATATACGGAAACAAATTTATGCTAAAAATAGATTTTCAACTATTCACTTTTCACCGCCAAGTTGCATCTCACAAACTATATCTCGAAATGCGATTTTGCTTTCTCTGGTTGTCACAATGGATAGAACTTATTTTTCAACCTCAAATGCATATGTCATACGTCCGATTCTGATATACGAAAACAAAGTTATGCTAAAAATCGATTTTAAACTATTCACTTTTCACAACCAAGTTGAATCTCACAAACTATTGCTCGGAAAGTGATTCTGCGTTATCTTGTTTTCACAATGGATAGAACTTATTTTTCTACCCCAATTGCATATGTCATATCTCCGATTCTGATATACGGAAACAAAGTTATGCCAAAAATTGATTTTCAACTATTCACTTTTCACAGTCAAGTTGCATCTTACAAACTATTGCTCGGAAAGTGATTCTGCTTTCTCTGGTTGTCACAATGCATAGAACTTACTTTTATACCCCAAATGCATATGTCACAAGTCCGATTCTGATATACGGAAACAAAGTTATGCTAAAAAATGATTTTCAACTATTCAATTTTCACCGTCATGTTGCATCTCACAAACTATTGCTCAGAAAGTGATTCTGCTTTATCTTGATGTCTCAATGGATAGAACTTATTTTTCTAGCGCAAATGCATAAGTCATACCTCCGATTCAGATATACGGAAACAAAGTTATGCTAAAAATAGATTTTCAACTATTCACTTTTCACCGCCAAGTTGCATCTCACAATCTATTGCTCGGAAAGAGATTCTGCTTTCTATGGTTGTCACTATGTTTAGAACTTATTTCTCTACCCCATATGCATATGTCATACGTCCAATTCTGATACACGGAAACAAATTTATGCTAAAAATAGATTTTCAACTGTTCACTTGTCACCGCCAAGTTGCATCTCACAAACTATTGCTTGGAATGTGATTCTGATTTCTCTGGATGTCCTAATGGATTGAAATTATTTTTCAACCCCAAATGCATATGTCACACATCCAATTCTGATATACGGAAACAAAGTTATGCAAAAAATAGATTTTCAACTGTTCACTTGTCACCGCGAAGTTGCATCTCACAAACTATAGCTTGGAATGTGATTCTGATTTCTCTAGTTGTTCCAAAGGATTGAAATTATTTTTCTATGCCTAATGCATTTGTCACACGTCCAATTCTGATACACGGAAACAAATTTATGCTAAAAATCGATTTTCAACTTTTCACTTTTAACCGCCAAGTTGCATCTCACAAACTATATATCGGATTGTGATTCAGCTTTATCTTGTTGCCACAATGTATAGAACATATTTTTATATCCCAAATTCATATGTCATACGTCCGATTCTGATATACGGAAACAGAGTAATGATAAAAATAGATTTTCAACTATTCACTTGTCACCTCCAAGTTGCATCTCCCAAACTATAGCTGGAAAGTGATTCTGGTTTCTCTGATTGTCACAATGGATAGAAGTTATTTTAATACCCCAAATGCATATGTCATACGTCCGATTCTGATATACGAAAACAAAGTTATGCTAAAAATCGATTTTAAACTATTCACTTTTCACAACCAAGTTGAATCTCACAAACTATTGCTCGGAAAGTGATTCTGCGTTATCTTGTTTTCACAATGGATAGAACTTATTTTTCTACCCCAATTGCACATGTCATACCTCCGATTCTGATATACGGAAACAAAGTTATGCTAAAAATTGATTTTCAACTATTCACTTTTCACAGTCAAGTTGCATCTTACAAACTATTGCTCGGAAAGTGATTCTGCTTTCTCTGGTTGTCACAATGCATAGAACTTACTTTTATACCCCAAATGCATATGTCACAAGTCCGATTCTGATATACGGAAACAAAGTTATGCTTAAAAATGATTTTCAACTATTCAATTTTCACCGTCAAGTTGCATCTCACAAACTATTGCTCAGAAAGTGATTCTGCTTTCTCATGATGTCTCAATGGATAGAACTTATTTTTCTAGCGCAAATGCATAAGTCATACCTCCGGTTCAGATATACGGAAACAAAGTTATGCTAAAAATAGATTTTCAACTATTCACTTTTCACCGCCAAGTTGCATCTCACAATCTATTGCTCGGAAAGAGATTCTGCTTTCTATGGTTGTCACTATGTTTAGAACTTATTTCTCTACCCCAAATGCATATGTCATATGTCCAATTCTGATACACGGAAACAAATTTATGCTAAAAATAGATTTTCAACTATTCACTTGTCACCGCCAAGTTGCATCTCACAAACTATTGCTTGGAATGTGATTCTGATTTCTCTGGATGTCCTAATGGATTGAAATTATTTTTCAACCCCAAAATGCATATGTCACACGTCCAATTCTGATATACGGAAACAAAGTTATGCAAAAAATAGATTTTCAACTGTTCACTTGTCACCGCGAAGTTGCATCTCACAAACTATAGCTTGGAATGTGATTCTGATTTCTCTAGTTGTTCCAAAGGATTGAAATTATTTTTCTATGCCTAATGCATTTGTCACACGTCCAATTCTGATACACGGAAACAAATTTATGCTAAAAATCGATTTTCAACTTTTCACTTTTCACCGCCAAGTTGCATCTCACAAACTATATCTCGGAATGTAATTCTGATTTTTCTCGTTGTCACAATGGATAGAACTTATTTTTCTACCTCAAATGCATATGTCACACGTCCAATTCTGATATACGGAAACAAATTTATGCTAAAAATAGATTTTCAACTATTCACTTTTCACCGCCAAGTTGCATCTCACAAACTATATCTCGAAATGCGATTTTGCTTTCTCTGGTTGTCACAATGGATAGAACTTATTTTTCAACCTCAAATGCATATGTCATACGTCCGATTCTGATATACGAAAACAAAGTTATGCTAAAAATCGATTTTAAACTATTCACTTTTCACAACCAAGTTAAATCTCACAAACTATTGCTCGGAAAGTGATTCTGCGTTATCTTGTTTTCACAATGGATAGAACTTATTTTTCTACCCCAATTGCATATGTCATACCTCCGATTCTGATATACGGAAACAAAGTTATGCTAAAAATTGATTTTCAACTATTCACTTTTCACAGTCAAGTTGCATCTTACAAACTATTGCTCGGAAAGTGATTCTGCTTTCTCTGGTTGTCACAATGCATAGAACTTACTTTTATACCCCAAATGCATATGTCACAAGTCCGATTCTGATATACGGAAACAAAGTTATGCTAAAAAATGATTTTCAACTATTCAATTTTCACCGTCATGTTGCATCTCACAAACTATTGCTCAGAAAGTGATTCTGCTTTCTCTTGATGTCTCAATGGATAGAACTTATTTTTCTAGCGCAAATGCATAAGTCATACCTCCGATTCAGATATACGGAAACAAAGTTATGCTAAAAATAGATTTTCAACTATTCACTTTTCACCGCCAAGTTGCATCTCACAATCTATTGCTCGGAAAGAGATTCTGCTTTCTATGGTTGTCACTATGTTTAGAACTTATTTCTCTACCCCAAATGCATATGTCATACGTCCAATTCTGATACACAGAAACAAATTTATGCTAAAAATAGATTTTCAACTGTTCACTTGTCACCGCCATGTTGCATCTCACAAACTATTGCTTGGAATGTGATTCTGATTTCTCTGGATGTCCTAATGGATTGAAATTATTTTTCAACCCCAAATGCATATGTCACACATCCAATTCTGATATACGGAAACAAAGTTATGCAAAAAATAGATTTTCAACTGTTCACTTGTCACCGCGAAGTTGCATCTCACAAACTATAGCTTGGAATGTGATTCTGATTTCTCTAGTTGTTCCAAAGGATTGAAATTATTTTTCTATGCCTAATGCATTTGTCACACGTCCAATTCTGATACACGGAAACAAATTTATGCTAAAAATCGATTTTCAACTTTTCACTTTTCACCGCCAAGTTGCATCTCACAAACTATATCTCGGAATGTAATTCTGATTTTTCTGGTTGTCACAATGGATAGAACTTATTTTTCTACCTCAAATGCATATGTCACACGTCCAATTCTGATATACGGAAACAAATTTATGCTAAAAATAGATTTTCAACTATTCACTTTTCACCGCCAAGTTGCATCTCACAAACTATATCTCGAAATGCGATTTTGCTTTCTCTGGTTGTCACAGTGGATAGAACTTATTTTTCAACCTCAAATGCATATGTCATACGTCCGATTCTGATATACGAAGACAAAGTTATGCTAAAAATCGATTTTAAACTATTCACTTTTCACAACCAAGTTGAATCTCACAAACTATTGCTCGGAAAGTGATTCTGCGTTATCTTGTTTTCACAATGGATGTAACTTATTTTTCTACCCCAATTGCATATGTCATACCTCCGATTCTGATATACGGAAACAAAGTTATGCTAAAAATTGATTTTCAACTATTCACTTTTCACAGTCAAGTTGCATCTTACAAACTATTGCTCAGAAAGTGATTCTGCTTTCTATGGTTGTCACAATGGATAGAACTTATTTTTCTACCCGAAATGCATATGTCATACGTCCGATTCTGATATACGGAAACAAAGTTATGCTAAAAATTGATTTTCAACTATTCAGTTTTCACCGCCAAGTTGCATCTCACAAACTATATATCGGAATGTGATTCTACTTTTTATGGTTGTCACAATGGATAGAAGTTATATTTCTAACCCAAATGCATATGTCATACGTCCGATTCTGATATACGGAAACAAAGTTATGCTAAAAATTGATTTTCAACTATTCATTTTTCACTGCCAAGTTGCATCTCACAATCTATTACACGCAAAGTGATTCTGCTTTCTACGGTTGTCACAATGGATAGAACTTATTTCTCTACCCCAAATGCATATGTCCTACGTCCAATTCTGATATACGGAAACAAATTTATGCTAAAAAATGATTTTCAACTATTCACTTTTCACAGCCAAGTTGCATCTCACAAACTATATCTCGGAAAGTGTTTATGCTTTCTCTGGTTGTCACAATGGATAGAACATATTCTTCTACCCCAAATGCATATGCCATACGTCCGATTCTGATAAAGCGAAACAATGTTATGCTAAAAATGGATTTTAAACTATTCACTTTTCACTGCCAAGTTGCATCTCACAAATTAATGCTCGGGAAGTGATTCTGCATTCTCTGGTTGTCACAATGCATAGAACTCACTTTTCTACCCCAAATGCATATGTCACACGTCCGATTCTGTTATACGGAAACAAAGTTATGCTAAAAAATGATTTTCAACTATTCACTTTTCAACGTCAAGTTGCATCTCACAAACTATTGCTCGGAAAGTGATTCTGCTTTCTCTTGATGTCACAATGGATAGAACTTATTTTTCTACCCCAAATGCATAAGTCATATCCCCGATTCTGATATACGGAAACAAAGTTATGCTAAAAATCGATTTTCAACTATTCACTTTTCACCTCCAAGTTGCATCTCACAATCTATTGCTCGGAAAGAGATTCTGCTTTCTACGGTTGTTACAATGGATAGAACTTATTTTTCTACCCCAAATGCATATGTCATACGTCCAATTTAGATACATGAAAACAAATTTATGCTAAAAATAGATTTTCAACTGTTCACTTGTCACCGCCAAGTTGCATCTCACAAACTATTGCTTGGAATGTGATTCTGATTTCTCTGGATGTCCCAATGGATTGAAATTATTTGTCAACAACAAATGCATATGTCACACGTCCAATTCTGATATACGGAAACAAAGTTACGCAAAAAATAGATTTTCAACTATTCACTTGTCACCGCGAAGTTGCATCTCACAAACTATGGCTTGGAATGTGATTCTGATTTCTCTGGTTGTTCCAAAGGATTGAAATTATTTTTCTATGCCTAATGCATATGTCACACGTCCAATTCTGATACACGGAAACAAATTTATGCTAAAAATCGATTTTCAACTTTTCACTTTTCACCGCCAAGTTGCATCTCACAAACTATATCTCGGAATGTAATTCTGATTTTTCTGGTTGTCACAATGGATAGAACTTATATTTCTACCCCAAATACATATGTCACACGTCCAATTCTGATATACGGAAACAAATTTATGCTAAAAATAGATTTTCAACTATTCACTTTTCACCGCCAAGTTGCATCTCACAAACTATATCTCGGAATGTGATTTTGCTTTCTCTGGTAGACATAATGGATAGGACTTATTTTTCAACCCCAAATGCATATGTCACACATCCAATTCTGATATACGGAAACAATGTTATGCAAAAAATAGATTTTCAACTATTAACTTGTAACCGCCAAGTTGCATCTCACAAACTATAGCTTGGAATGTGATTCTGATTTCTCTGGTTGTTCCAAAGGATTGAAATAATTTTTCTATGCCTAATGCATATGTCACACGACCAATTCTGATTCACGGAAAAAAAATTATGCTAAAAATCGATTTTCAACTTTTCATTTTTCTCTGCCACGTTGCATCTCACAAACTATATCTCGGAATGTAATTCTGCTTTTTCTGGTTGTCACAATGGATAGAACTTATTTTTCTACCTCAAATGCATATGTCACACGTCCAATTCTGATATACGGAAACAAATTTATGCTAAAAATAGATTTTCAACTATTCACTTTTCACCGCCAAGTTGCATCTCACAAACTATTCACTTTTCATTGTTACTCTTTATGCTACTTTTTATAATTATGTCGAATAGCCTACTCTGTTTACGTGTATGGTTCTTGATCGTATGAGATTTTCTACTTTGATATGGTCAATCTTGTATGCCGTTCACTTTACCTGTTTGGCTATTTCTGTTGTATAAACTTGCGCATTTGTTTAATTTTCTTTAAAATAAAACAGGTTAATTGTTAAATCCCAATTTAACTCATTGACTTTGTTTTATGCATTACTCATATCTCTGCCTTATTTTTGACCTGCGTAATCTTTTTGATAATGTCAAAAGGGGGTGAAAGGTTGTTTTGTTGTTTTCTGATTGTGCAGGTTGATCGTAATAACAGCTTCCGAAATTTGCACATCATATCAACCACGCCAACACAATCTTCAAGCTATTTCGTCACAGTTGATATATTTGATGTGGAGTTTGTCATCATCAAAAAGGGGGAGATTGAAAGTGTGCATGTCAAGAGGAACACTTTGGGAAGCTCTCTTTATGTGTCATGGTTTTGATGAGGACAACTTGTGCTAATAAGAGCTTGAAGATCATCAACAAATCAACGTGCTTAAGTCTTCTGATTGGTACTTAGCTTAGACTAGATTAGTTTAGGTTGAGTCTAAGGCTTAAGTCACCTAATACATATCTCATTTGCATAAATCTTTTTAAATCATTTTCATCTTGAGATATGTCATTCATAATATGTTCATGCATCATATAAATACATGTTCATGTGCATTCTAGGCATAAACTAAGTGTTAAACATGTATGAATTAAAGTGCATAACATATTTGAGTTTTTACACATGAAAAAATGTTGTTAATCGATTACAGCGTAGGTTAATCGATTAATCTAACTGTTTGCACAGTTTAATCGATTACGATATAGTTTAATCGATTAATCTAACAATTTTGTACAGTTTAATCGATTAAGGTTGTCGTTAATCGATTAACTAGGCTATAAAATTAATTCTTTATAAACTGCGTTTTTCAGAATTGATCTCATAAGTTGCATGTTAAATTTTTCGAGAGTTAGAGCATTTTTTTTCGTGTTAATTGTTGCATCTAGTTGTAAATGCATTTGTGAGTTTAGAAAAGAGAGAATTCTATGCTTTAGGATTGAGTGCATTACATGATACATTTCTCATCTTTTCATATCACATGTTCTTGCATTTTATTGATGATTCTTGATTAGATGTTTACATACTATGCATTGTGTTTTTCAAACTAATACATTTTCATACTGCATGAGTTTGTATTAGGTGATTAGAGTAAAGTCATGGCTTGTTAGATATAAGTCTTGTAATAGCTTAAGTTTACTCTATTTCGTTTTGATTGAAAAAGTGTTGTAATATTGGGAATCTCAAGGTGTCGTATCGCCAAGAGATTGAGTGTATCTTCACTGAGTGTTAGACGTAGGGATAAGTAAAGAACAGAGGTTCTTGGCTGGGGCTACGCCGAAAGAAAGGTTTTCTTTGTCGGTAGGAAGGGAGTCAAACCATAGAATAGGATCTTTATTATCTTGTAAGTGTCTAAGTGTTGTAATTGGATAGTGTGTATGTAATAAACATTGATTCAATTATAGTGAAGAAAAATCTCCCAAATCAGCCGGGAGGCCTGGATGTAGTTTGCGGTGGACAAGCAAACGAACCAGGATAAAATTCGTGTTGTAGGATTTTTCTATCCCTTTCTCTCTTTATTGCATTTGATCGATTAATTTGTATAGTAGATTTAATTGATAATCCGTTTCTGTACTATACTGATTACACTCTGATAATTCTGTAAGCTTTGTATATTCGCTTCGTTTTCAATTAATTGTCGTGCAAGAAATTGTATCTGCATTAGCTTACTGTCACGGTTTAATCGATTAAGTGTAGTGTGTTAATCGATTACATTTGTTCTGTTAATCGATTAAGAGGACTGTGTTGAATGTGTTAATCGATTACCCTATTTCGTTAATCGATTAATTAGGTGTATTTCAGCATTAAGTGTTGTTTTTCGAAAAGCGGATATTCTAACCGCTACACCTATTCAACCCCCCCTTCTAGGTGTATTGTAACCACTGATACCTAACAAGTGGTATTAGAGCTAGTGCGAAGTGCTAGCTCAACCGCGTATTCATGATCCTAAGGGAAAAAGGAATGGGTTCGTCAAACCCATTTGGTGGTGATGGTTCATCCATTAATCGACCACCTTATATTCAGTGGTGAAGGGTATGCCTACTGGAAAGTCCGCATGCAAATTTTTATTGAAGCCATAGACTCGGATATTTGGGAATCCGTAGTCAACGGCCCTTTCGTTCCACAGCATCTTGTGGACGATGAACCTAAAGACAAGCCTAAAAGTCTATGGACCGATGATGAGCGCAAAAAGGTCCAGCATAACCTACGTGCCAAAAATATCATCACATCGGCCCTATCCTATGATGAGTTCTTTAGAGTCTCGCAGTGCCAAAATGCAAAAGAAATGTGGGACACTTTACAAGTGACTCACGAAGGCACTAGCGAAGTCAAGCGCGCTAGATTAAATGCGCTGATCCACGAATATGAGTTATTTCGCATGTTACCTAGTGAATCAATCTGTGATATGCAAAAGCGATTTACTCATATTGTTAATCATTTAGTTGCTCTAGATAAATCATTTGCCAGAGGTGAACTAACTAATAAAGTTTTGCGTTGTCTTGACAGGAAATGGCAACCAAAGGTAACTGCAATTGTTGAATCCAAAGACTTGGATTCTATGCCTCTAGCTACATTATTTGGAAAGCTTCAAGAGCACGAAATGGAATTGGGGCACTTGACTATGCACGAAGATTCAGACAGGAAGAAGAAAAACATCACATTGAAGGCCACGACCTCCAAATCAAAAGAAGAAAAAGATGATGATGAATCTGACTCCGATCTAGATGATGAAACTATAAATCTCCTTGTTCGAAAATTTAGTAAATTCATCAAAAGAAAAGGTGGATTCAAAAAGTTTCAAAAGAAAGAAGCAAAAGAGTCAACCAACAAAGGCAAGAACAACAAAGATCACTTCACTTGCCATGAGTGTAGAAAAGTCGGACATATGAGATTTCAATGTCCTACCTATCTGAAAAAGGTTGATTCAGAGAAGAGCACTCCCAGGGAATTCAAATCCAAGAAAGCTTATATTGTATGGGATGTACCTGAGGAGGAAACAACATCAAGCACTTCTAGTGAGGAGGAGTCAGCGAAGCTGTGTCTGATGGTCAGATCTGACAACGATGGCAACTCAGACTCACACGAGGATAATAATGAGGTATATTCTGACACCTCATCCACTTCAGGATGACTTACCCTCTTATGATGTTTTATATATTGCTTATGTTGAGTTACATGAGGAACTAAAGAAATTGGCAAGAATAAACATTGATAAGAAAAGGGAAATCCTTAGAAATGAAAAGAAATTAAGCCAATTACAAAAAGAATTAGATGAATTAAAATTAGAAAATGAAACTTTAGATCTCATCTATTCTTGTAACACATGTAACTGCTCTGCTTAATAATTTATGTCAAAAACCTGTATGTGAGACTTGCGAGATTTTGCAAGAAGACAATTTTAAACTAAAAGAAAAACTCGAACGTCTCACAAACAGTAAACAGCAATTAGACACTCTGCTTAGTCAAACAAGAAACGTTGGTGATCGTACTGGTCTAGGTTATACTCGCTCTGCTAAGAACAAGAGACCATATAGAAAACCTGTAGCTCATACTAAGAATAAAAATCATAAGCATTCACCTACATGTTTTTATTGTAATACGTATGGTCATACTTCTTACTCATGTTACATTAGAAAATATGGTATACCTAGCGGAGTTTATGTATGGATAAAGAAGGGAGATAATTCCCTAATCACTAACAGAAAAGGACCCAACATAATTTGGGTACCTGAGAAAAGCAGGTGATCTGTTTTGCAGGTATGTCTTCGAACACAAGGACAAAAATGGTATTTAGACAGTGGATGTTCGAGACATATGACAGGTGACAGATCAAATTTCCTGGATCTATCACTTAAAGGAAAAGGATACGTCACGTACGGAGACAACAACAAGGGAAAGATACTTGGCACTGGAACAGTTGGTAACTCATCTCATACTCAAATTGAAAATGTTCTGTATGTTGAAGGACTAGAACATAATCTTCTGAGTATAAGCCAACTCTGTGACAAAGGTAATCGTGTATCTTTCGATTCTGACTGTTGCATCATTCGTGACATTTTATCTAATAATGTTAAATTTGTTGGTCATCGTATAAATAATATTTACATGGTTAACTTGGATGATGTCATCACATTATTTTCAAAATGTTTTATTTCTAAAGAAGATGACATCTGGCTCTGGCACAGACGCGTTGCACACATCCATATAAAACATCTAGATAAATTGTCATCAAACGAACTAGTTGAGGGGCTACCAAAACTAAATTTTAAAACTAAAGAGATTTGTGACACTTGTCAAAAGTGTAAACAAACCAAAAACTCTTTAAAAACAAAAATGTGATATCTACTTCAAGACCTTTGGAGTTACTCCATATGGACTTGTATTGGACCATCACAAATCATGAGTTTTGATGGTAGCTACTATGCTCTAGTTATTGTTGATGATTTCTCTCGATTTACATGGACATTATTTTTATCTGCTAAAAGCGACGCCTTCAAGTCTTTTAAAAATCTTGCCAAGCAAATTCAAAACCAACTTAACCTGAAAATAGTATATACGAAGTGATCACGGGGGAGAACTTTGAGAACTTTCAGTTCGACAAATTCTGTGATAAGCATGGCATCATGCATCAGTTCTCTGCTCCTCGCACTCCACAACAAAATGGAGTTGTTGAGAGGAAAAATCGATGTGCTAGAAGAATTAGCGAGAACCATGCTCAATGAAAGTAATACCCCCAAATATTTCTGGGCAGATGCAGTTCATACTGCATGTTATGTTATAAATCGAGTACTTTTAAGGCCTAATTTGAATAAAACTCCTTATGAACTATTAAAAGGCCGTAAACCAAACATATCCCATCTTCACGCTTTCGGTTGCAAATGTTTTATATTAAATAATGGAAAGCGGGCTTTAGGAAAATTTGATTCAAAAGCCGACGAGGGAATATTTTTGGGATACTCGATTCATAGCAAAGCGTTCAGAATTTTTAATAAATATTCAATGCAAGTTGAAGAGTCTATCCATGTACAATTTGATGAATCTTCTCCAAAAGAGAAGAGAAAGGTCGTATCTGATGATGTTGCAGGTGCTTTGGAAGAAGCATACTCAAAGAACATGGATAATGAAGAAGCAACCAATGAAGAATGTCAAAACAAATCTCAGGAGCATTCAGATATGCCAGTTGTGTGGAAAACCAAGAAAGCTCACCCGATCGACAAAGTAATAGGTGACATATCTACGGGAGTGGTAACCCGTAGTTCCTTACGAAACTTTTGTAACTTTGTAGCTTTTGTATCTCAAATTGAGCCTAAGACCATTGATGAGGCCATTGAGGATGTGCACTGGGGTATAGCTATGCAAGAAGAGCTAAACCAGTTCGAACATAATAATGTTTGGGACTTGGTCCCTAAACCTAAAGATCATCCTGTGATTGGTACTCGATGGGTCTTCAGAAATAAGCTTGATGAATCAGGCTTAATCATTCGAAATAAGGCACGCTTGGTGGCCAAAGGCTACAACCAGGAGGAAGGTATCGATTATGACGAAACCTATGCCCATGTAGCCAGATTAGAGGCCATCAGGATGCTACTTTCCTTTGCATCGATTATGAACTTCAAACTATTTCAAATGGACGTAAAAAGCGCCTTCCTGAATGGCTATATTCAAGAAGAAGTTTATGTTAACCAACCGCCTGGTTTTGAAAATTTTAAATATCCGAACCATGTTTATAAACTTAAAAAGGCACTTCTATGGTCTCAAACAAGCTCCTAGAGCTTGGTATGATAGACTTAGTACCTTTCCTTTAGAAAAAGGGTTCGAAAGAGGCTTGGTTGACACAACGCTTTTTATTCGTAAATCAGAAAATTCTGTATTACTTGTACAAATCTATGTGGATGACATAATTTTTGGATCTACTAATGATATTTTGTGTAAAGATTTTTCTGAGATGATGCAGGGGGAGTTCGAAATGTCTATGATGGGAGAACTCACATTCTTTCTAGGACTTCAGATAAAGCAACTAGAAAGTGGGATTTTCATCCATCAGGCAAAATATTGCAAAGAGTTGCTCAAGAAATTTGAGATGAACAATTGTAAGGAAGCTTCCACTCCTATGGCATCTGCTTGCTACCTAGATAAGGACGAAAAAGGAAAAGCAATAGAGGTAACAAAGTATCGAGGAATTATTGGGTCTTTACTTTACTTAACTGCAAGTCGACCTGATATCATGTTTAGCGTATGCATGTGTGCGAGATTTCAATCATCACCTAGAGAATCACATCTTAAAACTGTTAAAAGAATCATGAGATACTTAAAAGGAACAACTAACATGGGATTATGGTATCCTCGGGATGCCTCACTATCCTTGGTAGGTTATTCCGATTCCGATTTCGCCGGATGTAAATTGGATCGGAAAAGCACTAGTGGTACCTGTCACTTGTTGGGCAGTTCATTAGTAGCATGGCACAGCAAAAAGCAAGCTTGTGTTGCTTTGTCCACCGCCGAAGCGGAATACATTGCCGCTGGTGTGTGTTGCGCTCAAATCCTTTGGATGAAGCAGCAACTCAAGGACTATGGTCTTAAACATGAAAAGATCCCTATTAAATGCGATAATACAAGTGCCATAAACCATTCCAAGAATCCCGTTTTGCATTCTAGAACTAAGCATATAGAAATTAGACATCATTTTCTGCGTGATCATGTACAAAAAGGTGACTGCGTTCTTGAATTTGTTGAAACTTCTAAACAATTAGCCGATATTTTCACCAAGCCCCTTCCCTAGGGATACTTTCTTTGTTCTAAGGAGAGAACTTGGAATTCTTGATGAACAATATCTCGATTAAAATTGTTTAGTTGTTTACATTATCATCTAGCCTCTCTATGCCTATGTATCTTTAGCTTAAATGATATATGTTACAATGCAAAAATATGTCTCTTGATTAATTCTTTCTGTGATTCTGAATGTCTCGATAAATCTGTCACAATGCATGCAAAAGCCTTAAAAAGTGGAAACCATTCTACTGCCTGAAAATCCATTTTCACTATGTGTAATCGATTACATTTGCTGTTAATCGATTACCTGGGCATCAGTTATTTGAAAATTCGAACTGTTACTATGTGTAATCGATTACACTTTCTGTTAATCGATTACCTGGGCATCAGTTATTTGAAAATTCGAAATTTTACACTGGTTTAATCGATTAAACCTGCCCGTTAATCGATTAAAACCATCTTTTTTAAAGGCAGACAGTAACTCGGTTTTATACTTTCTTTGGCTGTTTCACATTCTCTTTTATACTTTGAGTTTCTAAATCAGTAGCAAAACTAATCCAAGTGCACTAAAGTAGAAACACCTCATCCTAACCCTCTCAAACCATCAAGGAATCATACTTCTTCATCCTCATTATACCCCATTTCCAAGGTTCCACCAAGCATAACCTAGGTTAGGTTTGCCTAAACCCTTCTCTGATCATTCACTGTTATTTCGGGTTCTACTAAATAATGGAGCAAGGTCGCACTAAAAGGGTCAAGACCTCAGCCACTCGTGTACGAAGACGGGAGGTCGGTTCACCCTCTACTCGGGACCGCGGTGACCCCTACTATTCACTCATCTTGCAAGAAACCCTGTATGGCGAAATTTCAAGGTCGCAAACCCACGTACATACGGTATGTTGATTTAACCTAGGTTGGCGGAACAAAATTTTAGTTTCCCGCATGATATGGAAGCTCAGGGAACCATTCAGTTCATGGAATTAAAGGGACAAGTTTACCCTGCTCTAGTTAGGGAATTTTATGCTAATTTTAGATATAAGGATGGAAAGTACTGGTCTATGATTTCTGGCAATCTGTTTGAACTTAATGATGATATTTTTATGAATGTCGGTGGTTTATCATCTTCTGGTTATAGTATAGGAGATTGTTCCTGGGTTAAGGAAAACTTTGATCCTACTGAGGTTTATAAGTCATTTCTAAGAGGCCCTCACTTATACATTCAGGGTCAACTGACCAAAGCTGGGTCATTATCTATTGAGAACAGACTGTTGCATTACATTATTGCTTACATTTTAGTGCAGAGGAACACAAATCACGCACAGCCTACTGTGAATGATTTACGTTTCATGTATGCAGTAAAGAATAATGTAATGATTAACTGGCCTGAGGAGATCTTGAAAATTATGAACAGTGTGTCTTTGTCTCAGTCGAAGCTGCTTCCTACAGTATCTTCATCTCACGCATTGTTGATTATCTGCGCATTGACGTTTCCGATACCATCATCGTTGAATACACTGATAAGGATCATCTGGTTGGTGAAAGCCTCATTCATAAAATGGGTATATACAAGTATGGTACTACTTGGCAATACCAAGAGGACTACACCACTATTGGTCTGGATTTATCTGATGATGATAATCAGGATGACAGGGGTAATCAGCACGCTACAACTCAGGGGGAGCCTTCTGGATCAGCACCTCATAACTCTGCTTTTGGCTTAGATCAGTTGGAAGCTATGGAGCAACGGCTTAACAACCGTATGGATCTTCACTTCCAAGGATTGAAAGACTCATACTTTGCTGGTATGGAACAGTATGAGGAGCGACAAACTGCGTACTCAGACAACCAATTTCAGGGAGTTGAGGAATCTGATTCAATCTACTGCTGAAGCTCAGAATGCCTTGTTTTGTTCAGAATTTCAGAAGTTATCTGTGCTTATCAGGGGAGATCAGAACATTGTCATTCCTGCTGATCACACTGACGATCCTCATCCTCCACCTCAACCTTAGTTTAGAAGACTTTAGACCTAGGATATCTTACCATTAGGTTTGTTTCTTCTTTATGGCACTTTCTGGATTTAGCTGTTGTTATGGATTCTAGTTTCTCTTTTGTGTGCCTCTTTCATGTTCTTAATTGACATTTCCTGGTTTGTATGGCTGCTAAACATTGTTACTCTTTATGCTACTTTTTATAATTATGTCGAATAGCCTACTCTGTTTACGTGTATGGTTCTTGATCGTATGAGATTTTCTACTTTGATATGGTTAATCTTGTATGCCGTTCACTTTACCTGTTTGGCTATTTCTGTTGTATAAACTAGCGCATTTGTTTAATTTTCTTTAAAATAAAACAGGTTAATTGTTAAATCCCAAATTAACTCATTGACTTTGTTTTATGCATTACTCATATCTCTGCCTTATTTTTGACCTGCGTAATCTTTTTGATAATGTCAAAAGGGGGAGAAAGGTTGTTTTGTTGTTTTCTGATTGTGCAGGTTGATCGTAATAACAGCTTCCGAAATTTGCGCATCATATCAACCACAGCCAACACAATCTTCAAGCTATTTCATCACAGTTGATATATTTGATGTGGAGTTTGTCATCATCAAAAAGGGGGAGATTGAAAGTGTGCATGTCAAGAGGAACACTTTGGAAAGCTCTCTTTATGTGTCATGGTTTTGATGAGGACAACTTGTGCTAATAAGAGCTTGAAGATCATCAACAAATCAACGTGCTTAAGTCTTCTGATTGGTACTTAGCTTAGACTAGATTAGTTTAGGTTGAGTCTAAGGCTTAAGTCACCTAATACATATCTCATTTGCATAAATCTTTTAAATCTTTTTCATCTTGAGATATGTCATTCATAATATGTTCATGCATCATATAAATACATGTACATGTGCATTCTAGGCATAAACTAAGTGTTAAACATGTATGAATTAAAGTGCATAACATATTTGAGTTTTTACACATAAAAAAATGTTGTTAATCGATTACAGCATAGGTTAATCGATTAATCTAACTGTTTGCACAGTGTAATCGATTACGACAAAGGTTAATCGATTAATCTAACAATTTTGTACAGTTTAATCGATTAAGGCTGTCGTTAATCGATTAACTGGGCTATAAAATCAATTCTTTATAAACTGCGTTTTTCAGAATTGATCTTATAAGTTGCATGTTAAATTTTTAGAGAGTTAGAGCATTTTTTTTTCGTGTTAATTGTTGCATCTAGTTGTAAATGCATTTGTGAGTTTAGAAAAGAGAGAATTCTATGCTTTAGGATTGAGTGCATTACATGATACATTTCTCATCTTTTCATATCACATGTTCTTGCATTTTATTGATGGTTCTTGATTAGATGTTTACATACTATGCATTCTGTTTTTCAAACTAATACATTTTCATACTGCATGAGTTTGTATTAGGTGATTAGAGTAAAGTCTTATCTTGTTAGATATAAGTCTTGTAATAGCTTAAGTTTACTCTATTTTGTTTTGATTGAAAAAGTGTTGTAATTTTGGGAATCTCAAGGTGTCGTATCGCCAAGAGATTGAGGGTATCTTCACTGAGTGTTAGACTTAGGGATAAGTAAAGAACAAAGGTTCTTGGCTAGGGCTACGCCGAAAGAAAGGTTTTCTTTGTCGGTAGGAAGGGAGTCAAACCATAGAATAGGATCTTTATTATCTTGTAAGTGTCTAAGTGTTGTAATTGGATAGTGTGTATGTAATAAACATTGATTCAATTATAGTGAAGAAAAATCTCCCAAATCAGCCGGGAGGCCTGGATGTAGTTTGCGGTGGACAAGCAAACGAACCAGGATAAAATTCGTGTTGCAGGATTTTTCTATCCCTTTCTCTCTTTATTGCATTTGATCGATTAATTTGTATAGTAGATTTAATTGATAATCCGTTTCTGTACTATACTGATTACACTCTAATAATTCTGTAAGGTCTGTATATTCGTTTCGTTTTCAATTAATTGTCGTGCAAGAAATTGTATCTGCATTAGCTTACTGTCACAGTTTAATCGATTAAGTGTAGTGTGTCAATCGGTTACATTAGTTCTGTTAATCGATCAAGAGGACTGTGTTGAATGTGTTAATCGATTACCCTGTTTCCTTAATCGATTAATTAGGTGTATTTCAACATTAAGTGTTGTTTTTCGAAAAGCGGATATTCTAACCGCTACACCTATTCAACCCCCCCTTCTAGGTGTATTGTAACCACTGATACCTAACAACACGACCGATTCTGATATACGGAAACAAAGTTATGCTAAAAAATGATTTTCAACTATTCACTTTTCACCGTCAAGTTGCATCTCACAAACTATTGCTCGGAAAGTGATTCTGCTTTGTCTAGTTGTCACAATGGATAGAACTTATATTTCTACCCCAAATGCATATGTCATACGTCCGATTCTGATATACGGAAACAAAGTTATGCTAAAAATTGATTTTCAACTATTCACTTTTCACCGCCAAGTTGCATATCACAATCTATTGCTCGGAAAGAGATTCTACTTTCTATGGTTGTCACAATGGATAGAACTTATTTCTCTACCCCAAATGCATATGTCATACGTCCAATTCTGATACACGGAAACAAATTTTTGCTAAAAATAGATTTTCAACTGTTCACTTGTCACCGCCAAGTTGCATCTCACAAACTATTGCTTGGAATGTGATTCTGATTTCTCTGGATGTCCCAATGGATTGAAATTATTTTTCAACCCCAAATGCATATGTCACACATCCAATTCTGATATACGGAAACAAAGTTATGCGAAAAATAGATTTTCAACTGTTAACTTGTCACCGCGAAGTTGCATCTCACAAACTATAGCTTGGAATGTGATTCTGATTTCTCTGGTTGTTCCAAAGGATTGAAATTATTTTTCTATGCCTAATGCATATGTCACACGTCCAATTCTGATTTACATAAAAAAATTTATGCTAAAAATCGATTTTCAACTTTTCATTTTTCACTGCCAAGTTGCATCTCACAAACTATATCTCGGAATGTAATTCTGCATTTTCTTGTTGTCACAATGGATAGAACTTATATTTCAACCCCAAATGCATATGTCACACATCCAATTCTAATATACGGAAACAAATTTATGCTAAAAATAGATTTTCAACTATTCACTTTTCACCGCCAAGTTGCATCTCACAAACAATATCTTGGAATGTGATTTTGCTTTTTCTGGTTAACACAATGGATAGAACATATTTTTCTACCCCAAATGCATATGTCATACGCCCGATTCTGATATACGGAAACAAAGTTATGCTAAAAATTGATTTTCAACTTTTCACTTTTCACCGTCATGTTGCATCTTACAAACTAATGCTCGGAAAGTGATTCTTCTTTCTCTGGTTGTCACAATGGATAGAACTTATTTTTCTACCCCAAATTCATATGTCATACGTCCGATTCTGATATACGGAAACAAAGTTATGCTAAAAATAGATTTTCAACTATTCACTTTTCACCACCAAGTTGCATCTCACAAACTATTGCTCGGAAAGTGATTCGGCGTTATCTGGTTGTCACAATGGATAGAACTTATTTTTCTACCCCAAATGCTTATGTCATACGTCCGATTCTGATTTACGGAAACAAAGTTATGCTATAAATTGATTTTCAACTTTTCACTTTTCACCGTCATGTTGCATCTTACAAACTAATGCTCGGAAAGTGATTCTTCTTTCTCTGGTTGTCACAATGGATAGAACTTATCTTTCTACCCCAAATTCATATGTCATACGTCCGATTCTGATATACGGAAACAAAGTTTTGCTAAAAATTGATTTTCAATTATTCACTTTTCACCGCCAAGTTGCATCTCACAAACTATTGCTCGGAAAGTGATTCTGCTATCTCTGGTTGTCACAATGGATAGAACATATTTTTCTACCCCAAATGCATATGTCATACATCCGATTCTGATATACGGAAACAAAGTTATGCTAAAAATATATTTTCAACTATTTACTTTTCACCGTCAAGTTGCATCTCACAAACTATTGCTCGGAAAGTGAATCTGCTTTCTCTGGTTGCCACAATGGATAGAACTTATTTTTATACCTCAAATGCATATGTCATACGTCTGATTCTGATATACGGAAACAAAGTTATGCTACAAATAGAATTTCAACTATTCACCTTCACTTTTAAGTTGCATCTCACAAGCTATTGCTCGGAAAGTGATTCTACTTTCTCTGGTTGTCACAATGTATATAACTTATTTTTCTACCCCAAATGCATATATCATACGTCCGATTCTGATATACGGAAACAAAGTTATGCTAAAAATTAATTTTCAACTATTCACTCTTCACCTCCAAGTTGCATCTCCCAAACTATTGCTCGGAAAGCGATTCTGCTTTCTATGGTTGTCACAATGGATAGAACTTATTTCTCTACCCCAAATGCATATGTCATACGTCCAATTCTGATACACGGAAACAAATTTATGCTAAAAATAAATTTTCAAATGTTCACTTGTCACCGCCAAGTTGCATCTCACAAACTATTGCTTGGAATGTGATTCTAATTTCTCTAGTTGTCCCAATGGATTGAAATTATTTTTCTACCCCAAATGCATGTGTGACAAGTCCTATTCTGATAAACAGAAACAAATTTATTCTAAAAATAGATTTTCAACTATTCTCTTTTCACCGCCAAGTTGCATCTCACAAACTATATATCGGAATTTGATTCTGCTTTCTCTGGTTGTCACAATGGATAGAAATTATTTTTCTACCCCAAATTCATAAGTCATACGTCCGAATCTGATATACGGAAACAAAGTTATGCTAAAAATTGATTTTCAATTATTCACTTTTCAACGCCAAGTTGCATCTCACAAACTATTGCTCGGAAAGTGATTCTGCTTTCTCTGGTTGCCACAATGGATAGAACTTATTTTTATACCCCAATTGCATATGTCATACGTCTGATTCTGATATACGGAAACAAAGTTATGCTACAAATAGATTTTCAACTATTCACTTTTCACTTTTAAGTTGCATCTCACAAACTATTGCTCGGAAAGTGATTCTACTATCTCTGGTTGTCACAATGGATATAACTTATTTTTCTACCCCAAATGCATATATCATACGTCCGATTCTGATATACGGAAACAAAGTTATGCTAAAAATTAATTTTCAACTATTCACTCTTCACCTCCAAGTTGCATCTCCCAAACTATTGCTCGGAAAGCGATTCTGCTTTCTATGGTTGTCACAATGGATAGAACTTATTTCTCTACCCCAAATGCATATGTCATACGTCCAATTCTGATACACGGAAACAAATTTATGCTAAAAATAAATTTTCAAATGTTCACTTGTCACCGCCAAGTTGCATCTCACAAACTATTGCTTGGAATGTGATTCTGATTTCTCTGGTTGTCCCAATGGATTGAATTTATTTTTCTACCCCAAATGCATGTGTGACACGTCCAATTCTGATAAACAGAAACAAATTTATTCTAAAAATAGATTTTCAACTGTTCACTTTTCACCGCCAAGTTGTATCGCACAAACTATATATCGGAATGTGATTCTGCTTTCTCTGGTTGTCACAATGGATAGAACTTATTTTTCTTCCCCAAATGCATATGTCATACGTCCGATTCTGATATACGGAAACAAAGTTATGCTAAAAATCGATTTTCAACTATTCACTTTTCACCGCCAAATTGCATCTCACAAACTATTACTCGAAAAGTGATTAAGCTTTCTATGGTTATCACAATAGATAGAACATATTTCTCTACCCCGAATGCATATGTCAAATGTCCAATTCTGATACACGGAAAGAAATTTATGCTAAAAATAGATTTTCAACTGTTCACTTTTCACTGCCAAGTTGCATCTCACAAACTATAGCTTGGAATGTGATTCTGATTTCTGTGGTCTTCCCAATGGATTGAAATTATTTTTCTTCCCCAAATTCATAGGTCATACGTCCAATTCTGATATAAGGAAACAAAGTTATGCTAAAAGTAAATTTTCAACTGTTCACTTGTCACCGCCAAGTGGCATCTCACAAACTATTGCTTGGAATGTGATTCTGCTTTCTCTGGTAGTCACAAAGGATAGATGTTATTTTTCTACCCCAAATGCATATGTCAAAACTCCAATTATGATATACGGAAACAAAGGTTTGCTAAAAATAGATTTTCAACTGTTCACTTGTCACCGCCACGTTGCATCTCACAAACTATATCTCGAAAAGTGATTCTGCTTTCTATGGTTGTCACAATGGATAGAGCTTATTTTTCTACCCCAAATGCATATGTCATACGTCCTATTCTGATATACGGAAAAAAAATTATGCTAAAAATTGATTTTCAACTTTCACTTTTCACCGCCAAGTTGGATCTCACCAACTATAGCTCGGAATGTGATTCTGCTTTCCCTGGTTGTCACAATGGATAGAACTTATTTTTCTACCCCAAATGCATATGTCATACGTCCAATTCTGATATACGGAAACAAAGTTATGCTAAAAATAGATTTTCAACTATTCACTTTTCACCGCCAAGTTGCATTTCACAAAATATAGCTTGGAATATGATTCTGATTTCTCTGGTTGTCACAATGGATGGAACTTATTTTTCTACCCCAAATACATATGTTATACGTCCAATTATGATATACGGAAACAAAGGTATGCTAAAAATAGATTTTCAATTGTTCACTTGTCACCGCCAAGTTGAATCTCACAAACTATATCTCGGAATGTGATTCTGCTTTCTCCGGTAATGAGAATAGATAGAACTTATTTTTCTACCCCAAATGCATATGTCATACGTCCTATTCTGATATACGGAAACAAAATTATGCTAAAAATAGATTTTCAACTGTTCACTTGTCACCGCCAAGTTGCATCTCACAAACTATTGCTTGGAATGTGATTCTAATTTCTCTAGTTGTCCCAATGGATTGAAATTATTTTTCTACCCCAAATGAATATGTCACACGTCAAATTCTGATATACAGAAACAAATTAATTCTAAAAATAGATTTTCAACTATTCACTTTTCACCGACAAGTTGTATCTCACAAACTATATATCGGAATGTGATTCTGTTTTCTCTGGTTGTCACAATGGATAGAACTTATTTTTCTTCCCCAAATGCATATGTCATACGTCCGATTATGATATACGGAAACAAAGTTATGATAAAAATCGATTTTCAACTATTCACTTTTCACAGCCAAATTGCATCTCACAGACTATAACTCGAAAAGTAATTCTGCTTTCTATGGTTATCACAATGGATAGAACTTATTTCTCTACACCGAATGCATATGTCAAATGTCCAATTCTGAAAAACGGAAATAAATTTATGCTAAAAATAGATTTTCAACTGTTCACTTGTCACCGCCAAGTTGCATCTCACAAACTATAGCTTGCAATGTGATTCTGATTGCTCTACTCTTCCCAATGGATTGAAATTATTTTTATTCCCCAAATTCATATGTCATACGTCCAATTCTGATATAAGGAAACAAAGTTATGCTAAAAATAGATATTCAACTGTTCACTTGTCACCGCCAAGTTGCATCTCACAAACTATAGCTTGGAATGTGATTCTGATTTCTCTGGTAGTCACAATGGATAGAAGTTTTTTTTCTACCCCAAATGCATATGTCATACGTCCAATTCTGATATACGGAAACAAAGGTATGCTAAAAATAGATTTTCAACTGTTCACTTGTCACCGCCAAGTTGCATCTCACAAACTATATCTCGGAATCTGATTCTGCTTTCTCTGGTTTTCACAATGGATAGAACTTATTTTTCTACCCCAAATGCATATGTCATACGCCCTATTCTGATAGACGGAAACAAAGTTATGCTAAAAATAGATTTTCAACTATTTACTTGTCACCGCCAAGTAGCATCTCACAAACTATTGCTTGGAATGTGATTCTGATTTCTCTGGTTGTCCCTATGGATTGAAATTATTTTTCTACCCCAAATGCATATGTCACACGTCCAATTCTGATATACAGAAACAAATTTATTCTGTAAATAGATTTTCAACAATTCACTTTTCACCGGCAAGTTGCAAATCACAAACTATAATGCGGAATGTGATTCTGCTTTCTCTGGTCGTCAAATTGGATAGAACTTATGTTTCTTACCCAAATGCATATGTCATACGTCCAATTCTGATACACGGAAACAAAGTTATGCTAAAAATAGATTTTCAACTGTTCACTTGTCACCGCCAAGTTGCATCTCACAAACTATAGCTTGGAATGTGATTCTTCTTTCTCTGGTAGTCACAATGAATAGAAGTTATTTTTCTACCCCAAATGCATATGGATAGAACTTCCAATTATGATATACAGAAACAAAGGTATGCTAAAAATAGATTTTCAATTGTTAAGTTGTCACCGCCAAGTTGAATCTCACAAACTATATCTCTGAATTTGATTCTGCTTTCTCTGGTTGTCACAATGGATAGAAATTATTTTTCTACCCCAAATGCATATGTCATACGTCCTATTCTGCTATACGGAAACAAAATTATGCTAAAAATAGATTTTCAACTATTCACTTTTCACCGCCAAGTTGCATCTCACAAACTATAGCTCGGAATGTGATACTGCTTTCCATGGCTGTCACAATGGATAGAATTTATTTTTTTACCCCAAATGCATATGTCATACGTCCAATTCTGACATACAGAAACAAAGTTATGCTAAAAATAGATTTTCAACTATTCACTTTTCACCGCCAAGTTGCATCTCACAAACTATTGCTCGGAAAGTGATTCTGCTTTCTATGGTTGTCACAATGGATAGAACTTATTTCTCTACCCCAAATGCATATGTCATACGTCCAATTCTGATACACAAAAACAAATTTATGCTAATAATATATTTTCAACTGTTCACTTGTTACCACCAAGTTGCATCTCACAAACTATAGCGTGGAATGTGATCCTGATTTCTCTGGTCTTCCAAATGGACTGAAATTATTTTTCTTCCCCAAATGCATATATCATAAGTCCAATTCTGATATACGGAAACAAAGTTATGCTAAAAATAGATTTTCAACTATTCACTTTTCAACGCCAAGTTGCATCTCACAAACTATATCTCAAAATGTGATTCTGCTTTCTATGGTTGTCACAATGGATAGAATTTATTTTTCTTCCCCGAATGCATATGTCATGCGTCCAATTCTGATATAAGGAGACAAAGTTATGCTAAAAGTAGATTTTCAACTGTTCACTTTTCACCGCCAAGTTGCATCTCACAAACTATATATCGGATTTTGATTCAGCTTTATCTTGTTGCCACAATGTGTCGAACATATTTTTATATCCCAAATTCATATGTCATACGTCCGATTCTGATATACGGAAACAGAGTAATGATAAAAATAGATTTTCAACTATTCATTTGTCACCTCCAAGTTGCATCTCCCAAACTATATTTGGAAATTGATTCTGGTTTCTCTGATTGTCACAATGGATAGAAGTTATTTTTCTACCCCAACTGCATATGTCATACGTCCAATTCTGATATATGGAAACAAAGTTATGCTAAAAATATATTTTCAACTATTCACTTTTCACCGTCAAGTTGCATCTCAGAAACTATTTCGTCTAATGTGATTCTGCTTTCTCTGGTTGTCACAATGGATAGAACTTATTTTTATTCCCCAAATGCATATGTCATACGTCCAATTCTGATACACGCAAACAAAGTTATGCTAAAAATATATTTTCAACTGTTCACTTGTCACCGCCAAGTTGCATCTCACAAACTATAGCTTGGAATGTGATTCTTATTTCTCTGGTAGTCCCAATGGATTGATATTATTTTTCTACCCCAAATGCATATGTAATACGTCCAATTATGATATACGGAAACAAAGGTATGCTAAAAATAGATTTTCAATTGTTCACTTGTCACCGCCAAGATGAATCTCACAAACTATATCTCGGAATGTGATTCTGCTTTCTCTGGTTGTCACAATGGATAGAACTTATTTTTCTACCCCAAATGCATTTGTCATACGTCCTATTCTGATATACGGAAACAAAATTATGCTAAAAATAGATTTTCAACTATTCACTTTTCACCGCAAGTTGCATCTCCCCAACTATAGCTCGGAATGTGATTCTGCTTTCTCCGGTAATCAGAATAGATAGAAGTTATTTTTGTATCCCAAATGCATATGTCATACGTCCTATTATAATATACGAAAACAAAATTATGCTAAAAATAGATTGTCAACTGTTCACTTGTCACCGCCAAGTTGCATCTCACAAACTATTGCTTGGAATGTGATTCTAATTTCTCTAGTTGTCCCAATGGATTGAAATTATTTTTCTACCCCAAATGCATATGTCACACGTCCAATTCTGATATACAGAAACAAATTTATTCTAAAAATAAATTTTCAACTGTTCACTTTTCACCGACAAGTTGCATCTCACAAACTATATATCGGAATTTGATTCTGTTTTCTCTGGATGTCACAATGGATAGAACTTATTTTTCTTCCCCAAATGCATATGTCATACGTCCGATTATGATATACGGAAACAAAGTTATGATAAAAATCGATTTTCAACTATTCACTTTTCACAGCCAAATTGCATCTCACAAACTATAACTCGAAAAGTGATTCTGCTTTCTATGGTTATCACAATGGATAGAACTTATTTCTCTAACCCGAATGCATATGTCAAATATCCAATTCTGCAAAACGGAAAGAAATTTATGCTAAAAATAGATTTTCAACTGTTCACTTGTCACCGCCAAGTTGCATCTCACAAACTATAGCTTGCAATGTGATTCTGATTGCTCTACTCTTCCCAATGGATTGAAATTATTTTTCTTCCCCAAATTCATATGTCAGACGTCTAATTCTGATATAATGAAACAAATTTATGCTAAAAATATATTTTCAACTGTTCACTTGTCACCGCCAAGTTGCATCTCACAAACTATAGCTTGGAATGTGATTCTGATTTCTCTGGTAGTCACAATGGATAGAAGTTTTTTTTCTACCCCAAATGCATATGTCATACATCCAATTATGAAAGACGGAAACAAAGGTATGCTAAAAATAGATTTTCAACTGTTCACTAGTCACCGCCAAGTTGCATCTCACAAACTATATCTCAGAATGTGATTCTGCTTTCTCTGGTTTTCACAATGGATAGAACTTATTTTTCTACCCCAAATGCATATGTCAAACGTCCTATTCTGATTTACGGAAACAAAATTATGCTAAAAATAGATTTTCAACTATTCACTTTTCACCGCCAAGTTGCATCTCACCAACAATAGCTCGGAATGTGATTCTGCATTCTCTAGTTGTCAGAATGGAAAGAAGTTACTTTTCTACCCCAAATGCGTATGTCATACGTCCTATTCTGATATACGGAAACAAAGTTATGCTATAGATTTTCAACTATTTACTTGTCACCACCAAGTTGCATCTCACAAACTATTGCTTGGAATGTGATTCTGATTTTTCTGGTTGTCCCTATGGTTTGAAATTATTTTTCTACCCCAAATGCATATGTCACACGTCCAATTCTGATATACAGAAACAAATTTATTCTGTAAATAGATTTTCAACAATTCACTTTTCACCGCCAAGTTGCGAATCACAAACTATAATGCGGAATTTGATTCTGCTTTCTCTGGTTGTCACAATGGATAGAACTTATTTTTATTCCCCAAATGCATATGTCATACGTCCAATTCTAATACACGGAAACAAAGTTATGCTAAAAATAGATTTTCAACTGTTCACTTGTCACCGCCAAGTTGCATCTCACAAACTAGAGCTTGGAATGTGATTCTTATTCTCTGGTAGTCCCAATGGATTGAGATTATTTTTCTACCCCAAATGCATATGTCATACGTCCAATTATGATATACGGAAAAAAAGGTATGCTAAAAATAGATTTTCAATTGTTCTCTTGTCACCGCCAAGATGAATCTCACAAACTATATCTCGGAATGTGATTCTGCTTTCTCTGGTTGTCACAATGGATAGAACTTATTTTTCTACCCCAAATGCATATTTCATACGTCCTATTCTGATATACGGAAACAAAGTTATGATAAAAATCGATTTTCAACTATTCACTTTTCACCGCAAGTTGCATCTCACCAACTATAGCTCGGAATGTGATTCTGCTTTCTCCGGTAATCAGAATAGATAGAAGTTATTTTTCTACCCCAAATGCATATGTCATACGTCCTATTCTAATATACGGATACAAAATTATGCTAAAAATAGATTTTCAACTGTTCACTTGTCACCGCCAAGTTGCATCTCAAAAACTATTGCTTGGAATGTGATTCTAATTTCTCTAGTTGTCCCAATGGATTCAAATTATTTTTCTACCCCAAATGCATATGTCACACGTCCAATTCTGATATACAGAAACAAATTTATTCTAAAAATAAATTTTCAACTGTTCACTTTTCACATCCAAGTTGCATCTCACAAACTATACATCGGAATGTGATTCTTCTTTTTATGGTTGTCCTAATAGATAGAACTTATTTTTCTACCCCAAATGCATATGTCATACGTCCGATTCTGATATAGGGAAACAAAGTTATGACAAAAATTGATTTTCAACTATTCACTTTTCACCGCCAAGTTGAATCTCATAAACTATTGCTCGGAAAGTGATTCTGCTTTCTATGGTTGTCACAAAGGATAGAACTTATTTTTCTACCCCAAATGCATATGTCACTACGTCCAATTCTGATATACGGAAACAAAGTTATGCTAAAAATAGATTTTCAACTAGTTCACTTGTCACCGCCAAGTTGCATCTCACAAACTATAGCTCGGAATGTGATTCTGCTCTTCTATGGTTGTCACAATGGATAGAACTATATTTCTCTACCCCAAATGCATATGTCATACGTCCAATTCTGATATACGGAAACAAAGTTATGCTAAAATAAGATTTTCAACTATTCACTTGTCACGCCAAGTTGCATCTCACAAACTATAGCTCGGAATGTGATTCTGCTTTCTCTGGTTGTCACAATGGATAGAACTTATTTTTTCTACCCCAAATGCATATGTCACACGTCCAATTCTGATATACGGAAACAAAGTTATGCTAAAAATAGATTTTCAACTGTTCACTTGTCACGCCAAGTTGCATCTCACAAACTATTGCTCGGAAAGTGATTCTGCTTTCTATGTTGTCACAATGGATAGAACTTATTTCTCTACCCCAAATGCATATATCATACGTCCAATTCTGATATACGGAAACAAAGTTATGCTAAAAATAGATTTTCAACTGTTCACTTTTCACCGCCAAGTTGCATCTCACCAACTATAGCTCGAAATGTGATTCTTGTTTATCTTGTTGTCACAAAGAATAAAACTAATTTTAATTCCCTAAATGCCTATGTCACACGTCCAATTCTGATATACGAAAACAAATTTATGCTAAAAATAGATTTTCAACTGTTCACTTTTCACATCCAAGTTGCATCTCACAAACTATATATCGGAATGTGATTCTGTTTTCTCTTGTTGTCACAATGGATAGAACTTATTTTTCTTCCCCAAATGCATATGTCATACGTCCGATTATGTAATACGGAAACAAAGTTATGATAAAAATCGATTTTCAACTATTCACTTTTCACAGCCAAATTGCATCTCACAAACTATAACTCGAAAAGTGATTCTGCTTTCTATTGTTATCACAATGGATAGAACTTATTTCTCTACCCCGAATGCATATGTCCAAATGTCCAATTCTGCTAAACGGAAAGAAATTTATGCTAAAAATAGATTTTCAACTTTTCACTTGTCACCACCAAGTTGCATCTCAACCAACTATAGCTCGGAATGTGATTCTGCTTTCCCTGGTTGTCACAATGGATAGAACTTATTTTTCTACCCCAAATGCATATGTCATACGTCCTATTCTGATATACGGAAACAAAGTTATACTAAAAATAGATTTTCAACTATTTACTTGTCACCGCCAAGTTGCATCTCACAAACTATTGTTTGGAATGTGATTCTGATTTCTCTGGTTGTCCCTATGGTTTGAAATTATTTTTCTACCCCAAATGCATATGTCACACGTCCAATTCTGATATACAGAAACAAATTCATTCTGTAAATAGATTTTCAACAATTCACTTTTCACCGCCAAGTTGCAAATCACAAACTATAATGCGGAATGTGATTCTGCTTTCTCTGGTTGTCCACAATGGATAGAACTTATTTTTTATCCCCAAATGCATATGTCATACGTCCAATTCTGATACACTGAAACAAAGTTATGCTAAAAATAGATTTTCAACTGTTCACTTGTCACCGCCAAGTTGCATCTCACAAACTATAGCTTGGAATGTGATTCTGCTTTCTCTGGTAGTCACAATGAATAGAAGTTATTTTTCTACCCCAAATGCATATGGATAGAACTTCCAATTATGATATACGGAAACAAAGGTATGCTAAAAATAGATTTTCAATTGTTCACTTGTCACCGCCAAGTTGAATCTCACAAACTATATCTCGGAATGTGATTCTGCTTTCTATGGTTGTCACAATGGATAGAGATTATTTTTCTACCCCAAATGCATATGTCATACGTCCTATTCTGATATACGGAAACAAAATTATGATAAAAATAGATTTTCAACTGTTCACTTTTCACCGCCAAGTTGCATCTCACCAACTATAGCTCAGAATGTGATTCTGCTTTCTCTGGTTGTCCCTATGGTTAGAAATTATTTTTCTACCCCAAATGCATATGTCACACGTCCAATTCTGATGTACAGAAACAAATTTATTCTGTAAATAGATTTTCAACAATTCACTTTTCACCGCCAAGTTGCAAATCACAAACTATAATGCGGAATGTGATTCTGCTTTCTCTGGTTGTCACAGTGGATAGAACTTATTTTTTTTCCCCAAATGCATATGTCATACGTCCAATTCTGATACACAGAAACAAAGTTATGCTAAAAATAGATTTTCAACTGTTCACTTGTCACCGCCAAGTTGCATCTCACAAACTATAGCTTGGAATGTGATTCTTATTTCTCTGGTAGTCCCAATGGATTGATATTATTTTTCTACCCCAAATGCATATGTCATACGTCCAACTATGATATACGGAAACAAAGGAATGCTAAAAATAGATTTTCAATTGTTCACTTGTCACCGCCAAGTTGAATCAAACAAATTATATCTTGGAATGTGATTCTGCTTTCTCTGGTTGTCACAATGGATAGAAATTATTTTTCTACCCCAAATGCATATGTCATATGTCCTATTCTGATATACGGAAACAAAATTATGCTTAAAATAGATTTTCAACTGTTCACTTTTCACCGCCAAGTTGCATCTCACCAACTATAGCTCAGAATGTGATTCTGCTTTCTCTGCTTGTCACAATGAATAGAACTTATTTTTCTACCCCAAACGCATATGTCATACGTCCAATTCTGATATATGGAAACAAACTTATGCAAAAAATTGATTTTCAACTATTCACTTTTCAACGCCAAGTTGCATCTCACAAACTATATCTCGGATTGTGATTCTGCTTTCTATGGTTGTCACAATGGATAGAACTTATTTTTCTACCCCAAATTCATATGTCATACGTCCAATTCTGATGCACGGAAACAAAGTTATGCTAAAAATAGATTTTCAACTGTTCACTTGTCACCGCCAAGTTGCATCTCACAAACTATAGCTTGGAATGAGATTCTTATTTCTCTGGTAGTCCCAATGGATTGATATTATTTTTCTACCCCAAATGCATATGTCACACGTCCAATTATGATATACGGAAACAAAGGTATGCTAAAAATAGATTTTCAATTGTTCACTTGTCACCGCCAAGATGAATCTCACAAACTATATCTCAGAATGTGATTCTTATTTCTCTAGTTGTCACAATGGATAGAAATTATTTTTCTACCCCAAATGCATATGTCATACGTCCTATTCTGATATACGGAAACAAAATTATGCTAAAAATAGATTTTCAACTATTCACTTTTCACCACCAAGTTGCATCTCACCAACAATAGCTCGGAATGTGATTCTGCATTCTCTAGTTGTCAGAATGGAAAGAAGTTATTTTTCTACCCCAAATGCGTATGTCATACGTCCTATTCTGATATACGGAAACAAAGTTATGCTAAAAATAGATTTTCAACTATTTACTTGTCACCGCCAAGTTGCATCTCACAAACTATAGCTCGGAATGTGATTCTGCTTTCTGTGGTTGTCACAATGGATAGAAATATTTTTCTACCCCAAATGCATATGTCAACGTCCAATTCGGATATACGGAAACAAAGTTATGTAAAAATAGATTTTCAACTATTCACTTGTCACCGCCAAGTTGCATCATCACAAACTATAGCTCGGAATGTGATTCTGCTTTCTGCTGGTTGTCACAATGGATAGAACTATTTTCTAACCCCAAATGCATATGTCATACGTCCAATTCTGATATACGGAAACAAAGTTATGCTAAAATAGATTTTCAACTATTCACTTGTCACCGCCAAGTTGCATCTCACAAACTATAGCTCGGAATGTGATTCTGCTTTCTCGTGGTTGTCACAATGGATAGAACTTATTTTTCTACCCCAAATGCATATGTCTACACGTCCAATTCGGATATACGGAAACAAAGTTATGCTAAAAATAGATTTTCAACTATTCACTTGTCACCGCCAAGTTGAATCTCACAAACTATATCTCGGAATGTGATTCTGCTTTCTCTGGTTGTCACAATGGATAGAGATTATTTTTATACCCCAAATGCATATGTCATACGTCCTATTCTGATATACGGAAACAAAATTATGCTAAAAATAGATTTTCAACTGTTCACTTTTCTCCGCCAAGTTGCATCTCACCAACTATAGCTCAGAATGTGATTCTACTTTCTCTGGTTGTCACAATGGATAGAACTTTTTTTTCTACCCCAAATGCATATGTCATACGTCCAATTCTGTTATATGGAAACAAAGTTATGCAAAAAATTGATTTTCAACTATTCACTTTTCAACGCCAAGTTGCATCTCACAAACTATATCTCGGAATGTGATTCTGCTTTTTATGGTTGTCACAATGGATAGAACTTATTTTATACCCCAAATGCATATGTCATACGTCCGATTCTGATACACGGAAACAAATTTATGCTAAAAATAGATTTTCAACTGTTCACTTGTCACCGCCAAGTTGCATCTCACAAACTATAGCTTGGAATGTGATTCTGCTTTCTCTGGTAGTCCCAATGGATTGATATTATTTTTCTACCCCAAATGCATATGTCACACGTCCAATTCTGATATACGGAAACAAATTTATGCTAAAAATAGATTTTCAACTGTTCACTTTTCACCGCCAAGTTGTATCTCACAAACTATAGCTTGGAATGTGAGTCTGATTTATCTGGTTGTCACAATGGATAGAACTTATTTTTCTACCCCAAATTCATATGTCATACGTCCGATTGTGATAAACGGAAATAAAGTTATGCTAAAAATTGATTTTCAATTATTCACTTTTCACCGCCAAGTGGCATCTCACAAACTATATCTCGGAATGTGATTCTGCTTTCTATGGTTGTCACAATGGATAGAACTTATTTCTCTACACCAAATGCATATGTCATACGTCCAATTATGATATACGGAAACAAAGTTAAGATAAAAATAGATTTTCAACTGTTCACTTTTCACTGCCAAGTTGCATCTCACAAACTATAGCTTGGAATGTGATTCTGCTTTCTCTGGTAGTCCCAATGGATTGATATTATTTTTCTACCCCAAATGCATATGTCACACGTCCAATTCTGATATACAGAAACAAATTTATTCTAAAAATAGATTTTCAACTGTTCACTTGTCACCGCCAAGTTGCATCTCACAAACTACAGCTTGGAATGTGATTCTTCTTTCTCTGGTAGTCCCAATGGATTGATATTATTTTTCTACCCCAAATGCATATGTCACACGTCCAATTCTGATATACGGAAACAAATTTATGCTAAATATAGATTTTCAAGTATTCACGTTTCACCGCCAAGTTGCATCTCACAAACTATTGCTCGGAAAGTGATTCTGATTTCTATGAGTGTCACAATGGATAGAACTTATTTTTATACCCCAAATGCATAGGTCATACGTCCGATTCTGATACACGGAAACAAATTTATGCTAAAAATAGATTTTCAACTGTTCACTTTTCACCGCCAAGTTGCATCTCACAAACTATAGCTTGGAATGTGATTCTGATTTCTTTGGTAGTCCCAATGGATTGATATTATTTTTCTACCCCAAATGCATATGTCACACGTCCAATTCTGATATACGAAAACAAATTTATGCTAAAAATAGATTTTCAACTATTCACTTTTCACCGCCAAGTTGCATCTCACAAACTATAGCTTGGAATGTGAGTCTGATTTATCTGGTTATCACAATGGATAGAACTTATTTTTCTACCCCAAATGCATATGTCATACGTCCAATTCTGATATACGGAAACAAATTTATGCTAAAAATAGATTTTCAACTTTTCACTTTTCACCGCCAAGTTGCATCTCAAAAACTATAGCTCGGAATGTGATTCTGCTTTCTATGGTTGTCACAATGGATAGAACTTATTTCTCTACACCAAATGCATATGTCATACGTCCGATTGTGATAAACGGAAATAAAGTTATGCTAAAAATTGATTTTCAACTATTCACTTTTCACCGCCTAGTGGCATCTCACAAACTATATCTCGGAATGTGATTCTGCTTTCTATGGTTGTCACAATGGATAGAACTAATTTTTGTACCCCAAACGCATATGTCATACGTCCAATTCTGATACACGAAAAAAAATTTATGCTAAATATAGATTTTCAACTGTTCACTTGTCACCGCCAAGTTGCATCTCACAAACTACAGCTTGGAATGTGATTCTGCATTCTCTGGTTGTCACAATGGATAGAACTTATTTTTCTACCCCAAATTCATATGTCATACGTACGATTCTGATATTCGAATACAAAGTTATGCTAAAAATTGATTTTCAACTATTCAATTTTCACCGCCAAGTTGCATCTCACAAACTATTGCTCGAAAAGTGATTCTGCTTTCTATGGTTGTCACAATGGATAGAACTTATTTTTATACCCCAAATGCATATGTCATACGTCCAATTCTGATACACAAAAACAAATTTATGCTAAAAATAGATTTTCAACTGTTCACTTGTCACCGCCAAGTTGCATCTCACAAACTATAGCTTGGAATGTGATTCTGATTTCTCTGGTAGTCCCAATGGATTGATATTATTTTTCTACCCCAAATGCATATGTCACACGTCCAATTCTGATACACGAAAACAAATTTATGCTAAAAATAGATTTTCAACTATTAACTTTTCACCGCCAAGTTGCATCTCACAAACTATAGCTTGGAATGTGAGTCTGATTTATCTTTTTGTGACAATGGTTAGAACTTATTTTTCTACCCCAAATGCATATGTCATACGTCCGATTCTGATATTCGGAAACAAAGTTATGCTAAAAATTGATTTTCAAGTATTCACGTTTCACCGCGAAGTTGCATCTCACAAACTATTGCTCGGAAAGTGATTCTTCTTTCTATGGTTGTCACAATGGATAGAACTTATTTTTATACCCCAAATGCATATGTCATACGTCAGATTCTGATACACGGAAACAAATTTATGCTAAAAATAGATTTTCAACTGTTCACTTGTCACCGCCAAGTTGCATCTCACAAACTACAGCTTGGAATGTGATTCTGCTTTCTCTGGTAGTCCCAATGGATTGATATTATTTTTCTACCCCAAATGCATAAGTCACACGTCCAATTCTGATATACGGAAACAAATTTATGGTAAAAATAGATTTTCAACTATTCACTTTTCACCGCCAAGTTGCATCTCACAAACTATAGCTTGCAATGTGAGTCTGATTTATCTGGTTGTCACAATGGCTAGAACTTATTTTTCTACCCAAAATGCATATGTCATACGTCCGATTCTGATAAACGGAAACAAAGTTATGCTAAAAATTGATTTTCAACTATTCACTTTTCACCGCCAAGTTGCATCTCACAAACTATATCTCGGAATGTGATTCTGCTTTCAATGGTTGTCACAATGGATAGAACTTATTTCTCTACACCAAATGCATATGTCATACGTCCAATTATGATATACGGAAACAAAGTTATGCTAAAAATAGATTTTCAACTGTTCACTTTTCACCGCCAGGTCGTATCTCACCAACTATAGCTCGAAATTTGATTCTTCTTTATATTGTTGTCACAATGGATAGAACTAATTTTTTTACCCCAAACGCATATGTCATACGTCCATTTCTGATACACGAAAACAAATTTATGCTAAATATAGATTTTCAACTGTTCACTTGTCACCGCCAAGTTGCATCTCACAAACTACAGCTTGGAATGTGATTCTGCATTCTCTGGTTGTCACAATGGATTGAACTTATTATTCTACCCCAAATTCATATGTCATACGTACGATTCTAATATTCGAATACAAAGTTATGCTAAAAATTGATTTTCAACTATTCAATTTTCACCGCCAAGTTGCATCTCACAAACTATTGCTCGGAAAGTGATTCTTCTTTCAATGGATGTCACAATGGATAGAACTTATTTCTCTACCCCAAATACATATGTCATACGTCCAATTTTGATACACAAAAACAAATTTATGCTAAAAATAGATTTTCAACTGTTCACTTGTCACCGCCAAGTTGCATCTCACAAACTACAGCATGGAATGTGATTCTGCTTTCTCTGGTAGTCCCAATGGATTGATATTATTTTTCTACCCCAAATGCATATGTCACACGTCCAATTCTGATATACGGAAACAAATTTATGGTAAAAATAGATTTTCAACTATTCACTTTTCACCGCCAAGTTGCATCTCACAAACTATAGCTTGCAATGTGAGTCTGATTTATCTGGTTGTCACAATGGCTAGAACTTATTTTTCTACCCAAAATGCATATGTCATACGTCCGATTCTGATAAACGGAAACAATGTTATGCTAAAAATTGATTTTCAACTTTTCACTTTTCACCGCCAAGTTGCATCTCACAAACTATATCTCGGAATGTGATTCTGCTTTCAATGGTTGTCACAATGGATAGAACTTATTTCTCTACACCAAATGCATATGTCATACGTCCAATTATGATATACGGAAACAAAGTTATGCTTAAAATAGATTTTCAACTGTTCACTTTTCACCGCCAGGTCGTATCTCACAAACTATAGCTCGAAATTTGATTCTTCTTTATATTGTTGTCACAATGGATAGAACTAATTTTTGTACCCCAAACGCATATGTCATACGTCCAATTCTGATACACGAAAACAAATTTATGCTAAATATAGATTTTCAACTATTCACTTGTCACCGCCAAGTTGCATCACACAAACTACAGCTTGGAATGTGATTCTGCATTCTCTGGTTGTCACAATGGATAGAACTTATTATTCTACCCCAAATTCATATGTCATACGTACGATTCTGATATTCGAATACAAAGTTATGCTAAAAATTGATTTTCAACTATTCAATTTTCACCGCCAAGTTGCACTTAACAAACTATTGCTCGGAAATTGATTCTTCTTTCAATGGATGTCACAATGGATAGAACTTATTTCTCTACCCCAAATGCATATGTCATACGTCCAATTCTGATACACAAAAACAAATTTATGCTAAAAATAGATTTTCAACTGTTCACTTGTCACCGCCAAGTTGCATCTCACAAACTATAGCTTGCAATGTGATTCTGATTTCTCTGGTAGTCCCAATGGATTGATATTATTTTTCTACCCCAAATGCATATGTCACACGTCCAATTCTGATATACGGAAACAAATTTATGCTAAAAATAGATTTTCAAGTTTTCACTTTTCACCGCCAAGTTGCATCTCACAAACTATAGCTTGCAATGTGAGTCTGATTTATCTGGTTGTCACAATGGATAGAACTTATTTCTCTACACCAAATGCATATGTCATACGTCCGATTCTTCTTTCTATGGTTGTCACAATGGATAGAACTTATTTCTCTACACCAAATGCATATGTCATACGTCCAATTCTGATACACGAAAACAAATTTATGCTAAATAAAGATTTTCAACTCTTCACTTGTTACCGCCAAGTTGCATCTAACAAACTATAGCTTGGAATGTGATTCTGCATTCTCTGGTTGTCACAATGGTTAGAACTTATTTTTCTTCCCCAAATTCATATGTCAAACGTCCAATTCTGATATACGGAAACAAATTTATGCTAAAAATAGATTTTCAACTGTTCACTTTTCACCGCCAAGTTGCATCTCACAAACTATATCTCGGAATGTGATTCTGCTTTCTATGGTTGTCACAATGGATAGAACTTATTTCTCTACACCAAATGCATATGTCATACGTCCAATTCTGATATACGGAAACAAAGTTATGCTAAAAATAGATTTTCAATTGTTCATGTTAGGTATCAGTGGTTACAATATACCTAGAAGGGGGGTTGAATAGGTGTAGCGGTTAGAATATCCGCTTTTCGAAAAACAACACTTAATGCTGAAATACACCTAATTAATCGATTAACGAAACATGGTAATCGATTAACACATTCAACACAATCCTCTTAATCGATTAACAGAACTAATGTAATCGATTAACACACTACACTTAATCGATTAAACCGTGACAGTAAGCTAATGCAGATACAATTTCTTGCACGACAATTAATTGATAACGAAGCGAATATACAGAGCTTACAGAATTATCAGAGTGTAATCAGTATAGTACAGAAACGGATTATCAATTAAATCTACTATACAAATCAATCGATCAAATGCAATAAAGAGAGAAATGGATAAAAAAATCCTGCAACACGAATTTTATCCTGGTTCGTTTGCTTGTCCACCGCAAACTACATCCAGGCCTCCCGGCTGATTTGGGAGATTTTTCTTCACTATAATTGAATCAATGTTTATTACATGCACACTATCCAATTACAACACTTAGACACTTACAAGATAATAAAGATTCTATTCTATGGTTTGACTCCCTTCCTACCGACAAAGAAAACCTTTCTTTCGGCGTAGCACCAGCCAAGAACCTCTGTTCTTTACTTATCCCTAAGTCTAACACTCAGTGAAGATACACTCAATCTCTTGGCGATACGACACCTTGAGATTCCCAATATTACAACACTTTTTCAATCAAAACAAAAATAGAGTAAACTTAAGCTATTACAAGACTTATATCTAACAAGATAAGACTTTACTCTAATCACCTAATACAAACTCATGCAGTATGAAAATGTATTAGTTTGAAAAACAGAATGCATAGAATGTAAACATCTAATCAAGAATCATTAATAAAATGCAAGAACATCTGATATGAAAAGATGAGAAATGTATTATGTAATGCACTCAATACTAAAGCATAGAATTCTCTCTTTTCTAAACTCACAAATGCATTTACAACTAGATGCAACAATTAACACGAAAAAAATGCTCTAACTCTCTAAAAATTTAACATGCAACTTATGAGATCAATTCTGAAAAACGCAGTATATAAAGAATTGATTTTATAGCCCAGTTAATCGATTAACGACAGCCTTAATCGATTAAACTGTACAAAATTGTTAGATTAATCGATTAACCTATGTCGTAATCGATTAAACTGTGCAAACAGTTAGATTAATCGATTAACCTATGCTGTAATCGATTAACAACATTTTTTCATGTGTAAAAACTCAAATACGTTATGCACTTTAATTCATACATGTTTAACACTTAGTTTATGCCTAGAATGCACATGTACATGTATTTATATGATGCATGAACATATTATGAATGACATATCTCAAGATGAAAATGATTTAAAAGATTTAAGCAAATGAGATATGTATTAGGTGACTTAAGCCTTAGACTCAACCTAAACTAATCTAGTCTAAGCTAACTACCAATCAGAAGACTTAAGCACGTTGATTTGTTGATGATCTTCAAGCTCTTATTAGCACAAGTTGTCCTCATCAAAACCATGACACATAAAGAGAGCTTTCCAAAGTGTTCCTCTTGACATGCACACTTTCAGTTCACTTTTCACCGCCAAGTTGCATCTCACCAACTATAGCTCGAAATTTGATTCTGCTTTATCTTGTTGTCACAATGGATAGAACTAATTTTTATACCCCAAATGCATATGTCATACGTCCAATTCTGATACACGGAAACAAATTTATGCTAAAAATAGATTTTCAACTATTCACTTGTCACCGCCAAGTTGCATCTCACAAACTATAGCTTGAAATGTGATTCTGATTTATCTGGTTGTCACAATGGATTGATATTATTTTGCTACCCCAAATGCATATGTCAAACGTCCAATTCTGATATACGGAAACCAATTTATGCTAAAAATAGATTTTCAACTGTTCACTTTTCACCGCCAAGTTGCATCTCACAAACAATATCTCGGAATGTGATTCTGCTTTCTATGGTTGTCACAATGGATAGAACTTATTTCTCTATACCAAATGCATATGTCATACGTCCAATTCTGATATACGGAAACAAAGTTATGCTAAAAATAGATTTTCAACTGTTCAATTTTCACCGCCAAGTCGCATCTCACCAACTATAGCTTGAAATTTGATTCTGCTTTATTTTGTTGTCACAATGGATAGAACTAATTTTTATACCCCAAATGCATATGTCATACGTCCAACTCTGATACACGGAAACAAATTTATGCTAGAAATAGATTTTCAACTGTTCACTTGTCACCGCCAAGTTGCATCTCACAAACTATATCTTGGAATGTGATTCTGATTTCTCTGATAGTCCCAATGGATTGATATTATTTTTCTACCCCAAATGTGTAACGACCCGATTTTCTACCCTTGAAAATTTTTCGTTTAATTTAATCCTTTCTTACATACAGTCGTCACCTTCATTAAAAACTGCCAAGTATCTCTCTTTGACAATACTCTTTACCCTATCGTATTATCATACAAAGTTATGTTGCGGAAAAACATAATTCATTCAATTAGCAATTACCACATACTACCAGTTGTGGGTTTTCCGGATATATAACGTCCATAACTACAAATCTCCGTATTATCCTAATCAGATTACATTTATCTCAAAATGTCATCAATTCAACTACAATGTCAAGTAGCAACAAAGACGAACAAATTGATAAACACAAAATCTCCCTAAATGAGCTTCCTCCTCAAAATCCTTCATTTACCTACAATGGGATTATCATAACAACACACAAAACACAGGGAATAAGTCATTAGTTCGAAACTAACATCACATGATAATCCACATTCAAATACAATCAAGCTTTAATGTAATTCATAAACACACATACGGAATTATAAACATTCAAATCATCTTCCTTTAACTTCCACTTTACTCATATTCATACTATAGTATATATATCCCATAATATATATTCTATAGTATGCATATTACATAAATTAGAAACATCATCGGTCTCGTTATTCATATCCACCCTATAACATATATATCCCATAATATATATCCTATAGCATGTATATTACTTTCTTTCTCAACATCTTCCTTTTTATCGCTCATATTCACCCTATAGAATATATATCCCATACTATATATCCTATAGCATGCATACGACATTCATTTGAGTCATATTTCCATTGGTACTCCCCCAATAATATTCATTTCTTTTGAGTCATCTTTCCAATGGTACTCCCCCAATAATATTACTTTCGTATTAGTCATATTTCCATTGGTACTCCCCCAATAATATTACTTTCGTATGAGTCATCTTTCCATTGGTACTCCCCCAATAATATGGAATTCATTTGAGTCATATTTTCTTTGGTACTCCCCCAAATAGATTGAATTCGTTTTGAGTCATATTTCCTTTGGTACTCCCCCAAAAAGATTAAATTCGTTTTGAGTCTTATTTCCTTTGGTACTCCCCCAAAAAGATAAAATTCGTTTTGAGTCTTATTTCCTTTGGTACTCCCCCAAATAGATTGAATTCGTTTTGAGTCTTATTTCCTTCGGTACTCCCCCAACTAGATTGAATTCGTTTTGAGTCTTATTTCCTTTGGTACTCCCCCAAATAGATTGAATTCGTTTTGAGTCTTATTTCCTTTGGTACTCCCCCAAATAGATTGAATTCGTTTTGAGTCTTATTTCCTTTGGTACTCCCCCAAATAGATTGAATTCGTTTTGAGTCTTATTTCCATTGGGACTCCCCCAAATTAGATTGAAATCATTTTGAGTCTTATTTCCATTGGGACTCCCCCAAATTAGATTGAAATCATTTTGAGTCTTATTTCCATTGGTTCTCCCCCAATAATGTTACTTTTATTACCATAACAGAAAAGCCACGCATTTTCCAACATAATGCATAAATTACAAACGTATCATTTTAAACCATTACCTCTTTCACATACCTCATTCATATCAGCAAGTATGATTTAGAGACACTTATCCCTTACCTTGGTGAGTGTTGGGGATCGGTTCCGAGTAACTTTAAAAGTCTCCTCCGCAATTTCCTCCAACCTTAGGATCTTTCCTCATTTCCACCAATAACAACAATGTCAATCATTTATTCAAAATACCACATAAATAACTCGTATTTCCTCATCAAACATACAAGAGATTTACATATTTTCAAGGTTTCCAAAACTACTTCAATACGAGTTTCCAAACATCTAAAACATAGATATTCATCTATTTCTCTCTTTACTCATATTCTCATTTTGGGGTTTTCATGAACAACCCACAAAACCTTTCCATTCATCAAATACCAACTATAACCAAGAGTTTACAAGAGAAAAACAACCTAAAACGAACCATAACTCTAAAGGATGAGTTTCCATGGTTTCTCATATTTTGAAAATAGATCTAACATACCCAAAACAAGTTAGAGAGGAAGAAGAAGAGTTAGAAACAAGAGGTTTACCTCTTCGCAAGCTCTAAGATGAGTCCTAAGGTTCCTTGCTCTTCAAAAGCTCCCTTCTCTCTCTTCTGTTCAAGTTCTAACCCTAAAATGTGTTTGGGGTTTCTATTTTTAAAGAGCAGTCGTCGGGTTCTCGCTCAAGCGAGCCCATTCTCACTCAAGCGAGAATCTCACAGTGAGCAATTTTCGCTTAGCGCATAGATGTAATCGATTACATGGATTGTGTAATCGATTACATCGTGTAAAATGCACATATCTGATGTTTTTATCAGCATGTAATCGATTACATGTATTGTGTAATCGATTACATCATGTAAAATGCACATATCTGATGCTTTTATCTGCATGTAATCGATTACATGGACTGTGTAATCGATTACACTGCCCAAAATTGCCATTTCTCGCCCAGGCAATACAACTCTCGCTCAGGCGAGAATCCTCAAGTATAGCCCAAGATTTCACCCTCCCAGATGCACCTCTCTCGCTCAAGCGAGAATCTCTCGATCAAGCGAGGCTTCCAGGACTGATACTCTAATTTTTAAAGACTAAAATTCGGGGTGTTACGATCCTTCCCCTCTTATAAGAATTTTCGTCCCCGAAAATTAAACATACCTCGGAAATCAAAATCATCACCTAGACCTTAGGCACAAGGATACTCCACCAAAATCATAATCGATTCTCTAATCCATTAAGATTACTTAATCAGTCACTAAGGGCATACCCCACTAAACCGTGACATCACCCACCAATTCATGAACTAACTCATCAATGTCCAAATATTAAGGTTTCAGCCTTTAATATCCCGAACTAACCCACCAATTCGTTTTGAGTCTTATTTCCTTTGGTACTCCCCCAAATAGATTGAATTCGTTTTGAGTCTTATTTCCTTTGGTACTCCACCAAATAGATTGAATTCGTTTTGAGTCTTATTTCCTTTGGTACTCCCCCAAATAGATTGAATTCGTTTTGAGTCTTATTTCCTTTGGTACTCCCCCAAATAGATTGAATTCGTTTTGAGTCTTATTTCCTTTGGTACTCCCCCAAATAGATTGAATTTGTTTTGAGTCTTATTTCCTTTGGTACTCCCCCAAATAGATTGAATTCGTTTTGAGTCTTATTTCCTTTGGTACTCCCCCAAATAGATTGAATTCGTTTTGAGTCTTATTTCCATTGGGACTCCCCCAAATTAGATTGAAATCATTTTGAGTCTTATTTCCATTGGGACTCCCCCAAATTAGATTGAAATCATTTTGAGTCTTATTTCCATTGGTTCTCCCCCAATAATGTTACTTTTATTACCATAACAGAAAAGCCACGCATTTTCCAACATAATGCATAAATTACAAACGTATCATTTTAAACCATTACCTCTTTCACATACCTCATTCATATCAGCAAGTATGATGTAGAGACACTTATCCCTTACCTTGGTGAGTGTTGGGGATCGGTTCCGAGTAACTTTAAAAGTCTCCTCCGCGATTTCCTCCAACCTTAGGATCTTTCCTCATTTCCACCAATAACAACAATGTCAATCATTTATTCAAAATACCACATAAATAACTCGTATTTCCTCATCAAACATACAAGAGATTTACATATTTTCAATGTTTCCAAAACTAATTCAATACGAGTTTCCAAACATCTAAAACATACATATTCATCTATTTCTCTCTTTACTCATATTCTCATTTTGGGGTTTTCATGAACAACCCACAAAACCTTTCCATTCATCAAATAGCAACTCTAAACCAAGAGTTTACAAGAGAAAAACAACCTAAAACGAACCATAACTCTAAAGGATGAGTATCCATGGTTTCTCATATTTTGAAAATAGATCTAACATACCCAAAACAAGTTAGAGAGGAAGAAGAAGAGTTAGAAACAAGAGGTTTACCTCTTCGCAAGCTCTAAGATGAGTCCTAAGGCTCCTTGCTCTTGAAAAGCTCCCTTCTCTCTCTTCTCGTCAAGTTCTAACCCTAAAATGTGTTTGGGGTTTCAATTTTTAAAGAGCTGTCGTCGGGTTCTCGCTCAAGCGAGCCCATTCTCGCTCAAGCGAGAATCTCACAGTGAGCAATTTTCACTTAGCGCATAGATGTAATCGATTACATGGATTGTGTAATCGATTACATCGTGTAAAATGCACATATCTGATGCCTTTATCAGCATGTAAACGATTACATGTATTGTGTAATCGATTACATCATGTAAAATGCACATATCTGATGCTTTTATCTGCATGTAATCGATTACATGGACTGTGTAATAGATTACACTGCCCAAAATTGCCATTTCTCGCCCAGGCGATACAACTTTCGCTCAGGCGAGAATCCTCCAGTATAGCCCAAGATTTCACCCTCCCAGATGCACCTCTCTCGCTCAAGCGAGAATCTCACAAACTATTGCTCGGAAAGGGATTCTGCTTTCTATGGTTGACACAATGGATAGAACTTATTTCTCTACCCCAAATGCATATCTCATAAGTCCAATTCTGATACACGGAAACAAATTTATGCTAAAAATAGATTTTCAACTATTCACTTTTCACCGCCAAGTTGCATCTCACCAACTATAGCTCGAAATGCGATTATTCTTTATCTTGTTGTCACAATGGATAAAACTTATTTTTATACCCTAAATGCATATGTCACACGTCCAATTCTGATATACGGAAACAAAGTTATGCTAAAAATAGATTTTCAACTATTCACTTTTCACCGCCAAGTTGCATCTCACCAACTATAACTCGAAATGTGATTCTTATTTATCTTGTTGTCACAATGGATAAAACTTATTTTTATACCCTGAATGCATATGTCACACGTCCAATTCTGATATACGGAAACAAATTTATGCTAAAAATTGATTTTCAACTCTTCACTTTTTACCGCCAAGTTGCATCTCACAAACTATTGATCGGAAAGTGATTCTTCTCTCCATGGTTGTCACAATGGATAGAACTTATTTCTCTACCCCAAATGCATATCTCATACGTCCAATTCTGATATACGGTAACAAAGTTATGCTAAAAATAGATTTTCAACTGTTCAGTTTACACCGCCAAGTTGCATCTCACCAACTATATCTAGAAATGTGATTATGATTTATCTTGTTGTCACAATGGATTGAAATTATTTTTCTACCCCAAATGCATATGTCACACGTCCAATTCTGATATGTGGAAACAAATTTATGCTAAAAATTGATTTTCAACTGTTCACTTTTCACCGCCAAGTTGTATCTCACAAACTATTGCTCGGAAAGTGATTCTGCTCACTATCGCTGTCACAATGGATAGAACTTATTTCTCTACCCCAAATGCATATCTCATACATCCAATTCTGAAATACGGAAACAAAGTTATGCTAAAAATATATTTTCAACTGTTCACTTTTCACCGCCAAGTTGCATCTCAACAACTATAACTCGAAATTTGATTCTTCTTTATCTTGTTATCTCAATGGATAAAAATTATTTTTATACCCTAAATGCATATGTCCCACGTCCAACTCTGATATACGGAAACAAATTTATGCTAAAAATAGATTTTCAACTATTCACTTTTCACAGCCAAGTTGCATCTCACAAACTATACCTCTGAATGTGATTCTTCTTTCTCTGGTTGTCCTAATAGATAGAACTTATTTTTCTATCGCAAATGCATATGTCATACGTCCGATTCTGATATAGGGAAACAAAGTTATGCCAAAAATTGATTTTCAACTATTCACTTTTCACCGTCAAGTTGCAACTCACAAACTATTGCTCGGAAAGTGATTCTGCTTTCTATAGTTGTCACAATGGATAGAACTTATTTTTATACCCCAAATTCATATGTCATACGTCCAATTCTGATACACGGAAACAAATTTATGCTATAAATAGATTTTCAACTATTCACTTGTCACCGCCAAGTTGCATCTCACAAACTATAGGTCGGAAAGTGATTATTCTTTCTCTGGTTGTCCTAATAGATAGAACTTATTTTTCTACCCCAAATGCATATGTCATACGTCCGATTCTGATATAGGGAAACAAAGTTATGCCAAAAATTGATTTTCAACTATTCACTTTTCACCGCCAAGTTGCATCTCACAAACTATTGCTCGGAAAGTGATTCTGCTTTCTATGGTTGTCACAATGGATAGAACTTATTTTTCTACCCCAAATGCAAATGTCATACGTCCGATTCAGATATAGGGAAACAAATTTATGCTAAAAATCGATTTTCAACGATTCACTTTTCACCGCCAAGTTGCATCTCACAAACTATTGATGGGAAAGTGATTCTGCTTTCTAAGGCTTTCACAATGGATAGAACTTATTTCTCTACCCCAAATTCATATGTCATACGTCCAATTCTGATACACGGAAACAAATTTATGCTAAAAGTAGATTTTCAACTGTTCACGTGTCACCGCCAAGTTGCATCTCACCAACTATAGCTTGGAATGCGATTCTAATTTCTCTGGTTTCCCCAATGGATTGAAATTATTTTTCTACCCCAAATGCATATGTCATACGTCTAATTCTGATATACGGATACAAATTTATGCAAAAAATTGATTTTCGACTGTTCACTTTTCACCGTCAAGTTGCATCTCACAAACTATTGCTTGGAAAGTGATTCTGCTCTCTATGGTTGTCACAATGGATAGTACTTATTTCTCCACCCCAAATGCATATCTCATACGTCCTATTCTGATATACGGAAACAAAGTTATGCTAAAAATAGATTTTCAACTTTTCACTATTCACCGCCAAGTTGCATCTCACCAACTATAGCTCGAAATGTGATTCTTCTTTATCTTGTTGTCACAATGGATAAAACTTATTTTTATACCCTAAATGCATATGTCACACGTCCAATTCTGATATACGGAAACAAATTTATGCTAAAAATAGATTTTCGACTGTTCACTTTTCACCGTCAAGTTGCATCTCACAAACTATTGCTCGGAAAGTGATTCTGCTCTCTATGGTTGTCACAATGGATAGTACTTATTTATCCACCCCAAATGCATATCTCATACGTCCTATTCTGATATACGGAAACAAAGTTATGCTAAAAATAGATTTTCAACTTTTCACTATTCACCGCCAAGTTGCATCTCACCAACTATAGCTCGAAATGTGATTCTTCTTTATCTTGTTGTCACAATGGATAAAACTTATTTTTATACCCTAAATGCATATGTCACACGTCCAATTCTGATATACGGAAACAAATTTATGCTAAAAGTAGATTTTCAACTGTTCACTTTTCACAGCCAAGTTGCATCTCACAAACTATACCTCGGAATGTGATTCTTCTTTCTCTGGTTGTCGTAATAGATAGAACTTATTTTTCTACCCCAAATGCATATGTCATACGTTCGATTCTGATATAGGGAAACAAAGTTATGCCAAAAATTGATTTTCAACTATTCACTTTTCACCGCCAAGTTGTATCTCACAAACAATTGCTCGGAAAGTGATTCTGCTTTCTTTGGTTGTCACAATGGATAGAACTTATTTCTCCACCCCAAATGCATATGTCATACGTCCAATTCTAATACACAGAAACAAATTTATGCTAAAAATAAATTTTCAACTATTCACTTGTCACCGCCAAGTTGCATCTCACAAACTATAGCTTGGAATGTGATTCTGATTTCTATGGTTGTCACAATGGATAGAACTTATTTCTCTACCCCAAATGCATATGTCATACGTCCAATTCTGATACACGGAAACAAATTTATGCTAAAAATAGATTTTCAACTATTCACTTTTCACCGCCAAGTTGCATCTCACCAACTATAGCTCGGAAAGTGATTCTACTCTCTATCGTTGTCACAATGGATAGAACTTATTTCTCTACCCCAAATGCATATCTCATACGTCCAATTCTGATATACGAAAACAAAGTTATGCTAAAAATAGATTTTCAACTGTTCACTTTTCACCGCCAAGTTGCATCTCACCAACTATAACTCGAAATGTGATTCTTGTTTATCTTGTTGTCACAAAGAATAAAACTAATTTTTATACCCTAAATGCCTATGTCACACGTCCAATTCTGATATACGGAAACAAATTTATGCTAAAAATAGATTTTCGACTGTTCACTTTTCACATCCAAGTTGCATCTCACAAACTATACCTCGGAATGTGATTCTTCTTTCTCTGGTTGTCCTAATAGATAGAACTTATTTTTCTACCCCAAATGCATATGTCATACGTCCGATTCTGATATAGGGAAACCAAGTTATGACAAAAATTGATTTCAACTATTCACTTTTCACCGCCAAGTTGCATCTCACAAACTATTGCTCGGAAAGTGATTCTGGTTTCTATGGTTGTCACGATGGAAAGAACTTATTTTTCTACCCCAAATGCATATGTCATACGTCCAATTTTGATACACGGAAACAAATTTATGCTAAAAATTGATTTTCAACTGTTCACTTTTCACCGCCAAGTTGCATCTCACAAACTATTGCTCAGAAAGTGATTCTGCTTTCTATGGTTGTCACAATGGATAGAACTTATTTTTCTACCCCAAATGCATATGTCATACGTCCAATTCTGATACACGAAAACAAATTTATGCTAAAAATTGATTTTCAACTATTCACTTTTCACCGCCAAGTTGCATCTCACAAACTATTGCTCGGAAAGTGATTCTGCTTTCTATGGTTGTCACAATGGATAGAACTTATTTGTCTACCCCAAATGCATATGTCATACGTCCAATTCTGATACACGAAAACAAATTTATGCTAAAAATTGATTTTCAACTGTTCACTTTTCACCACCAAGTTGCATCTCACAAACTATTGCTCGGAAAGTGATTCTGCTCTCTATCGTTGTCACAATGGATAGAACTTATTTCTCTACCCCAAATGCGTATCTCATACGTCCAATTCTGATATACGGAAACAAAGTTATGCTAAAAATAGATTTTCAACTGTTCACTTTTCAAATTCTTGTTTATCTTGTTGTCACAAAGAATAAAACTAATTTTTATACCCTAAATGCATATGTCACACGTCCAATTCTGATATACGGAAACAAATTTATGCTAAAAATAGATTTTCAACTGTTCACTTTTCACAGCCAAGTTGCATCTCACAAACTATACCTCGGAATGTGATTCTACTTTATCTTGTTGCCACAATGGATAGAACTTATTTTTATACCCTAAATGCTTATGTCACACGTCCAATTCTTATATACGGAAACAAATTTATGCTAAAAATAGATTTTCAACTATTCACTTTTCACCGCCAAGTTGCAACTCACAAACTATTGCTCGGAAAGTGATTCTACTTTCTATGGTTGTCACAATGGATAGAACTTATTTCTCTACCCTAAATGCATATGTCATATGTCCAATTCTGATACACGGAAACACATTTATGCTAAAAATAGATTTTCAAGTTTTCACTTGTCACCCCCAAGTTGCATCTCACAAATTATAGCTTGGAATGTGATTCTGATTTCTCTGGTTTCCCCAATGGATTGAAATTATTTTTCTACCCCAAATGCATATGTCACACGTCCAATTCTGATATGCGGAAACAAATTTATGCTAAAAATTGATTTTCAACTGTTCACTTTTCACCGTCAAGTTGTATCTCACAAACTATTGCTCGGAAAGTGATTTTGCTCACTATCGCTGTCACAATGGATAGAACTTATTTCTCTACCCCAAATGCATATCTCATACGTCCAATTCTGATATACGGAAACAAAGTGGTATTAGAGCTAGTGCGAAGTGCTAGCTCAACCGCGTATTGTAACCACTGATACCTAACAAGTGGTATTAGAGCTAGTGCGAAGTGCTAGCTCAACCGCGTATTCGTGATCCTAAGGGAAAAAGGAATGGGTTCGTCAAACCCATTTGGTGGTGATGGTTCATCCATTAATCGACCACTTATATTCAGTGGTGAAGGGTATGCCTACTGGAAAGTCCGCATGCAAATTTTTATTGAAGCCATAGACTCGGATATTTGGGAATCCGTAGTCAACGGCCCTTTCGTTCCACAGCATCTTGTGGACAATGAACCTAAAGAGAAGCCTAAAAGTCTATGGACCGATGATGAGCGCAAAAAGGTCCAACATAACCTACGTGCCAAAAATATCATCACATCGGCCCTATCCTATGATGAGTTCTTTAGAGTCTCCCAGTGCCAAAATGCAAAAGAAATGTGGGACACTTTACAAGTGACTCACGAAGGCACTAGCGAAGTCAAGCGCGCTAGATTAAATGCGCTGATCCACAAATATGAGTTATTTCGCATGTTACCTAGTGAATCAATCTGTGATATGCAAAAGCGATTTACTCATATTGTTAATCATTTAGTTGCTCTAGATAAATCATTTGCCAGAGGTGAACTAACTAATAAAGTTTTGCGTTGTCTTGACAGGAAATGGCAACCAAAGGTAACTGCAATTGTTGAATCCAAAGACTTGGATTCTATGCCTCTAGCTACATTATTTGGAAAGCTTCAAGAGCACGAAATGGAATTGGGGCGCTTGACTATGCACGAAGATTCAGACCGGAAAAAGAAAAACATCACATTGAAGGCCACGACCTCCAAATCAAAAGAAGAAAAAGATGATGATGAATCTGACTCCGATCTAGATGATGAAACTATGAATCTCCTTGTTCGAAAATTTAGTAAGTTCATCAAAAGAAAAGGTGGATTCAAAAAGTTTCAAAAGAAAGAAGCAAAAGAGTCAACCAACAAAGGCAAGAACAACAAAGATCACTTCACTTGCCATGAGTGTGGAAAAGCCGGACATATGAGATTTCAATGTCCTACCTATCTGAAAAAGGTTGATTCAGAGAAGAGCACTCCCAGGGAATTCAAATCCAAGAAAGCTTATATTGTATGGGATGTACCTGAGGAGGAAACAACATCAAGCACTTCTAGTGAGGAGGAGTCAACGAAGCTGTGTCTGATGGTCAGATCTGACAACAAGGATAATAATGAGGTATATTCTGACACCTCATCCACTTCAGATGACTTACCCTCTTATGATGTTTTATATATTGCTTATGTTGAGTTACATGAGGAACTAAAGAAATTGGCAAGAATAAACATTTATAAGAAAAGGGAAATCCTTAGAAATGAAAAGAAATTAAGCCAATTACAAAAAGAATTAGATGAATTAAAATTTGAAAATGAAACTTTAGATCTCATCTATTCTTGTAACACATGTAACTGCTCTGCTTATAATTTATGTCAAAAACCTGTATGTGAGACTTGCGAGATTTTGCAAGAAGACAATTTTAAACTAAAAGAAAAACTCGAACGTCTCACAAACAGTAAACAACAATTAGACACTCTGCTTAGTCAAACAAGAAACGTTGGTGATCGTACTGGTCTAGGTTACATTCGCTCTGCTAAGAACAAGAGACCATATAGAAAACCTGTAGCTCATACTAAGAATAAAAATCATAAGAATTCACCTACATGTTTTTATTGTAATACGTATGGTCATACTTCTTACTCATGTTACATTAGAAAATATGGTATACCTAGCGGAGTTTATGTATGGATAAAGAAGGGAGATAATTGCCTAATCACTAACAAAAAAGGACCCAACATAATTTGGGTACCTGAGAAAAGCAGGTGATCTGTTTTGCAGGTATGTCTTCGAACACAAGGACAAAAATGGTATTTAGACAGTGGATGTTCGAGACATATGACAGGTGACAGATCAAATTTCCTGGATCTATCCCTTAAAGGAAAAGGATACGTCACGTACGGAGACAACAACAAGGGAAAGTGATTCTGATTTCTCTGGTTGTCCCAATGGATTGTCATTATTTTTCTACCCCAAATGCATATGTCACACGTCCAATTCTGATATACAGAAACAAATTTATGCTAAAAATTGATTTTCAACTATGTCACTTTTCACCGCCAAGTTGCATCTCACAAACTATTGCTCGGAAAGTGATTCTGCTTTCTATGGTTGTCACAATGGATAGAACTTATTTCTCTATCCCAAATGCATATGTCATATGTAACATCCTGATTTTTGAGTCTTTAAAATTATAGTATCAGTCCTGGAAGTCTCGCTTGAGCGAGAGATTCTTGCCTGAGCGAGAAAGGATCACTTGGGAGGGTGAATTCCTGAACTATACTGGAGGATTCTCGCCCGAGCAAGAGTTGTCTCGCCTGGGCGAGAATTGACAATTTTGGGCTGTTAACACAGTGTAATTGATTACATGGTCCTTGTAATCGATTACATGCTGATATCTGATCAAACATGTGTAATTTTTATTATGTAATCGATTACACTATTCATGTAATCAATTACATCATATAAAAATATCAGATACGTTTTCACACTGTAATCGATTACACCTTATGGTAATCGATTACATTCGTCACTGTGAGATTCTCGCCTGAGCGAGAATCCCTCGCTTGGGCGAGAGCGTCTGAGTTATAAAAGTGAAAAATGGGATCTAGAAACCCTAATATTCACTTTCTTTTCTCCCCTTTCACTCCTAACGGCGACTCCTCATTGATTTCGACCATTCCCTCCACTAAACCTCAAAAACACATCAAAACCTCTTCCTCTTGCTTCTTAATGGAACATTGGAGTGCTTTGGAGAAAAAAAAGCAACAATGGAGGTTGAAGGAGATGGAGCTCTTTTGCGGAGCAACGGAGCTTACGCAACCTAAGGTGAGGGAGAAGACCATTGTGGTCTTAGAGTAATTCATTAGAGTCATCATTCTCCGATTTCCCTCAAGAATCGGAGCATATTAACGGATAGAAACTCATTTGAGTGTTTGTGGTCCGGTGAGAGTCTATATTTTACATGAGGATGTATTAACCATAAAAGTGGAGATATATGTGGGGAAAACCGTTTATTTGAGTAAAACGCTATATGCTCATTTATGGTAATACACCGTCATTAAAGATGATTCTAACGTTAATGTGTATATGATGAAGAATATGTTATGCGTGGTTTGTTTATGATAATGGTTATGTTGTGTGATAATGATGGTGTGTGAGATATTTATGGTCATAAGCATAAATGAGTATGTTGTTGTAAGTGGTTGATTGTTATAACCATGTATGGGTGGATTGTACCAATGAATGTGTGATAAGTTGTGGATGTGTTAAAATGGATATGAGTATGTTTATCAAAATGAGTATGTTGTGAGTGGTTGATTGTTATAAACAAGTATGAGTGTGTTGTAACAATGAATGTGTGATGAGCTGTGAATGTGTTAAAATGGATAAAGGTATGTTTGTGACAATGAAGGTGTTGTATGTTATTTATGGTGATAAAATAATGAGATGCCTTGTGTTGACTGTGTATGACATGGATGTGAGGGTAATGTGGAATCTCGACCTACCTTCGTGGTATGGATTTTGACCTGCCTTCGTGGTATGGATTTTGACCTGCCTTCGTGGTATGGATTTTGACCTGCCTTCGTGGTATGGATTTTGACCTGCCTTCGTGGTATGGATTTTGACCTGCCTTCGTGGTATGGATTTTGACCTGCCTTCGTGGTATGGATTTTGACCTGCCTTCGTGGTATGGATTTTGACCTGCCTTCGTGGTATGGATTTTGACCTGCCTTCGTGGTATGGATTTTGACCTTCCTTCGTGTTATGGATTTTGACCTGCCTTCGTGGTATGGAATTTAGACCTTCCCTTCGTGGTATGGAATTTAAACCTGCCCTTCGTGGTATGGAATTGTGACCTGCCCTTCATGGTATGGAGTTAAACCTGCCCTTCGTGGTATGGAGTTAGACCTGCCCTTCGTGGTATGGGTTTGAGTAGTCTTGGTGGTATTGATTTGATTGGTCTTTGTGATATTGGGTTGTCGTAGGAGTATTGTATTGTTTTGGAAGTGTTGAATTGCCTAAGTGAAACGTGATAATTATACCGATTGAATATGTGAACACTATGTGGTTTAAGTATTGACTGGTATATAAATGATATATGTTTACTATGATTGATTTTAGATGATTGTATAGGTTGTTATACTTTAATGATATTACTCCATGTAATTCCACGCTACGGTCGCCGTAATTGGTTCTTACTCCCTCTGCTTTTCCTTGTCTATGTGTTATATATGAGTTCAGGATGTTGTTGTTGCGTCGTGGATGTTTGCTGATGGGAGTATAGACTGGAGTAGTCGTTTTTGTATTCCGAAATTATATTTGTATAATGTATGTAATATGAGAAATATGTTGAAGTAACTATGTTGTATAAATGAACTTTTTCGAAAGATGCAATAAGATTAGCATGAATACCTTTATCAGTGTTGTAATTGAAACAAAGGATAATTGTATGAATTATGGATTAAAATAGAATGTGATGTAATGTTTTTGATGAAAAAGTATTATTGATTATTTCCGCATTTTGAATTGGGAAAACTTAACTAATATTTACATTTAATAAAGTTTCAAAATTTTCGAGTTATGAAAATCGAGTCGTTACATCATACGTCCAATTCTGATACACGGAAACAAATTTATGCTAAAAATAGATTTTCAACTGTTCACTTGTTACCACCAAGTTGCATCTCACAAACTATAGCTTGGATTGTGATCCTGATTTCTCTGGTCTTCCTAATGGATTGAAATTATTTTTCTACCCCAAATGCATATGTCATAAGTCCAATTCTGATATACAGAAACAAAGTTATGCTAAAAATATATTTTCAACTATTCACTTTCCACCGCCAAGTTGCATCTCACCAACTATAGCTCGGAATGTGATTCTTCTTTCTCTGGAAGTCACAATGGATAGAAGTTATTTTTCTACCCCAAATGCATATGTCATACGTCCAATTATGATATACGGAAACAAAGGTATGCTAAAATAGATTTTCAATTGTTCACTTGTCACCGCCAAATTGCATCTCACAGACTATTGCTCGGAAAGGGATTTTGCTTTCTATGGTTGTCACAATGGGTAGAACTTATTTCTCTACCCCGAATGCATATGTCATGCGTCGAATTCTAATATAAGGAAACAATGTTATGCTAAAAATAGATTTTCAACTGTTCACTTTTCACCGCCAAGTTGCATCTCACAAACTATATATCGGATTGTGATTCAGCTTTATCTTGTTGCCACAATGTATAGAACATATTTTTATATCCCAAATTCATATGTCATATGTCCGATTCTGATATAAGGAAACAGAGTAATGATAAAAATAGATTTTCAACTATTCACTTGTCACCTCCAAGTTGCATCTCCCAAACTATAGCTGGAAAGTGATTCTGGTTTCTCTGATTGTCACAATGGATAGAAGTTATTTTAATACCCCAAATGCATATGTCATACGTCCAATTCTGATATATGGAAACAAAGTTATGCTAAAAATAGATTTTCCACTGTTCACTTTTCACATCCAAGTTGCATCTCACAAACTATATCTCCGAAAGTGATTCTACTTTCTCTGCTTGCACAATGGATAGAACTTATTTTTCTACCCCAAATGCATATGTCATACGTTCAATTCTGATATACGGAAACAAAGTTATGCTAAAAATATATTTCCAACTGCTCACTTTTCACCGCCAAGTTGCATCTCACCAACTATAGCTCGAAATTTGATTCTGCTATCTCTGGTAGTCGGAATGGATAGAAGTTATTTTTCTAACCCAAATGCATATGTCATACGTCCTATTCTGATATACGGAAACAAAGTTATGCTAAAAATAGATTTTCAAATGTTCACTTTTCACCGTCAACTGTTCAGTTTTCACCGCCAAGTTGCATCTCACCATCTATAGCTCAGAATGTGATTCTGCTTTCTCTGGTTGTCACAATGGATATATGTTATTTTTCTACCGAAAATGCATAAGTCATACGTCCAATTCTGATATACGGAATCAAAGTTATGCTAAAAATGGATTTTCAACTCTTCACTTGTCACCGCAAAGTTGCATCTCACAAACTATAACGCGAAATGTGATTCTGCTATCTCTGGCTGTCACAATGGATAGAAATTATTTTTTTACCCCAAATGCATATGTCATATATCCAATTCTGATATATGGAAACAAAGTTATGCTAAAAATAGATTTTCAACTATTCACTTGTCACCGCCAAGTTGCATCTCACAAACTATAGCGTGGAATGTGACTTTGATTTCTATGGTTGTTCCAATGGATTGAAAGTATTTTTCTACCCCAAATGCATATGTCACACGACCAATTCTGATATACGGAAACAAATTAATGCTAAAAATAGATTTTCAACTTTTCACTTTTCACGGCCAAGTTGCATCTCACAAACTATATATCAGAATGTGATTCTGCTTTTTTTGGTTGTCACTATGGATAGAACTTATATTTCAACCCCAAATGCATATGTCATATGTCCGATTCTGATATACGGATACAAAGTTATGCTAAAAATCGATTTTCAACTATTCACTTTTCACCGCCAAGTTGTATCTCACAAACTATATCTCGGAATGTGATTCTGCTTTCTCTGGTTGTCACAATAGATAGAACTTATTTTTCTACCCCAAATGCATATGTCATACGTCCTATTCTGATATACGGAAACAAAATTATGCTAAAAATAGATTTTCAACTGTTCACTTTTCACCGCCAAGTTGCATCTCACCAACTATATCTCGGAATGTGATTCTGCTTTATCATGTTGTCGCAATGGATAGAACTTATTTTTACACCCCAAATGCATATATCATATGTCCGATTCTGATATACTGAAACAAAGTTGTGATAAAAATAGATTTTCAACTATTCACTTGTCACCTCCAAGTTGCATCTCCCAAACTATAGTTGGAAAGTAATTCTGGTTTCTCTGATTGTCACAATGGATAGAAGTTATTTTTCTACCCCAAATGCATATGTCATACGTCCAATTATTATATACGGAAACAAAGTTATGCAAAAAATTGATTTTCAACTATTAACTTGTCACCGCCAAGTTGCATCTCACAAACTATAGCTTGGAATGTGATTCTGATTTCTCTGGTCTTCCCAATGGATTGAAATTATTTTTCTTCCCCAAATTCATATGTCATACGTCCAATTCTGATATAAGGAAAAAAAGTTATGCTAAAAATAGATTTTTAACTTTTCACTTGTCACCTCCAAGTTGCATCTCCCAAACTATAGTTGGAAAGTGATTCTGCTTTCTCTGCTTGTCACAATGGATAGAACTTATTTTTATACCCCAAATGCATATGTCATACGTCCAATTCTGATATACGAAAACAAAGTTATGCTAAAAATAGATTTTCAACTATTCACTTTTCACCGCCAAGTTGCATCTCACAAACAATATCTCGGAATGTGATTCTGCTTTCTATGGTTGGCACAATTGATAGAAGTTATTTTTCTACCCCAAATGCATATGTCATACGTCCGATTCTGATATACCGAAACAAAGTTATGCTAAAAATAGATTCTCAACTGTTCACTTGCCACCGCCAAGTTGCATCTCACAAACTATAGCTTTGAATGTGATTCTGATTTTTCTGATTGTCCCAACGGATTGAAATTATTTTTCTACCCCAAATGCATATGTCATACGTCCGATTCTGATATACGGAAACAAAGTTATGCTAAAAATCGATTTTCAACTATTCACTTTTCACAGGCAATTGCATCTCACAAACTATATCTCGGAATGTGATTCTGCTTTCTCTGGTTTTCACAATTGATAGAACTTATTTTTCTACCCCTAATGCATATGTCATACGTCCGATTCTGATATACGGAAACAAAGTTATGCTAAAAATCGATTTTCAACTATTCACTTTTCACCGCCAAGTTGCATCTCACATATTATTGCTCGGAAAGTGATTCTGCTTTCTATGGTTGTCACTATAGATATAACTTATTTCTCTACCCCAATCATACGTCCGATTCTGATATACCGAAACAAAGTTATGCTAAAAATAGATTCTCAACTGTTCACTTGCACCGCCAAGTTGCATCTCACAAACAATTGCTCGGAATATGATTCTTCTTTCTCTGGTGGTCCCAATGGATTGAAATTATTTTTCTACCCCAAATGCATATGTCAAACGTCCATTTCTGATATACGGAAACAAAGTTGTGATAAAAATAGATTTTCAACAATTCACTTGTCACCACCAAGTTGCATCTCACAAACTATTGCTTGGAATGTGATTCTGATTTCTCTGATTGTCCCAATGGATTGAAATTATTTTTCTACCCCAAATGCATATGTCATACGTCCGATTCTGTTACACGGAAACAAATTTATGCTAAAAATAGATTTTCAACTATTCACTTTTCACCGCTAAGTTGCATCTCACAAACTATATCTCAGAATGTGATTCTGCTTTCTCTTGTTGTCACAATGGATCGAACTAATTTTTCTACCCCAAATGCATATGTCATACGTCTGATTCTGATATACGAAAACAAAGTTATGCTAAAAATCGATTTTCAACTATTCACTTTTCACCGCCAAGTTGCATCTCACAAACTATTGCTCGGAAAGTGATTCTGCTTTCTATGGTTGTCACAATGGATAGAACTTATTTCTCTACCCCAAATGCATATGTCATACGTCCAATTCTGATACACGGAAACAAATTTATGCTAAAAATAGATTTTCAACTGTTCACTTGTTACCACCAAGTTGCATCTCACAAACTATAGCTTGGAATGTGATCCTGATTTCTCTGGTCTTCCCAATGGACTGAAATTATTTTTCTACCCCAAATGCATATGTCATAACTCCAATTCTGATATACGGAAACAAAGTTATGCTAAAAATATATTTTCAACTATTCACTTTCCACCGCCATGTTGCATCTCACCAACTATAGCTCGGAATGTGATTCTGCTTTCTATGGTAGTCACAAGGGATAGAAGTTATTTTTCTACCCCAAATGCATATGTCATATGTCCAATTATGATATACGGAAACAAAGGTATGCTAAAAATAGATTTTCAATTGTTCACTTGTCACCGCCAAGTTGCATCTCACAAACTATTGCTCGGAAAGGGATTTTGATTTCTATGGTTGTCACAATGGGTAGAACTTATTTCTCTACCCCGAATGCATATGTCATGCGTCCAATTCTGATATAAGGAAACAAAGTTATGCTAAAAATAGATTATCAACTACTCACTTTTCACCGCCAAGTTGCATCTCACAAACTATATATCGGATTGTGATTCAGCTTTATCTTGTTGCCACAATGTATAGAACATATTTTTATATCCCAAATTCATATGTCATACGTCCGATTCTGATATACGGAAATAGAGTAATGATAAAAATAGATTTTCAACTATTCACTTGTCACCTCCAAGTTGCATCTCCCAAACTATAGCTAGAAAGTGATTCTGGTTTCTCTGATTGTCACAATGGATAGAAGTTATTTTTCTAACCCAAATGCATATGTCATACGTCCAATTCTGATATATGGAAACAAAGTTATGCTAAAAATATATTTTCAACTATTCACTTTTCATCGTCAAGTTGCATCTCACAAACTATATCGCCGAATGTGATTCTGCTTTCTCTGGTTGCACAATGGATAGAACTTATTTTTCTACCCCAAATGCATATGTCATACGTCCAATTCTGATATACGGAAACAAAATTTTGCTAAAAATAGATTTTCAACTATTCACTTTTCACCGCCAAGTTGCATCTCGCAAACTATAGCTCGGAATGTGATTCTGCTTTCTCTGGTAATCAGAATGGATAGAAGTTATTTTTCTACCCCAAATGCATATGTCATACGTCCAATTCTGATATACAGAAACAAATTTATTCTAAAAATAGATTTCAACTGTTCACTTTTCACCGACAAGTTGCATCTCACAAACTATATATCGGAATGTGATTCTGCTTTCCTGGTAGTCACAATGGATAGAAATTATATTTCTACACCAAATGCATATGTCACACGTCCGATTCTGATATACGGAAACAAAGTTATGATAAAAATAGATTTTCTACTATTCACTTTTCACAGCCAAATTGCATCTCACAAACTATAACTCGAAAAGTGATTCTGCTTTCTATGGTTATCACAATGGATAGAACTTATTTCTCTACCTCGAATGAATATGTCATAGGTCCAATTATGATATACAGAGACAAAGGTATGCTAAAAATAGATTTTCAATTGTTCACTTGTCACCGCCAAGTTGCATCTCACAAACTATTGCTCGGAAAGGGACTTTGATTTCAATGGTTGTCACAATGGGTAGAACTTATTTCTCTACCCCGAATGCATATGTCATGCGTCCAATTCTGATATAAGGAAACAAAGTTATGCTAAAAATAGATTTTCAACTGTTCACTTTTCACCGCCAAGTTGCATCTCACAAACTATATATCGGATTGTGATTCAGCTTTATCTTGTTGCCACAATGTATAGAACATATTTTTATATCCCAAATTCATATGTCATACGTCCGATTCTGATATACGGAAATAGAGTAATGATAAAAATAGATTTTCAACTATTCACTTGTCACCTCCAAGTTGCATCTCCCAAACTATAGCTAGAAGGTGATTCTGGTTTCTCTCATTGTCACAATGGATAGAAGTTATTTTTCTATCCAAAATGCATATGTCATACGTCCAATTCTGATATATGGAAACAAAGTTATGCTAAAAATATATTTTCAACTATTCACTTTTCATCGTCAAGTTGCATCTCACAAACTATATCGCCGAATGTGATTCTGCTTTCTCTGGTGGCACAATGGATAGAACTTATTTTTCTACCCCAAATGCATATGTCATACGTCCAATTCTGATATACGGAAACAAAGTTATGCTAAAAATATATTTTCAACTGTTCACTTTTCACCGCCAAGTTGCATCTCACCAACTATAGCTCGGAATGTGATTCTGCTATCTCTGGTAGTCAGAATGGATAGAAGTTATTTTTCTACCTATTCTGATATACGGAAACAAAATTATGCTAAAAAAAGATTTTCAACTTTCACTTTTTACCGCCAAGTTGCATCTCACCAACTATATTTCGGATTGTGATTCTGCTTTCCCTGGCTGTCACAATGGATAGAACTTATTTTTCTACCGAAAATGCATATGTCATACGTCCAATTCTGATATACGGAAACAAAGTTATGCTAAAAATGGATTTTCAACTCTTCACTTGTCACCGCCAAGTTTCATCTCACAAACTATAGCTTGGAATGTGATTCTGATTTCTCTGGTTGTCCCAATGGATTGAAATTATTTTTCTACCCCAAATGCATTTGTCACAGGTCCAATTCAGATATACGGAAACAAAGTTATGATAAAAATAGATTTTCAACTATTCACTTGTCACCTCCAAGTTGCATCTCCCAAACTATAGCTGGAAAGTGATTCTGGTTTCTCTGATTGTCACAATGGATAGAAGTTATTTTTCTACCCCAAATGCATATGTAATAGGTCCAATTATGATATATGAAAATAAAGTTATGCTAAAAATAGATTTTCTACAATTCACTTTTCACCGCCAAGTTGCATCTCACAAACTATATCGCGGAATGTGATTCTGCTTTCTCTGGTTGTCACAATGGATAAAAATTATTTTTATACCCCAAATGCATATGTCTTATGTCCAATTCAGATATATGGAAACAAAGTTATGCTAAAAATAGATTTTCAACTGTTCACTTGTCACCGCCAAGTTGCATCTCACAAACTATAGCTTGGAATGTGATTCTGATTTCTCTTGTTGTCCCAATGGATTGAAATTATTTTTCTACCCCAAATGCATATGTCATAGTCAGATTCTGATATATGGAAACAAAGTTATGCTAAAAATAGATTTTCAACAATTCACTTTTCACCGCCAAGTTGCATCTCATAAACTTTATTGCGAAATGTGATGTTGCTTTCTCTGGTTGTCACAATGGATAAAACTTATTTTTATTCCCCAAATGCATATGTCAAATGTCCAATTCTGATAAACGGAAAAAAAGTTATGCTAAAAATAGATTTTCAACTGTTAACTTGTCACCGCCAAGTTGCATCTCACAAACTATAGCTTGGAATGTGATTCTGATTTCTCTGGTCTTCCCAATGGATTGAAATTATTTTTCTTCCCCAAATTCATATGTCATACGTCCAATTATGATATACGCAAACAAAGGTATGCTAAAAATAGATTTTCAACTGTTCACTTGTCACCGCCAAGTTGCATCTCACAAACTATAGCTTGGAATGTGATTATGCTTTCTCTGGTAGTCACAATGGATAGAAGTTATTTTTCTACCCCAAATGCATATGTCATACGTCCAATTATGATATACGGAAACAAAATTATGTTAAAAATAGATTTTCAACTATTCACTTTTCACCGCCAAGTTGCATCTCGCAAACTATAGCTCGGAATGTGATTCTGCTTTCTCTGGTAATCAGAATGGATAGAAGTTATTTTTCTACCCCAAATGCATATGTCATATGTCCAATTCTGATATACAGAAACAAATTTATTCCAAAAATAGATTTCAACTGTTCACTTTTCACCGACAAGTTGCATCTCACAAACTATATATCGGAATGTGATTCTGCTTTCCTGGTAGTCACAATGGATAGAAATTATATTTCTACACCAAATGCATATGTCACACGTCCGATTCTGATATACGGAAACAAAGTTATGACAAAAATAGATTTTCAACTGTTCACATTTCACAAACTATAACTCGAAAAGTGATTCTGCTTTCTATGGTTATCACAATGGATAGAACTTATTTCTCTACCCCGAATGCATATGTCAAATGTCCAATTCTGATAAACGGAAAGAAATTTATGCTAAAAATAGATTTTCAACTGTTCACTTATCACCGCCAAGTTGCATCTCACAAACTATAGCTTGGAATGTGATTCTGATTTCTCTAGTCTTCCCAATGAATTGAAATTATTTTTATTCCCCAAATTCATATGTCATACGTCCAATTCTGATATAAGGAAACAAAGTTATGCTAAAAATAGATTTTCAACTATTCACTTGTCACCGCCAAGTTGCATCTCACAAACTATAGCGTGGAATGTGATTCTGATTTCTCTAGTAGTCACAATGGATAGAAGTTATTTTTCTACCCCAAATGCATATGTCATACGTCCAATTATGATATACGGAGACAAAGGTATGCTAAAAATAGATTTTCAATTGTTCACTTGTCACCGGCAAGTTGCATATCACAAACTATTGCTCGGAAAGGGATTTTGCTTTCTATGGTTGTCAAAATGGGTAGAACTTATTTCTCTACCCCGATTGCATATGTCATGCGTCCAATTCTGATATAAGGAAACAAAGTTGTGCTAAAAATAGATTTTCAACTGTTCACTTTTCACTGCCAAGTTGTATCTCACAAACTATATCTCGGAATGTGATTCTGCTTTATCTTGTTGTCGCAATGGATAGAACTTATTTTTACACCCCAAATGCATATGTCATATGTCCGATTCTGATATACTGAAACAAAATTGTGATAAAAATAGATTTTCAACTATTCACTTGTCACCTCCAAGTTGCATCTCCCAAACTATAGCTGGAAAGTAATTCTGGTTTCTCTGATTGTCACAATGGATAGGAGTTATTTTTCTTCCCCAAATGCATATGTCACACGTCCATTTCAGATATACGGAAAAAAAGTTAAGCTAAAAATAGATTTTCAAATGTTCACTTTTCACCGCCAAGTTGCATCTCACAAACTATATCTCGGAATGTGATTCTGCTTTCTATGATTGTCCCAACGGACTGAAATTATTTTTCTACCCCAAATGCATATGTCATACGTCCGATTCTGATATACGGAAACAAAGTTATGCTAAAAGTCGATTTTCAACTATTCACTTTTCACAGGCAATTGCATCTCACAAACTATATCTCGGAATGTGATTCTGAATTCTCTGGTTTCCACAATTGATAGAACTCATATTTCTACCCCAAATGCATATGTCAAACGTCCAATTCTGATACACGGAAACAAAGTTATGCTAAAAATAGATTTTCAACTGTTCACTTTTCACCGCCAAGTTGCATCTCACCAACTATAGCTCGGAATGTGATTCTGCTTTCTCTAGTAGTCACAATGGATAGAAGTTATTTTTATACCCCAAATGCATATGCCATACGTCCGATTCTGATATACCGAAACAAAGTTATGCTAAAAATAGATTCTCAACTATTCACTTGTCACCGCCAAGTTGCATCTCACAAACTATAGCTTTGAATGTGATTTTGATTTCTATGATTGTCCCAACGGATTGAAATTATTTTTCTACCCCAAATGCATATGTCATACGTCCGATTCTGATATACGGAAACAAAGTTATGCTAAAAGTCGATTTTCAACTATTCACTTTTCACAGGAAGTTGCATCTCACAAACTATATCTCGGAATGTGATTCTGCTTTCTCTGGTTTCCACAATTGATAGAACTTATTTTTCTACCCCTAATGCATATGTCATACGTCCGATTCTGATATACGGAAACAAAGTTATGCTAAAAATCGATTTTCAACTATTCACTTTTCACCGCCAAGTTGCATCTCACATATTATTGCTCGGAAAGTGATTCTGCTTTCTATGGTTGTCACTATGGATATAAATTATTTCTCTACCCCTAATGCATATGTCATACGTCCAATTCTGATATACGGAAACAAAGTTATGCTAAAAATAGATTTTCAACTGTTCACTTGTCACCGCCAAGTTGCATCTCACAAACTATAGCTTGGAATGTGATTATGCTTTCTCTGGTAGTCACAATGGATAGAAGTTATTTTTCTACCCCAAATGCATATGTCATACGTCCAATTATGTTATACGGAAACAAAGGTATGCTAAAAATAGATTTTCAACTATTCACTTGTCACCGTCAAGTTGCATCTCGCAAACTATATCTCGGAATGTGATTCTGCTTTCTCTGGTTGTCACAATGGATAGAACTCATTTTTCTACCACAAATGCATATGTCATACGTCCAATTCTGATACACGGAAACAAATTTATTCTAAAAATTGATTTTCAACTATTCACTTGTCACCGCCAAGTTGCATCTCACAAACTATAGCTTGGAATGTGATGTTGATTTCTCTGGTTGTCACAATGGATAGAAGTTATTTTTCCACCCCAAATGCATATGTTATACGTCCAATTCTGATATACGGAAACAAAGTTATGCTAAAAATAGATTTTCAACTGTTCACTTTTCACTGCCAAGTTGTATCTCACAAACTATATCTCGGAATGTGATTCTGCTTTATCTTGTTGTCGCAATGGATAGAACTTATTTTTACACCCCAAATGCATATGTTATATGTCCGATTCTGATATACTGAAACAAAATTGTGATAAAAATAGATTTTCAACTATTCACTTGTCACCACCAAGTTGCATCTCCCAAACTATAGCTGGAAAGTAATTTTGGTTTCTCTGATTGTCACAATGGATAGGAGTTATTTTTCTTCCCCAAATGCATATGTCACACGTCCATTTCTGATATACGGAAACAAAGTTATGCTAAAAATAGATTTTCAAATGTTCACTTTTCACCGCCAAGTTGCATCTCACAAACTATATCTCGGAATGTGATTCTGCTTTCTATGATTGTCCCAACGGATTGAAATTATTTTTCTACCCCAAATGCATATGTCATACGTCCGATTCTGATATACGGAAACAATGTTATGCTAAAAGTCGATTTTCAACTATTCACTTTTCACAGGCAATTGCATCTCACAAACTATATCTCGGAATGTGATTCTGCTTTCTCTGGTTTCCACAATTGATAGAACTCATATTTCTACCCCAAATGCATATGTCAAACGTCCGATTCTGATATACGGAAACAAAGTTATGCCAAAAATCGATTTTCAACTATTCACTTTTCACAGCAAAGTTGCATCTCACAAACTATATCTCGGAATGTGATTCTTCTTTTTATGGTTGTCACAATGGATAGAACTCATATTTCTACCCCAAATGCATATGTCAAACGTCCGATTCTGATATACGGAAACAAAGTTATGCCAAAAATCGATTTTCAACTATTTACTTTTCACCGCCAAGTTGCATCTCACAAACTATTTCTTGGAATGTGATTCTGATTTCTCTGATAATCCCAATGGATTGAAATTATTTTTCTACCCCAAATGCATATGTCATACGTCCGATTCTGTTATACGGAAACAAAGTTATGCTAAAAATAGATTTTCAACTATTCACTTTTCACCGCTAAGTTGCATCTCACAAACTATTGCTCGGAATGTGATTCTTCTTTCTCTGGTGGACCCAATGGATTGAAATTATTTTTCTACCCCAAATGCATATGTCAAACGTCCATTTCTGATATACGGAAACAAAGTTATGCGAAAAATAGATTTTCAACTATTCACTTGTCACCGCCAAGTTGCATCTCACAAACTATTGCTTGGAATGTGATTCTGATTTCTCTGATTGTCCCAATGGATTGAAATTATTTTTCTACCCCAAATGCATATGTCATACGTCCGATTCTGTTATACGGAAACAAAGTTATGCGAAAAATAGATTTTCAACTATTCACTTGTCACCGCCAAGTTGCATCTCACAAACTATTGCTTGGAATGTGATTCTGATTTCTCTGATTGTCCCAATGGATTGAAATTATTTTTCTACCCCAAATGCATATGTCATACGTCCGATTCTGTTATACGGAAACAAAGTTATGCTAAAAATAGATTTTCAACTATTCACTTGTCACCGCCAAGTTGCATCTCACAAACTATTGCTTGGAATGTGATTCTGATTTCTCTGATTGTCCCAATGGATTGATATTATTTTTCTACCCCAAATGCATATGTCACATGTCCAATTCTAATATACGGAAACAAATTTATGCTAAAAATAGATTTTCAACTATTCACTTTTCACCGCCAAGTTGCATCTCACAAACTATAGCTTGGAATGTGAGTCTGATTTATCTGGTTGTCACAATGGATTGAAATTATTTTTCTACCCCAAATGCATATGTCATACGTCCGATTCTGTTATACGGAAACAAAGTTATGCTAAAAATAGATTTTCAACTATTCACTTGTCACCGCCAAGTTGCATCTCACAAACTATTGCTTGGAATGTGATTCTGATTTCTCTGATTTTCCCAATGGATTGATATTATTTTTCTACCCCAAATGCATATGTCACATGTCCAATTCTAATATACGGAAACAAATTTATGCTAAAAATAGATTTTCAACTATTCACTTTTCACCGCCAAGTTGCATCTCACAAACTATAGCTTGGAATGTGAGTCTGATTTATCTGGTTGTCACAATGGATAGAACTTATTTTTCTACCACAAATGCATATGTCATACGTCCGATTCTGATAAACAGAAACAAAGTTATGCTAAAAATTGATTTTCAACTATTCACTTTTCACCGCCAAGTTGCATCTCACAAACTATATCTCGGAATGTGATTCTGCTTTCTATGGTTGTCACAATGGATAGAACTTATTTCTCTACAACAAATGCATATGTCTTACGTCCAATTATGATATACAAAAACAAAGTTATGCTAAAAATAGATTTTCAACTGTTCACTTTTCACCGCCAGGTCGTATCTCACCAACTATAGCTCTAAATTTGATTCTGCTTTATATTGTTGTCACAATGGATAGAACTAATTTTGTACCCCAAACGCATATGTCATACGTCCAATTCTGATACACGAAAACAAATTTATGCTAAATATAGATTTTCAACTGTTCACTTGTCACCGCCAAGTTGCATCTCACAAACTACAGCTTGGAATGTGATTCTGCATTCTCTGGTTGTCACACTGGATAGAACTTATTTTTCTACCCCAAATTCATTTGTCATACGTCTGATTCTGATATTCGGAAACAAAGTTATGATAAAAATTGATTTTCAAGTATTCACGTTTCACCGCCAAGTTGCATCTCACAAACTATTTCTCGGAAAGTGATTCTGCTTTCTATGGTTGTCACAATGGATAGAACTTATTTTTCTACCCCAAATGCATATGTCATACGTCTGATTCTGATATACGAAAACAAAGTTATGCTAAAAATCGATTTTCAACTATTCACTTTTTACCGCCAAGTTGCATTTCACAAACTATTGCTCGGAAAGTGATTCTGCTTTCTATGGTTGTCACTATGGATATAACTTATTTCTCTACCCCTAATGCATATGTCATACGTCCAATTCTGATACACGGAAACAAATTTATGCTAAAAATAGATTTTCAACTATTCACTTGTTACCGCCAAGTTGCATCTCACAAACTATTGCTTGGAATGTGATTCTGATTTCTCTGCTTTTCACAATGATAGAACTTATTTTTCTACCCCAAATGCATATGTCATACGTCCAATTATGATACTCGGAAACAAATTTATGTTAAAAATAGATTTTCTACTTTTCACTTGTCACCGCCAAGTTGCATCTCACAAACTATTGCTTGGAATGTGATTCTGCTTATTCTGGTTGTCACAATGGATAGAACTTATATTTCTACCCCAAATGCATATGTCATACGTCCATTCTGATATACGAAAACATAGTTATTCTAAAAATAGATTTTCAACTGTTCACTTTTCACCGCCAAGTTGCATCTCACAAACTATATATCGGAATGTGATTCTGCTTTCTCTGGTTGTCACAATGGATAGAACTTATTTTTCTTCCCCAAATGCGTATGTCATACGTCCGATTCTGATATACGGAAACAAAGTTATGCTAAAAATCAATTTTCAACTATTCACTTTTCACCGCCAAATTGCATCTCACTAACTATTACTCGAAAAATGATTCTGCATTCTATGGTTATCACAATGGATAGAACTTATTTCTCTACCCCGAATGCATATGTCAAATGTCCAATTCTGATACACGGAAAGAAATTTATGCTAAAAATAGATTTTGAACTGTTCACTTGTCACCGCCAAGTTGCATCTCATAAACTATAGCTTGGAATGTGATTCTGAATTCTCTGGTCTTCCCAATGGACTGAAATTATTTTTCTACCCCAAATGCATATGTCATTAGTCCAATTCTGATAAACGGAAACAAAGTTATGCTAAAAATATATTTTCAACTATTCACTTTCAACCACCAAGTTGCATCTCACCAATTATAGCTCGGAATGTGATTCTGCTTTCTCTGGTAGTCACAATGGATAGAAGTTATTTTTCTACCCCAAATGCATATGTCATACGTCCAATTATGATATACGAAACAAAGTTATGCCAAAAATAGATTTTCAATTGTTCACTTGTCACCGCCAAGTTGCATCTCACAAACTATTGCTCGGAAAGGGATTTTGCTTTCTATGGTTGTCACAATGGGTAGAACTTATTTCTCTACCCCAAATGCATATGTCATACGTCCAATTCTGATATAAGGAAAAAAAGTTATGCTAAAAATATATTTTCAACTATTCACTTTTCACCGCCAAGTTGCATCTCACAAACTATAACGCCGAATGTGATTCTGCTTTCTCTGGTTGCACAATGGATAGAACTTATTTTTCTACTCCAAATGCAAATGTCATACGTCCAATTCTGATATACGGAAACAAAGTTATGCTAAAAATAGATTTTCAACTGTTCAGTTTTCACCGCCAAGTTGCATCTCACCAACTATAAATCGGAATGTGATTCTGCTTTCTCTGGTAGTCACAATGGATATAAGTTATTTTTCTACCAAAAATGCATATGTCATACGTCCAATTCTGATATATGGAATCAAAGTTATGCTAAAAATGGATTTTCAACTCTTCACTTGTCACCGCCAAGTTGCATCTCACAAACTATAGCTTGGAATGTGATTCTGATTTCTCCGGTGGTCCCAATGGATTGAAATTATTTTTCTACCCCAAATGCATTTGTCACACGCCCAATTCTGATATACGGAAACAAAGTTATGATAAAAATAGATTTTCAACTATTCATTTGTCACCTCCAAGTTGCATCTCCAAACTATAGGTGGAAAGTGATTCTGGTTTCTCTGATTGTCACAATGGATAGAAGTTATTTTTCTACCCCAAATGCATATGTCATACGTCCAATTCTGATATATGGAAACAAAGTTATGCTAAAAATAGATTTTCAACAATTCACTTTTCACCGCCAAGTTGCATCTCACAAACTATATCGCGGAATGTGATTCTGCTTTCTATGGTTGTCACAATGGATAGAAATTATTTTTATACCCCAAATGCATATGTCATATGTCCAATTCTGATATACGGAAACAAAGTTATGCTAAAAATAGATTTTCAACTATTCACTTGTCACCGCCAAGTTGCATCTCACAAACTATAGCGTGGAATGTGATTTTGATTTCTATGGTTGTTCCAATGGATTGAAATTATTTTTCTACCTCAAATACATATGTCCACACGACCAATTCTGATATACGGATACATATTTATGCTAAAAATAGATTTTCAACTTTTCAACAATTCACTTTTCACCGCCAAGTTGCATCTCACAAACTATATCGCGGAATGTGATTCTGCTTTCTCTGGTTGTCACAATGGATAGAAATTATTTTTGTACCCCAAATGCATATGTCAAACGTCCAATTCTGATATACGGAAACAAAGTTATGCTAAAAATAGATTTTCAACTGTTCACTTTTCACCGCCAAGTTGCATCTCACCAACTATAGCTCGGAATGTGATTCTGCTTTCTCTAGTAGTCACAATGGATAGAAGTTATTTTTCTACCCCAAATGCATATGTCATACGTCCGATTCTGATATACGAAAACAAAGTTATGCTAAAAATCGATTTTCTACTATTCACTTTTCACAGGCAATTGTATCTCACAAACTATATCTCGGAATGTGATTCTGTTTTCTCTGGTTATCACAATTGATAGAACTAATTTTTCTACCCCTAATGCATATGTCATACGTCTGGTTCTGATATACGGACACAAAGTTATGCTAAAAATCGATTTTCAACTATTCACTTTTCACCACCAAGTTGCATCTCACATATTATTGCTCGGAAAGTGATTCTGCTTTCTATGGTTGTCACAATGGATATAACTTATTTCTCTAACCCTAATGCATATGTCATACGTCCAATTCTGATACACGGAAACATATTTATGCTAAAAATAGATTTTCAACTGTTCACTTGTTACCGCCAAGTTGCATCTAACAAACTATTGCTTGGAATGTGATTCTGATTTCTCTGGTTGTCCCAATGGACTGAAATTATTTTTCTACCCCAAATGCATATGTCAAACGTCCATTTCTGATATACAGAAACAAAGTTATGCGAAAAATAGATTTTCAACTATTCACTTGTCACCGCCAAGTTGCATCTCACAAATTATTGCTTGGAATGTGATTCTGATTTCTCTGATTGTCCAAATGTATTGAAATTATTTTTCTACCCCAAATGCATATGTCACACGTCCATTTCTGATATACGGAAACAAAGTTATGCTAAAAATAGATTTTCAACTGTTCACTTTTCACCGCCAAGTTGCATCTCACCAACTATAGCTCGGAATGTGATTCTGCTTTCTCTAGTAGTCACAATGGATAGAAGTTATTTTTCTACCTCAAATGCAAATGTCATATGTCCGATTCTGATATACCGAAACAAAGTTATGCTAAAAATAGATTTTCAACTGTTCTCTTTTCACCGCCAAGTCGCATCTCACCAACTATAGCTCGAAATTTGATTTTGCTTTATCTTATTGTCACAATGGATAGAACTAATTTTTATACCCTAAATGCATATTTCATACGTCCAATTCTGATACACAAAAACAAATTTATGCTAAAAATAGATTTTCAACTCTTCACTTGTCACCGCCAAGTTGCATCAAACAAACTAAACCTTGGAATGTGTTTCTGCTTTCTCTTGTTGTCACAATGGATAGAACGTATTTTTCTACCCCAAATGCATATGTTATACGTCCGATTCTGATAAATGGAAACAAAGTTATGCTAAATATAGATTTTCAACTGTTCACTTGTCACCGCCAAGTTGCATCTCACTAACTATAGCTTGGAATGTGATTCTGCTTTCTCTGGTAGTCCCAATGGATTGATATTATTTTTCTACCCCAAATGCATATGTCACACGTCCAATTCTGATATACGGAAACAAATTTATGCTAAAAATAGATTTTCAACTGTTCACTTTTCACAGCCAAGTTGCATCTCACAAACTATAGCTTGGAATGTTCGTCCGAATTATCTGGTTGTCACAATGGATTGAACTTATTATTATACCCCAAATGCATATGTCATACGTCCGATTCTAATAAACGGGAACAAAGTTATGCTAAAAATTGATTTTCAACTATTCACTTTTCACCGCCAAGTTGCATCTCACAAACTATATCTCGGAATGTGATTCTGCTTTCTACGGTTGTCACAATGGATAGAACTTATTTCTCTACACCAAATGCATATGTCATACGTCCAATTATGATATACGGAAACAAAGTTATGCTAAAAATAGATTTTCAACTATTCACTTTTCACCGCCAAGTCGCTTCTCACCAACTATAGCTTGAAATTTGATTCTGCTTTATCTTGTTGTCACAATGGATAGAACTAATTTTTATACCCCAAATGCATATGTCATACGTCCGATTCTGATATTCGGAAACAAAGTTATGCTAAAAATTGATTTTCAAGTATTCACGTTTCACCGCCAAGTTGTATCTCACAAACTATTGCTTGGAAAGTGATTCTGCTTTCTATGGTTGTCACAATGGATAGAACTTATTTTTATACCCCAAATGCATATGTCATACGTCCAATTCTGATACACGGAAACAAATTTATGCTAAAAATAGATTTTCAACTGTTCACTTGTCACCGCCAAGTTGCATCTCACAAACTATAGCTTGGAATGTGATTCTGTTGTCTCTGGTAGTCCCAATGGATAGAGCTTATTTCTCTACACCAAATGCATATGTCATACGTCCAATTATGATATACGGAAACAAAGTTATGCTAAAAATAGATTTTCAACTATTCACTTTTCACCGCCAAGTCGCTTCTCACCAACTATAGCTTGAAATTTGATTCTGTTTTATCTTGTTGTCACAATGGATAGAACTAATTTTTATACCCCAAATGCATATGTCATACATCCAACTCTGATACACGGAAACAAGTTTATGCTAAAAATAGATTTTCAACTGTTCACTTGTCACCTCCATGTTGCATCTCACAAACTATAGCTTGGAATGAGATTCTGCATTCTCTGGTTGTCACAATGGTTAGAACTTATTTTTCTACCCCAAATGCATATGTCATACGTCCGATTCTGATATTCGGAAACAAAGTTATGCTAAAAATTGATTTTCAAGTATTCACATTTCACCGCCAAGTTGCATCTCACAAACTATTGCTCGAAAAGTGATTCTGCTCTCTATGGTTGTCACAATGGATAGAACTTATTTTTATACTTCAAATGCATATGTCACACGTCCAATTCTGATATACGGAAACAAATTTATGCTAAAAATAGATTTTCAACTGTTCACTTGTCACCGCCAAGTTGCATCTCACAAACTATAGCTTGGAATGTGAGTCTGTTTTATCTGGTAGTCCCAATGGATAGAACTTATTTTTCTACCCCAAATGCATATGTCACACGTCCGATTTTGATAAACGGAAACAAAGTTATGCTAAAAATTGATTTTCAACTATTCACTTTTCACCGTCATGTCGTATCTCACCAACAATAGCTCGAAATTTGATTATGCTTTATATTGTTGTCATAATGGATAGAACTAATTTTTGTACCCCAAACGCATATGTCATACGTCCAATTCTGATACACGAAACAAATTTATGCTAAATATAGATTTTCAAGTATTCACGTTTCACCGCCAAGTTGCATCTCACAAACTATTGCTCGGAAAGTGATTCTGCATTCTATGGTTGTCACACTGGATAGAACTTATTTTTATACCCCAAATGCATATGTCAGACGTCCAATTCTGATACACGGGAAACAAATTTATGCTAAAAATAGATTTCAACTGTTCACTTGTCACCGCCAAGTTGCATCTCACAAACTATAGCTTGGAATGTGATTCTGCTTTCTCTGGTAGTCCCAATGGATAGAACTTATTTTTCTACCCCAAATGCATATGTCATACGTCCGATTCTGATAAACGGAAACAAAGTTATGCTAAAAATTGATTTTCAACTATTCACTTTTCACCGCCAAGTTGCATCTCACAAACTATAGCTCGAAATTTGATTATGCTTTATATTGTTGTCATAATGGATAGAACTAATTTTTGTACCCCAAACGCATATGTCATACGTCCAATTCTGATACACGAAAACAAATTTATGCTAAATATAGATTTTCAAGTATTCACGTTTCACCGCCAAGTTGCATCTCACAAACTATTGCTCGGAAAGTGATTCTGCATTCTATGGTTGTCACACTGGATAGAACTTATTTTTATACCCCAAATTCATTTGTCATACGTCCGATTCTGATATTCGGAAACAAAGTTATGATAAAAATTGATTTTCAAGTATTCACCTTTCACCGCCAAGTTGCATCTCACAAACTATTGCTCGGAAAGTGATTCTGCTTTCTATGGTTGTCACAATGGATAGAACTTATTTTTATACCCCAAATGCATATGTCATACGTCCAATTCTGATACACGGAAACAAATTTATGCTAAAAATAGATTTTCAACTGTTCACTTGTCACCGCCAAGTTGCATCTAACAAACTATAGCTTGGAATGTGATTCTGCTTTCTCTGGTAGTCCCAATGGATTGATATTATTTTTCTACCCCAAATTCATATGTCACATGTCCAATTCTAATATACGGAAACAAATTTATGCTAAAAATAGATTTTCAACTATTCACTTTTCACCGCCAAGTTGCTTCTCACAAACTATAGCTTGGAATGTGAGTCTGATTTATCTGGTTGTCACAATGGATAGAACTTATTTTTATACCCCAAATGCATATGTCATACGTCCGATTCTGATATTCGGAAACAAAGTTATGCTAAAAATTGATTTTCAAGTATTCACGTTTCACCGCCAAGTTGTATCTCACAAACTATTGCTTGGAAAGTGATTCTGCTTTCTATGGTTGTCACAATGGATAGAACTTATTTTTATACCCCAAATGCATATGTCATACGTCCAATTCTGATACACGGAAACAAATTTATGCTAAAAATAGATTTTCAACTGTTCACTTGTCACCGCCAAGTTGCATCTCACAAACTATAGCTTGGAATGTGATTCTGTTGTCTCTGGTAGTCCCAATGGATAGAGCTTATTTCTCTACACCAAATGCATATGTCATACGTCCAATTATGATATACGGAAACAAAGTTATGCTAAAAATAGATTTTCAACTATTCACTTTTCACCGCCAAGTCGCTTCTCACCAACTATAGCTTGAAATTTGATTCTGTTTTATCTTGTTGTCACAATGGATAGAACTAATTTTTATACCCCAAATGCATATGTCATACATCCAACTCTGATACACGGAAACAAGTTTATGCTAAAAATAGATTTTCAACTGTTCACTTGTCACCTCCATGTTGCATCTCACAAACTATAGCTTGGAATGAGATTCTGCATTCTCTGGTTGTCACAATGGTTAGAACTTATTTTTCTACCCCAAATGCATATGTCATACGTCCGATTCTGATATTCGGAAACAAAGTTATGCTAAAAATTGATTTTCAAGTATTCACATTTCACCGCCAAGTTGCATCTCACAAACTATTGCTCGAAAAGTGATTCTGCTCTCTATGGTTGTCACAATGGATAGAACTTATTTTTATACTTCAAATGCATATGTCACACGTCCAATTCTGATATACGGAAACAAATTTATGCTAAAAATAGATTTTCAACTGTTCACTTGTCACCGCCAAGTTGCATCTCACAAAACTATAGCTTGGAATGTGAGTCTGTTTTATCTGGTAGTCCCAATGGATAGAACTTATTTTTCTACCCCAAATGCATATGTCACACGTCCGATTCTGATAAACGGAAACAAAGTTATGCTAAAAATTGATTTTCAACTATTCACTTTTCACCGTCATGTCGTATCTCACCAACAATAGCTCGAAATTTGATTATGCTTTATATTGTTGTCATAATGGATAGAACTAATTTTTGTACCCCAAACGCATATGTCATACGTCCAATTCTGATACACGAAAACAAATTTATGCTAAATATAGATTTTCAAGTATTCACGTTTCACCGCCAAGTTGCATCTCACAAACTATTGCTCGGAAAGTGATTCTGCATTCTATGGTTGTCACACTGGATAGAACTTATTTTTATACCCCAAATGCATATGTCAAACGTCCAATTCTGATACACGGAAACAAATTTATGCTAAAAATAGATTTTCAACTGTTCACTTGTCACCGCCAAGTTGCATCTCACAAACTATAGCTTGGAATGTGATTCTGCTTTCTCTGGTAGTCCCAATGGATAGAACTTATTTTTCTACCCCAAATGCATATGTCATACGTCCGATTCTGATAAACGGAAACAAAGTTATGCTAAAAATTGATTTTCAACTATTCACTTTTCACCGCCAAGTTGCATCTCACAAACTATAGCTCGAAATTTGATTATGCTTTATATTGTTGTCATAATGGATAGAACTAATTTTTGTACCCCAAACGCATATGTCATACGTCCAATTCTGATACACGAAAACAAATTTATGCTAAATATAGATTTTCAAGTATTCACGTTTCACCGCCAAGTTGCATCTCACAAACTATTGCTCGGAAAGTGATTCTGCATTCTATGGTTGTCACACTGGATAGAACTTATTTTTATACCCCAAATGCATATGTCACACGTCCGATTCTGATAAACGGAAACAAAGTTATGCTAAAAATTGATTTTCAACTATTCACTTTTCACCGTCATGTCGTATCTCACCAACAATAGCTCGAAATTTGATTATGCTTTATATTGTTGTCATAATGGATAGAACTAATTTTTGTACCCCAAACGCATATGTCATACGTCCAATTCTGATACACGAAAACAAATTTATGCTAAAAATAGATTTTCAACTGTTCACTTGTCACCGCCAAGTTGCATCTAACAAACTATAGCTTGGAATGTGATTCTGCTTTCTCTGGTAGTCCCAATGGATTGATATTATTTTTCTACCCCAAATTCATATGTCACACGTCCAATTTTAATATACGGAAACAAATTTATGCTAAAAATAGATTTTCAACTATTCACTTTTCACCGCCAAGTTGCTTCTCACAAACTATAGCTTGGAATGTGAGTCTGATTTATCTGGTTGTCACAATGGATAGAACTTATTTTTATACCCCAAATGCATATGTCATACGTCCGATTCTGATATTCGGAAACAAAGTTATGCTAAAAATTGATTTTCAAGTATTCACGTTTCACCGCCAAGTTGTATCTCACAAACTATTGCTTGGAAAGTGATTCTGCTTTCTATGGTTGTCACAATGGATAGAACTTATTTTTATACCCCAAATGCATATGTCATACGTCCAATTCTGATACACGGAAACAAATTTATGCTAAAAATAGATTTTCAACTGTTCACTTGTCACCGCCAAGTTGCATCTCACAAACTATAGCTTGGAATGTGATTCTGTTGTCTCTGGTAGTCCCAATGGATAGAGCTTATTTCTCTACACCAAATGCATATGTCATACGTCCAATTATGATATACGGAAACAAAGTTATGCTAAAAATAGATTTTCAACTATTCACTTTTCACCGCCAAGTCGCTTCTCACCAACTATAGCTTGAAATTTGATTCTGTTTTATCTTGTTGTCACAATGGATAGAACTAATTTTTATACCCCAAATGCATATGTCATACATCCAACTCTGATACACGGAAACAAGTTTATGCTAAAAATAGATTTTCAACTGTTCACTTGTCACCTCCATGTTGCATCTCACAAACTATAGCTTGGAATGAGATTCTGCATTCTCTGGTTGTCACAATGGTTAGAACTTATTTTTCTACCCCAAATGCATATGTCATACGTCCGATTCTGATATTCGGAAACAAAGTTATGCTAAAAATTGATTTTCAAGTATTCACATTTCACCGCCAAGTTGCATCTCACAAACTATTGCTCGAAAAGTGATTCTGCTCTCTATGGTTGTCACAATGGATAGAACTTATTTTTATACTTCAAATGCATATGTCACACGTCCAATTCTGATATACGGAAACAAATTTATGCTAAAAATAGATTTTCAACTGTTCACTTGTCACCGCCAAGTTGCATCTCACAAACTATAGCTTGGAATGTGAGTCTGTTTTATCTGGTAGTCCCAATGGATAGAACTTATTTTTCTACCCCAAATGCATATGTCACACGTCCGATTCTGATAAACGGAAACAAAGTTATGCTAAAAATTGATTTTCAACTATTCACTTTTCACCGTCATGTCGTATCTCACCAACAATAGCTCGAAATTTGATTATGCTTTATATTGTTGTCATAATGGATAGAACTAATTTTTGTACCCCAAACGCATATGTCATACGTCCAATTCTGATACACGAAAACAAATTTATGCTAAATATAGATTTTCAAGTATTCACGTTTCACCGCCAAGTTGCATCTCACAAACTATTGCTCGGAAAGTGATTCTGCATTCTATGGTTGTCACACTGGATAGAACTTATTTTTATACCCCAAATGCATATGTCAGACGTCCAATTCTGATACACGGAAACAAATTTATGCTAAAAATAGATTTTCAACTGTTCACTTGTCACCGCCAAGTTGCATCTCACAAACTATAGCTTGGAATGTGAGTCTGTTTTATCTGGTAGTCCCAATGGATAGAACTTATTTTTCTACCCCAAATGCATATGTCACACGTCCGATTCTGATAAACGGAAACAAAGTTATGCTAAAAATTGATTTTCAACTATTCACTTTTCACCGTCATGTCGTATCTCACCAACAATAGCTCGAAATTTGATTATGCTTTATATTGTTGTCATAATGGATAGAACTAATTTTTGTACCCCAAACGCATATGTCATACGTCCAATTCTGATACACGAAAACAAATTTATGCTAAATATAGATTTTCAAGTATTCACGTTTCACCGCCAAGTTGCATCTCACAAACTATTGCTCGGAAAGTGATTCTGCATTCTATGGTTGTCACACTGGATAGAACTTATTTTTATACCCCAAATGCATATGTCAGACGTCCAATTCTGATACACGGAAACAAATTTATGCTAAAAATAGATTTTCAACTGTTCACTTGTCACCGCCAAGTTGCATCTCACAAACTATAGCTTGGAATGTGATTCTGCTTTCTCTGGTAGTCCCAATGGATAGAACTTAATTTTCTACCCCAAATGCATATGTCATACGTCCGATTCTGATAAACGGAAACAAAGTTATGCTAAAAATTGATTTTCAACTATTCACTTTTCACCGCCAAGTTGCATCTCACAAACTATAGCTCGAAATTTGATTATGCTTTATATTGTTGTCATAATGGATAGAACTAATTTTTGTACCCCAAACGCATATGTCATACGTCCAATTCTGATACACGAAAACAAATTTATGCTAAATATAGATTTTCAAGTATTCACGTTTCACCGCCAAGTTGCATCTCACAAACTATTGCTCGGAAAGTGATTCTGCATTCTATGGTTGTCACACTGGATAGAACTTATTTTTATACCCCAAATTCATTTGTCATACGTCCGATTCTGATATTCGGAAACAAAGTTATGATAAAAATTGATTTTCAAGTATTCACCTTTCACCGCCAAGTTGCATCTCACAAACTATTGCTCGGAAAGTGATTCTGCTTTCTATGGTTGTCACAATGGATAGAACTTATTTTTATACCCCAAATGCATATGTCATACGTCCAATTCTGATACACGGAAACAAATTTATGCTAAAAATAGATTTTCAACTGTTCACTTGTCACCGCCAAGTTGCATCTAACAAACTATAGCTTGGAATGTGATTCTGCTTTCTCTGGTAGTCCCAATGGATTGATATTATTTTTCTACCCCAAATTCATATGTCACACGTCCAATTCTAATATACGGAAACAAATTTATGCTAAAAATAGATTTTCAACTATTCACTTTTCACCGCCAAGTTGCTTCTCACAAACTATAGCTTGGAATGTGAGTCTGATTTATCTGGTTGTCACAATGGATAGAACTTATTTTTCTACCCCAAATGCATATGTCATACGTCCGATTCTGATAAACGGACACAAAGTTATGCTAAAAATTGATTTTCAACTATTCAATTTTCACCGCCAAGTTGCATCTCACAAACTATTGCTCGAAAAGTGATTCTGCTCTCTATGGTTGTCACAATGGATAGAACTTATTTTTATACTCCAAATGCATATGTCATTCGTCCAATTATGATACACAAAAACAAATTTATGCTAAAAATAGATTTTCAACTGTTCACTTGTAACCGCCAAGTTGCATCTCACAAACTATAGCTTGGAATGTGATTCTGATTTCTCTGGTAGTCCCAATGGATGTTAGGATATATGGCCACCTAAGAGGGGGGGGGTGAATTAGGTGTAGAGACTTAAATTCAATATTTCTACTTTTATTTTAAAACTTTGCAAGTTTAAAGAGAGTTTTTCTATCAGCGAAAGTAATAATCAAAATAGTTGAGTAAAAGTAGAAGATAGTGCATAATGTAAATAGTTAAGGGAAGAGAAGATCACACCAAGATGTATACTGGTTCACCTTCAATATGAAGGCTACGTCCAGTCCTTCTTGTTACCAAGAAGATTTTTCCACTATTGCAAGAATCAATGTTACACCTTCTTCGTCTTCTTCCAAGACTACTCACCTATTCCACTAGGCACTAGGCTAACACCGTTCTTCACAATATACTGCACTTCACCGCACTTGGTGAAATGTTTACAAGACACTAACTTGTATTCTTAAGATGGTTTTTACAAGGCTTTTGAATAAGTGACTCTCTAATAGTAATTGAAACTTTAAGATTGAATCACTCACTAAATGATCACTTAATTTAGAATCAAATAACTTGGATAAAGGCTTTTGTTTATGCTTAAGACTTTGAATAATTTCCAGAATTGGAAAGATATGAAAATTGATATCAAAGTCTTAACACTTATGAATGAATGACAAAAATTATGAGAACTTTGTGACTTTGTGAGTATGAAAGTTGTATTCAGAATTGTCTTGAAAAACAAGTCATAGAACACCTATTTATAGTGTTTAATTCGTGCACATGAACCAGTATGAGTTTGTGAAAAGTTAAGAGCTACATCAGTTCATTCAAAATAGAACCAATATATTGTTCTGGTATGTGTAATCGATTACCATATGGTATAATCGATTACACCAGTTAAAAATTTCAAAAACAAGCTCAACGGATTGATGTAATCGATTACCAAACATTGTGTAATCGATTACAATGTAAAAAAATGCACGTATCTAATGCTTTTAATATGTTGTAATCGATTACAAGTATATGTAATCGATTACATCATGTAAAAATTTAAAATACAAAACTCAACGGATTTATGTAATCGATTACCAAACATGGTGTAATCGATTACAATGTGTAAAACGTACATATCTGGTACTTTTAATATGTTGTAATCGATTACGAGTATGGTGTAATCGATTACATCATAGAAAATGCACAGGTCTGATGAGTTTATCAACTTGTAATCGATTACAAGGGTTGTGTAATCGATTACATCATGGAAAATGTACATGACTGATGAATTTATCAATATGTAATCGATTACCAGAGTAGTGTAATCGATTACACTGTTTAAAAACAGAACACCTATGCTTTAGTGCAAATGATTTTAGTTTTATGCATGAATTTTTCAGAATTTAGCCTTTATCGTATAGTTAAGAGATTTTAAGATTAAGTATCGTTTTACCTAGAAGACTTAGACTACACATATGAGCTTCTTTGACTTTTGATTTGCTAGTCTTCTTTTTGCATTTGATGACATAGTGAGCATCATCAAAACCTTAGCCATAGGTTGGCAAAGATCACCATCTTCACAATCTCCCCCTTTTTGATGATGGCAAACTATGTCTTGACAGTTGATTCATGTTTAGTAGATCTCCCCCTGTCTTTAGGTCTTATTGCATATCTTTGTGAAAATATTTTATGCCTGAAATAAATTTGAACAAACGAAACATACCCTTTTCTCCCCCTTTTGACATTATCAAAAAGGAGACTAGGAATAACAGATTAAGCATAATAATGAAAGAATAATATGCAGAAAATCATTCATAATTTAACTTAATTCTTTTTCAGCCAAAATACCAAGCTCTTTCCTAATTTTGAAGAAGGGTTCTTTTCCTAAAGGTTTTGTGAAAATGTCAGCCATTTGTGCATGTGTGTCAACAAACTTAAGTTCAACATCCTGCTTAAGAACATGGTCTCTTAGAAAGTGATGTCTAATGTCTATATGTTTTGTTCTAGAGTGCATTATAGGATTCTTAGAGATATTAATGGCACTTGTATTGTCACACAAAATGGGAATGCAGCCTATGTCAATACCATAGTCACACAGTTGTTGTTTTAGCCACAAAACTTGGGCACAACAACTACCGGCAGCAATGTATTCTGCCTCAGCGGTACTTAAGGCTACACTAGCTTGTTTTTTACAGGACCAAGCAATTAATGCATTGCCAAAAATGTGACAAGTACCACTAGTACTTTTTCTTTCGGTTTTGCAACCGGCAAAGTCAGAATCAGTATATCCAATTAAATTACATAGACTGCCTTTTGGATACCATAAACCAACATCCAAAGTTCCTTTTAAGTATTTTAAGATTCTTTTTACGGCAGTCAAATGCGACTCTTTTGGACAGGATTGATATCTAGCGCATAGACACACACTAAACATAATATCAGGCCTACTAGCAGTAAGATACAGCAAAGATCCAATCATGCCTCAATATTTTGTTATATCTATGGGGTTACCTGATAAATCCTGATCTAGATATGTGTTAGTACCCATAGGTGTGGCTATCTCTTTACAACTGTCCATTTCATATTTCTTTAAAAGCTCTTTGCAATATTTAGTTTGACTGATAAAGATTCCACTACTCGTTTGTTTAATTTGCTAACGAAGGAAGAAGTTTAATTTGCCCATCATGGACATTTCAAACTCTCCCTGCATCATGTTTGCAAATTCACTACATAAAGATTCATTTGTGGAACCAAAAATGATATCGTCAACATAAATTTGCACAAGCAGAGTATGAACATCAAGTCTTTTGATAAAAAGAGTTGTATCGACTTTTCCTTTTGAAAAGCCTTTGTTACACAAAAAAGTGCTTGAACGATCATACCATGCTCTTGGGGCTTGTTTTAGCCCATAAAGAGCCTTTTTCAACTTATAAACATGAGTGGGATGATGATGGTCTTCAAAACCAGGGGGTTGACTTACATACACTTCTTCTTCTATATATCCATTTAAGAAGGCACTCTTAACATCCATTTGGTAAAGTTGGAAGTCTAATGAGCATGCATAGGCTAAGAGCAATCTAATGGCTTCTAGTCTAGCCACAGGAGCAAAGGTTTCTTCATAGTCTATTCCTTCTTCTTGATTATAACCTTGTGCTACCAACCTAGCTTTGTTTCTAACTATTATGCCATTTTCATCTAATTTATTTCTAAAGATCCATTTGGTTCCTATGATTTGCTTGTTACTAGGTCTAAGGACTAGTTCCCATACTTGGTTTCTTTTAAATTGATTTAACTCTTCATGCATAGCAATAATCCAATGTTCATCATCAATAGCATCATTTATCTTAGAAGGTTCTATTTGAGAAACAAAAGCCATGTTAAGACATGCATCTCTAAGACTAAGTCGAGTAGTTACCCCTTTATTGATGTCACCAATGATGTTGTCAATTGGATGATCTCGGTGTGTTCTCCATTCTTGAGGAAGGCCATCGTGTTCTCGAGTAGAGATATGAGGTAGTTTTTCTTCTTTCATCATTTGCTCTAGATTGAGTTGTTCCATTGACTTTGTGACTTCATTTTGAGAGGTGCTTGGTAAATCACTGTCATGATCATCACAAACAACTTTTTCTTCCATAGAAGGGTTAGATTCATCAAAAGAAACATGTATAGATTCTTCGATGGTTAAAGTTCTTTTATTAAAAATTCTATAGGCTTTGCTTGTGAGTGAATAACCAAGGAAGATTCCTTCATCAGCTTTAGCATCAAATTTACCAAGTTTACTCTTTCCATTGTTAAGAACAAAACATTTACATCCAAAAATATGCAAATGAGAGATATTTGGCTTTCTACCTTTATATAGTTCATAAGGGGTCCTTTTCAAAAGAGGTCTTATTAGCACTCTATTGGACACATAGCAAGCAGTATTAATAGCATCAGCCCAAAAGTATTTGGGCAGATTTGTTTCATTTATCATGCTTCTTGCTAGTTCTACTAAAAGCTTATTTTTGTGTTCCGCAACACCATTTTGTTGTGGAGTCCTTGGTGCAGAAAAATTGTGTGAAATTCCATGTTCATCACAATATTCTTCAAATAAAGCATTTTGAAATTCCCCACCATGATCACTCCTTATAGAAGTAATTCTCATGGATTTTTCATTTTGAACACGACTGGCATACTTTCTAAAAACATGAAAAGCTTCATTTTTATGAACTAACAAGAATGTCCAAGTATATCTAGAAAAGTCATCAACTAGAACAAAACCATAGTAATTTCCTCCAAAGCTTTTGATGCTAGAGGGGCCAAATAGATCCATATGAATTAATTCTAATGGCCTATTAGTAGAAACTATATGCTTAGGTTTAAAAGAAGTTTTCTTTAATTTACTCTTTTGGCAATGCAACACATAATTTATTACTAGCATATTTCTTTTTAGGCAAGCCAATGACTAAGTCATGTTTTACTAATTTGTTTAAATGATTCATGTGAATGTGAGCAAATCTCCTATGCCATAACCATGCATCATCATTATTGACAGATAAGCACTTGATTTTTAATGATTGGTCATTTAAGGAAATCATAAATATGTTGTTTGTTCTTTTTCCGAAAAGTTTAGTCTTATGAGTCTTGCTATCTTCTATAGTACATAAGTCCTTCTTAAAGATGACATTTAAGCCTTTATCACATAGTTGACTTATGCTAAGAAGATTATGTTTTAAGCCATCAACATATAAAACATTTTCTATAGTAACATGTGGAGGTTTACCAATCCTTCCAATTCCTAAAATTTTACCTCTATTGTTATCGCCATATGTGACAAATCCATCTTTTGGTAGAATAAAGCTGAACTTTGATTTGTCACCAGTCATATGCCTTGAGCAGCCACTGTCTAGGTACCATAGATCGTTTTCTGCTCCAAAGCATACCTACAAAATAAATTTATATTTTAGATTTAGGTACCCAAAGTGATTTGGGTCCTTTTATGTTAGTGCCTTTCTCAACCCATACAAATTTACCTTTTGGTACTCCATAATTTTTAACATAACAGTTGTTAGGAGTATGACCATGATGATTACAATAATTACATGTATACTTATAGATCAAGTTATTACTTTTAAAATTTTTGGGGGAAGTGTAGAAATCTGAGTTCTTAAATTTTAGTATAGTCCTTTCATTGACATAAGGAAGTTTACTAACACTTTTCCTTTATAAAGACAGTTTTGTTTTGGCCACTATTATTATTAGGAGAATAACCAATCCCTCTTTTGTTATTTGAAGGGCTGTTGATTCAACAAGATTTTGTCCAAGTTTTTAGTGCTCCTATTTAAAGTGTTTATTTCATTTGTTAATACATGTATTTTTGATTCTTTTTCTATACATTTATTACAACTAGTGAGTTTGTTTTGAGAGTTGACTTTACTTTCTAATTCTACAATGGATTTCTTTTGTTTAGAACATATTTTAGAAAGCTTTAGAAATTCATCATGCAATTCATTAAAAGCTTCTTGTAACTCATCATAACTATGTAATTCAAAAGAGTTACTAACCTCATCAAGTTCATCTTCTGATTGGTGTGAAGCCATTAGTGCTATTTGAGCATTCTCTTCATTGTCGGAGTCAGATTATGAGCTTATATCATTGTCATCCCAAACTATATAAGCCTTCTTTGTTTTATTGTTGTAATTGTTGACTTTGTTGTTGTTGAAGTTCTTGCTATAGCTGTCCATCTTTTTAAGAGTAGGACAATCTGCTTTTATGTGGCCACTTTTGCCGCATTCAAAGCAAGTGATGTTTTGAGAGGAGGAATTTTCATTTTTTCTTGAAAATTTGTTATTCTTGAAGTTTTTGCTTTTCTTCAAGAATTTAGTTAAATCTTCTGGCTAGAAGAATCATGTCCTCATCGTCATCAATATCACTATTTCTATCTTTAGTGACAGTATTTAGAGCAATTGATTTGTGTTTCTTTTCTATTTCTTCATTTTGCTCTAATCTCCCTAATTCTAATTCATGTTCTTGCAATTTACCAAAGAGGGTTGCAAGAGACATTTTAGACAGACTCTTCTTTTCTGATATGGCAGTAACTTTGGGTTGCCAATTTCTATTTAGGGACCTAAGAACTTTTAAGTTTAAGTCATTAGTAGATAGGTCTTTTCCTAAGGCAATGAGATGGTTAGTAAGGTGGGTAAATCTTTTCTGCATGTCTTGTATTTTCTCACCAGGAAGCATTCTAAAGAGTTCATACTCTTGTGACAGAGTATTGAGTCTTGAACGCTTAACTTCATCTGTTCCTTCGTGGGTGGTCTCTAAGGTTTCCCACATCTCTTTTGCAGTTTTGCAATTTGAGATTCTAAAGAATTCATCCATTCCCAAAGCCGAAGTTATAATGTTCTTGGCTTTTAGATCATATTGAACTTTTCTTTTATCTTCATTATCCCAAGCACTTCTTGGTTTTGTTTCTACTATACCACAACTAAGATGACTTGGAATAAAGGGACCGTTTTCAATGGCGTCCCAAATTTCTAAGTCTTGAGACTCAATGAAGATTCTCATCCTAATTTTCCAGAAATCGTAATGTTCACCATTAAAGTTAGGTGGACGATTTATATTGGATCCCTCTCCTAGATATTGTTTTGAGGCCATAGTTAGGATCTTAGGAGAAAATTACCTAAACTTAAGCTCTGATGCCAATTGTTAGGATATATGGCCACCTAAGAGGGGGGGGGGGTGAATTAGGTGTAGAGACTTAAATTCAATATTTCTACTTTTATTTTAAAACTTTGCAAGTTTAAAGAGAGTTTTTCTATCAGCGGAAGTAATAAAGAAAATAGTTGAGTAAAAGTAGAAGATAGTGCAAAATGTAAATAGTTAAGGGAAGAGAAGATCACACCAAGATGTATACTGGTTCACCTTCAATCTGAAGGCTACGTCCAGTCCTTCTTGTTACCAAGAAGATTTTTCCACTATTGCAAGAATCCAATGTTACACCTTCTTCGTCTTCTTCCAAGACTACTCACCTATTCCACTAGGGCACTAGGCTAACACCGTTCTTCACAATATACTGCACTTCACCACACTTGGTGAAATGTTTACAAGACACTAACTTGTATTCTTAAGATGGTTTTTACAAGGCTTTTGAATAAGTGACTCTCTAATAGTAATTGAAACTTTAAGATTGAATCACTCACTAAATGATCACTTAATTTAGAATCAAATAACTTGGATAAAGGCTTTTGTTTATGCTTAAGACTTTGAATAATTTCCAGAATTGGAAAGATATGAAAATTGATATCAAAGTCTTAACACTTATGAATGAATGACAAAAATTATGAGAACTTTGTGACTTTGTGAGTATGAAAGTTGTATTCAGAATTGTGTTGAAAAACAAGTCATAGAACACCTATTTATAGTGTTTAATTCGTGCACATGAAGCAGTATGAGTTTGTGAAAAGTTAAGAGCTACATCAGTTCATTCAAAATAGAACCAATATACTGTTCTGGTATGTGTAATTGATTACCATATGGTGTAATCGATTACACCAGTTAAAAATTTCAAAAACAAGCTCAACGGATTGATGTAATCGATTACCAAACATTGTGTAATCGATTACAATGTAAAAAAATGCACGTATCTGATGCTTTTAATATGTTGTAATCGATTACAAGTATATGTAATCGATTACATCATGTAAAAATTTAAAATACAAAACTCAACGGATTTATGTAATTGATTACCAAACATGGTGTAATCGATTACAATGTGTAAAACGTACATATCTGGTACTTTTAATATGTTGTAATCGATTACGAGTATGGTGTAATCGATTACATCATAGAAAATGCACAGGTCTGATGAGTTTATCAACTCGTAATCGATTACAAGGGTTGTGTAATCGATTACATCATGGAAAATGTACATGACTGATGAATTTATCAATATGTAATCGATTACCAGAGTAGTGTAATCGATTACACTGTTTAAAAACAGAGCACCTATGCTTTAGTGCAAATGATTTTGGTTTTATGCATGAGTTTTTCAGAATTTAGCCTTTATCGTATAGTTAAGAGATTTTAAGATTAAGTATCGTTTTACCTAGAAGACTTAGACTACACATATGAGCTTCTTTGACTTTTGATTTGCTAGTCTTCTTTTTGCATTTGATGACATAGTGAGCATCATCAAAACCTTAGCCATAGGTTGGGAAAGATCACCATCTTCACAATGGATTGATATTATTTTTCTACCCCAAATGCATATGTCACACGTCCAATTCTGATACACGAAAACAAATTTATGTTAAAAATAGATTTTCAACTATTAACTTTTCACCGCCAAGTTGCATCTCAAAAACTATAGCTTGGAATGTGAGTCTGATTTCTCTGGTTGTCACAATGGATAGAACTTATTTTTCTACCCCAAATGCATATGTCATACGTCCGATTCTGATATTCGGAAACAAAGTTATGCTAAAAATTGATTTTCAAGTATTCACGTTTCACCGCCAAGTTGCATCTCACAAACTATTGCTCGGAAAGTGATTCTGCTTTCTATGGTTGTCACAATGGATAGAACTTATTTTTATACCCCAAATGCATATTTCATACGTCCAATTCTGATACACGGAAATCAATTTATGCTAAAAATAGATTTTCAACTATTCACTTGTCACCGCCAAGTTGCATCTCACAAACTATAGCTTGGAATGTGATTCTTCTTTCTCTGGTAGTCCCAATGGATTGATATTATTTTTCTACCCCAAATGCATATGTCACACGTCCAATTCTGATATACGGAAACAAATTTATGCTAAAAATAGATTTTCAACTGTTCACTTTTCACCGCCAAGTTGCATCTCACAAACTATAGTTTGGAATGTGAGTCTGATTTATCTGGTTGTCACAATGGATAGAACTTATTTTTCTACCCCAAATGCATATGTCATACGTCCGATTCTGATAAACGGAAACAAAGTTATGCTAAAAATTGATTTTCAACTATTCAATTTTCACCGCCAAGTTGCTTCTCACAAACTATTGCTCGCAAAGTGATTCTGCTTTCTATGGTTGTCACAATGGATATAACTTATTTCTCTACACCAAATGCATATGTCATAAGTCCAATTATGATATACGGAAACAAAGTTATGCAAAAAATAGATTTTCAACTGTTCACTTTTCACCGCCAGGTCGTATCTCACCAACTATAGCTCGAAATTTGATTCTGCTTTATATTGTTGTCACAATGGATAGAACTAATTTTTGTACCCCAAACGCAAATGTCATACGTCCAATTCTGATACACGAAAACAAATTTATGCTAAATATAGATTTTCAACTGTTCACTTGTCAGTTGCATCTCACAAACTACAGTTTGGAATGTGATTCTGCATTCTCTGGTTGTCACAATGGATAGAAATTATTTTTCTACCCCAAATTCATATGTCATACGTACGATTCTGATATTCGAATAGAAAGTTATGCTAAAAATTGATTTTTAACTATTCAATTTTCACCGCCAAGTTGCATCTCACAAACTATTGCTCGAAAAGTGATTCTGCTCTCTATGGTTGTCACAATGGATAGAAATTATTTTTATACCCCAATTGCATATGTCATACGTCCAATTCTGATAAACGGAAACAAAGTTATGCTAAAAATTGATTTTCAACTATTCACTTTTCACCGCCAGGTCGTATCTCACCAACTATAGCACAAAATTTGATTCTGCTTTATATTGTTGTCACAATGGATAGAACTAATTTTTGTACCCCAAACGCATATGTCATACGTCCAATTCTGATACACGAAAACAAATTTATGCTAAATATACTTTTTCAAGTATTCACGTTTCACCGCCAAGTTGCATCTCACAAAATATAGCTTGGAATGTGATTCTTCTTTCTCTGGTAGTCCCAATGGATTGATATTATTTTTCTACCCCAAATGCATATGTCACACGTCCAATTCTGATATACGGAAACAAATTTATGCTAAAAATAGATTTTCAACTGTTCACTTTTCACCGCCAAGTTGCATCTCACAAACTATAGTTTGGAATGTGATTCTGATTTATCTGGTTGTCACAATGGATAGAACTTATTTTTCTACCCCAAATGCATATGTCATACGTCCGATTCTGATAAACGAAAACAAAGTTATGCTAAAAATTGATTTTCAACTATTCAATTTTCACCGCCAAGTTGCTTCTCACAAACTATTGCTCGAAAAGTGATTATGCTTTCTATGGTTGTCACAATGGATAGATCTTATTTTTATACCCCAAATGCATATGTCATACGTCCAATTCTGATACACAAAAACAAATTTATGCTAAAAATAGATTTTCAACTGTTCACTTGTCACCGCCAAGTTGCATCTCACAAACTATAGCTTGGAATGTGATTCTGATTTCTCTGGTAGTCCCAATGGATTGATATTATTTTTCTACCCCAAATGCATATGTCACACGTCCAATTCTGATACACGAAAACAAATTTATGCTTAAAATAGATTTTCAACTATTAACTTTTCACCGCCAAGTTGCATCTCACAAACTATAGCTTGGAATGTGAGTCTGATTTATCTGGTTGTCACAATGGATAGAACTTATTTTTCTACCCCAAATGCATATGTCATACGTCCGATTCTGATATTCGGAAACAAAGTTATGCTAAAAATTGATTTTCAAGTATTCACGTTTCACCGCCAAGTTGCATCTCACAAACTATTGCTCGGAAAGTGATTATGCTTTCTATGGTTGTCACAATGGATAGAACTTATTTTTATACCCCAAATGCATGTGTCATACGTCGAATTCTGATACACGGAAACAAATTTATGCTAAAAATAGATTTTCAACTGTTCACTTGTCACCGCCAAGTTGCATCTCACAAACTATAGCTTGGAATGTGATTCTTCTTTCTCTGGTAGTTCCAATGGATTGATATTATTTTTCTACCCCAAATGCATATGTCATACGTCCGATTCTGATAAACGAAAACAAAGTTATGCTAAAAATTGATTTTCAACTATTCAATTTTCACCGCCAAGTTGCTTCTCACAAACTATTGCTCGAAAAGTGATTATGCTTTCTATGGTTGTCACAATGGATAGATCTTATTTTTATACCCCAAATGCATATGTCATACGTCCAATTCTGATACACAAAAACAAATTTATGCTAAAAATAGATTTTCAACTGTTCACTTGTCACCGCCAAGTTGCATCTCACAAACTATAGCTTGGAATGTGATTCTGATTTCTCTGGTAGTCCCAATGGATTGATATTATTTTTCTACCCCAAATGCATATGTCACACGTCCAATTCTGATACACGAAAACAAATTTATGCATAAAATAGATTTTCAACTATTAACTTTTCACCGCCAAGTTGCATCTCACAAACTATAGCTTGGAATGTGAGTCTGATTTATCTGGTTGTCACAATGGATAGAACTTATTTTTCTACCCCAAATGCATATGTCATACGTCCGATTCTGATATTCGGAAACAAAGTTATGCTAAAAATTGATTTTCAAGTATTCACGTTTCACCGCCAAGTTGCATCTCACAAACTATTGCTCGGAAAGTGATTATGCTTTCTATGGTTGTCACAATGGATAGAACTTATTTTTATACCCCAAATGCATATGTCATACGTCCAATTCTGATACACGGAAACAAATTTATGCTAAAAATAGATTTTCAACTCTTCACTTGTCACCGCCAAGTTGCATCTCACAAACTATAGCTTGGAATGTGATTCTTCTTTCTCTGGTAGTCCCAATGGATTGATATTATTTTTCTACCCCAAATGCATATGTCACACGTCCAATTCTAATAACGGAAACAAATTTATGCTAAAAATAGATTTTCAACTGTTCACTTTTCACCGCCAAGTTGCATCTCACAAACTATAGCTTGGAATGTGAGTCTGATTTATCTGGTTGTCACAATGGATAGAACTTATTTTTCTACCCCAAATGCATATGTCATACGTCCGATTCTGATATTCGGAAACAAAGTTATGCTAAAAATTGATTTTCAAGTATTCACGTTTCACCGAAAAGTTGCATCTCACAAACTATTGCTCGGAAAGTGATTCTGCTTTCTATGGTTGTCACAATTGATATAACTTATTTTTATACCCCAAATGCATATGTCATACGTCCAATTCTGATACACGGAAACAAATTTATGCTAAAAATAGATTTTCAACTCTTCACTTGTCACCGCCAAGTTGCATCTCACAAACTATAGCTTGGAATGTGATTCTTCTTTCTCTGGTAGTCCCAATGGATTGATATTATTTTTCTACCCCAAATGCATATGTCACACGTCCAATTCTAATAACGGAAACAAATTTATGCTAAAAATAGATTTTCAACTGTTCACTTTTCACCGCCAAGTTGCATCTCACAAACTATAGCTTGGAATGTGAGTCTGATTTATCTGGTTGTCACAATGGATAGAACTTATTTTTCTACCCCAAATGCATATGTCATACGTCCGATTCTGATATTCGGAAACAAAGTTATGCTAAAAATTGATTTTCAAGTATTCACGTTTCACCGAAAAGTTGCATCTCACAAACTATTGCTCGGAAAGTGATTCTGCTTTCTATGGTTGTCACAATTGATATAACTTATTTTTATACCCCAAATGCATATGTCATACGTCCAATTCTGATACACGGAAACAAATTTATGCTAAAAATAGATTTTCAACTGTTCACTTGTCACCGCCAAGTTGCATCTCACAAACTATAGCTTGGAATGTGATTCTTCTTTCTCTGGTAGTCCCAATGGATTGATATTATTTTTCTACCCCAAATGCATATGTCACACGTCCAATTCTGATATACGGAAACAAATTTATGCTAAAAATAGATTTTCAACTGTTCACTTTTCACCGCCAAGTTGCATCTCACAAACTATAGTTTGGAATGTGAGTCTGATTTATCTGGTTGTCACAATGGATAGAACTTATTTTTCTACCCCAAATGCATATGTCATACGTCCGATTCTGATATTCGGAAACAAAGTTATGCTAAATATTGATTTTCAAGTATTCACGTTTCACCGCCAAGTTGCATCTCACAAACTATTGCTCGGAAAGTGATTATGCTTTCTATGGTTGTCACAATGGATAGAACTTATTTTTATACCCCAAATGCATATGTCATACGTCCAATTCTGATACACGGAAACAAATTTATGCTAAAAATAGATTTTCAACTATTCACTTGTCACCGCCAAGTTGCATCTCACAAACTATAGCTTGGAATGTGATTCTTCTTTCTCTGGTAGTCCCAATGGATTGATATTATTTTTCTACCCCAAATGCATATGTCACACGTCCAATTCTAATAACGGAAACAAATTTATGCTAAAAATAGATTTTCAACTGCTCACTTTTCACCGCCAAGTTGCATCTCACAAAATATAGCTTGGAATGTGAGTCTGATTTATCTGGTTGTCACAATGGATAGAACTTATTTTTCTACCCCAAATGCATATGTCATACGTCCGATTCTGATATTCGGAAACAAAGTTATGCTAAATATTGATTTTCAAGTATTCACGTTTCACCGCCAAGTTGCATCTCACAAACTATTGCTCGGAAAGTGATTATGCTTTCTATGGTTGTCACAATGGATAGAACTTATTTTTATACCCCAAATGCATATGTCATACGTCCAATTCTGATACACGGAAACAAATTTATGCTAAAAATAGATTTTCAACTATTCACTTGTCACCGCCAAGTTGCATCTCACAAACTATAGCTTGGAATGTGATTCTTCTTTCTCTGGTAGTCCCAATGGATTGATATTATTTTTCTACCCCAAATGCATATGTCACACGTCCAATTCTAATAACGGAAACAAATTTATGCTAAAAATAGATTTTCAACTGCTCACTTTTCACCGCCAAGTTGCATCTCACAAAATATAGCTTGGAATGTGAGTCTGATTTATCTGGTTGTCACAATGGATAGAACTTATTTTTCTACCCCAAATGCATATGTCATACGTCCGATTCTGATATTCGGAAACAAAGTTATGCTAAAAATTGATTTTCAAGTATTCACGTTTCACCGAAAAGTTGCATCTCACAAACTATTGCTCGGAAAGTGATTCTGCTTTCTATGGTTGTCACAATGGATATAACTTATTTTTATACCCCAAATGCATATGTCATACGTCCAATTCTGATACACGGAAACAAATTTATGCTAAAAATAGATTTTCAACTGTTCACTTGTCACCGCCAAGTTGCATCTCACAAACTATAGCTTGGAATGTGATTCTTCTTTCTCTGGTAGTCCCAATGGATTGATATTATTTTTCTACCCCAAATGCATATGTCACACGTCCAATTCTGATATACGGAAACAAATTTATGCTAAAAATAGATTTTCAACTGTTCACTTTTCACCGCCAAGTTGCATCTCACAAACTATAGTTTGGAATGTGAGTCTGATTTATCTGGTTGTCACAATGGATAGAACTTATTTTTCTACCCCAAATGCATATGTCATACGTCTGATTCTGATAAACGGAAACAAAGTTATGCTAAAAATTGATTTTCAACTATTCAATTTTCACCGCCAAGTTGCTTCTCACAAACTATTGCTCGAAAAGTGATTATGCTTTCTATGGTTGTCACAATGGATAGATCTTATTTTTATACCCCAAATGCATATGTCATACGTCCAATTCTGATACAGAAAAACAAATTTATGCTAAAAATAGATTTTCAACTGTTCACTTGTCACCGCCAAGTTTCATCTCACAAACTATAGCTTGGAATGTGATTCTGATTTCTCTGGTAGTCCCAATGGATTGATATTATTTTTCTACCCCAAATGCATATGTCACACGTCCAATTCTGATACACGAAAACAAATTTATGCTTAAAATAGATTTTCAACTATTAACTTTTCACCGCCAAGTTGCATCTCACAAACTATAGCTTGGAATGTGAGTCTGATTTATCTGGTTGTCACAATGGATAGAACTTATTTTTCTACCCCAAATGCATATGTCATACGTCCAATTCTGATATTCGGAAACAAAGTTATGCTAAAAATTGATTTTCAAGTATTCACGTTTTACCGCCAAGTTGCATCTCACAAACTATTGCTCGGAAAGTGATTATGCTTTCTATGGTTGTCACAATGGATAGAACTTATTTTTATACCCCAAATGCATATGTCATACGTCCAATTCTGATACACGGAAACAAATTTATGCTAAAAATAGATTTTCAACTATTCACTTGTCACCGCTAAGTTGCATCTCACAAACTATAGCTTGGAATGTGATTCTTCTTTCTCTGGTAGTCCCAATGGATTGATATTATTTTTCTACCCCAAATGCATATGTCACACGTCCAATTCTAATATACGGAAACAAATTTATGCTAAAAATAAATTTTCAACTGTTCACTTTTCACCGCCAAGTTGCATCTCACAAACTATAGTTTGGAATGTGAGTCTGACTTATCTGGATGTCACAATGGATAGAACTTATTTTTCTACCCCAAATGCATATGTCATACGTCCGATTCTGATAAACGGAAACAAAGTTATGCTAAAAATTGATTTTCAACTATTCAATTTTCACCGCCAAGTTGCTTCTCACAAACTATTGCTCGAAAAGTGATTATGCTTTCTATGGTTGTCACAATGGATAGATCTTATTTTTATACCCCAAATGCATATGTCATACGTCCAATTCTGATACACAAAAACAAATTTATGCTAAAAATAGATTTTCAACTGTTCACTTGTCACCGCCAAGTTGCATCTCACAAACTATAGCTTGGAATGTGATTCTGCTTTATATTGTTGTCACAATGGATAGAACTAATTTTTGTACCCCAAACGCAAATGTCATACGTCCAATTCTGATACACGAAAACAAATTTATGCTAAATATAGATTTTCAACTGTTCACTTGTCACCGCCAAGTTGCATCTCACAAACTACAGCTTGGAATGTGATTCTGCATTCTCTGGTTGTCACAATGGATAGAAATTATTTTTCTACCCCAAATTCATATGTCATACGTACGATTCTGATATTCGAATAGAAAGTTATGCTAAAAATTGATTTTCAACTATTCAATTTTCACCGCCAAGTTGCATCTCACAAACTATTGCTCGAAAAGTGATTCTGCTCTCTATGGTTGTCACAATGGATAGAAATTATTTTTATACTCCAAATGCATATGTCATACGTCCAATTCTGATACACAAAAACAAATTTATGCTAAAAATAGATTTTCAACTGTTCACTTGTCACCGCCAAGTTGCATCTCACAAACTATAGCTTGGAATGTGATTATGCTTTCTCTGGTATTTCCAATGGATTGATATTATTTTTCTACCCCAAATGCATATGTCACACGTCCAATTCTGATACACGAAAACAAATTTATGCTTAAAATAGATTTTCAACTATTAACTTTTCACCGCCAAGTTGCATCTCACAAACTATAGCTTGGAATGTGAGTCTGATTTATCTGGTTGTCACAATGGATAGAACTTATTTTTCTACCCCAAATGCATATGTCATACGTCCGATTCTGATATTCGGAAACAAAGTTATGCTAAAAATTGATTTTCAAGTATTCACGTTTCACCGCCAAGTTGCATCTCACAAACTATTGCTCGGAAAGTGATTCTGCTTTCTATGGATGTCACAATGGATAGAACTTATTTTTATACCCCAAATGCATATGTCATACGTTCAATTCTGATACACGGAAACAAATTTATGCTAAAAATAGATTTTCAACTTTTCACTTGTCACCGCCAAGTTGCATCTCACAAACTATTGCTCGGAAAGTGATTCTGCTTTCTATGCTTGTCACAATGGATAGAACTTATTTTTATACCCCAAATGCATATGTCATACGTCCAATTCTGATACACGGAAACAAATTTATGCTAAAAATAGATTTTCAACTGTTCACTTGTCACCGCCAAGTTGCATCTCACAAACTATAGCTTGGAATGTGATTCTGCTTTTTCTGGTAGTCCCAATGGATTGATATTATTTTTCTACCACAAATGCATATGTCATACGTCCGATTCTGAAAAACGGAAACAAATTTATACTAAAAATAGATTTTCAACTATTCACTTTTCACCGCCAAGTTGCATCTCACAAACTATATCTCGGAATGTGATTCTGCTTTCTCTGGTTGTCACAATGGATAGAACTTATTTCTCTACACCAAATGCATATGTCATACGTCCAATTATGATATACGGAAACAAAGTTATGCTAAAAATAGATTTTCAACTGTTCACTTTTCACCGCCAGGTCGTATCTCACCAACTATAGCTCGAAATTTGATTCTGCTTTATATTGTTGTCACAATGGATAGAACTTATTTTTGTACCCCAAACGCATATGTCATACGTCCAATTCTGATACACGAAAACAAATTTATGCTAAATATAGATTTTCAAGTATTCACGTTTCACCGCCAAGTTGCATCTCACAAACTATTGCTCGGCAAGTGATTCTGCATTCTATGGTTGTCACAATGGTTAGAACTTATTTTTATACCCCAAATGCATATGTCATACGTCCAATTATGATACACGGAAACAAATTTATGCTAAAAATAGATTTTCAACTGTTCACTTGTCACCGCCAAGTTGCATCTCACAAACTATTGCTTGGAATATGATTCTGCTTTCTCTGGTAGTCCCAATGGATTGATATTATTTTTCTACCCCAAATGCATATGTCACACGTCCAATTCTGATATACGGAAACAAATTTATGCTAAAAATAGATTTTCAACTGTTCACTTGTCACCGCCAAGTTGCATCTCACAAACTATAGCTTGGAATGTGATTCTGCTTTTTCTGGTAGTCCCAATGTATTGATATTATTTTTATACCCCAAATGCATATGTCATACGTCCGATTCTGATAAACGGAAACAAAGTTATGCTAAAAATTGATTTTCAACTATTCACTTTTCACCGCCAAGTTGCATCTCGCAAACTATATCTCGGAATGTGATTCTGCTTTCTATGGTTGTCACGATGGATAGAACTTATTTCTCTACACCAAATGCATATGTCATACGTCCAATTATGATATACGGAAACAAAGTTATGCTAAAAATAAATTTTCAACTGTTCACTTTTCACCGCCAGGTCGTATCTCACCAACTATAGCTCGAAATTTGATTCTGCTTTATATTGTTGTCACAATGGATAGAACTAATTTTTGTACCCCAAACGCATATGTCATACGTCCAATTCTGATACACGAAAACAAATTTATGCTAAATATAGATTTTTCATGTATTCACGTTTCACCGCCAAGTTGCATCTCACAAACTATTGCTCGGAAAGTGATTCTGCATTCTATGGTTGTCACAATGGATAGAACTTATTTTTATACCCCAAATGCATATGTCATACATCCAATTATGATACACGGAAACAAATTTATGCTAAAAATAGATTTTCAACTGTTCACTTGTCACCGCCAAGTTGCATCTCACAAACTATAGCTTGGAATATGATTCTGCTTTCTCTGGTAATCCCGATGGATTGATATTATTTTTCTACCCCAAACGCATATGTCATACGTCCAATTCTGATACACGAAAACAAATTTACGCTAAATATAGATTTTCAACTGTTCACTTGTCACCGCCAAGTTGCATCTCACAAATTACAGCTTGGAATGTGATTCTGCATTCTCTGGTTGTCACAATGGATAGAACTTATTTTTCTACCCCAAATGCATATGTCATACGTCCGATTCTGATAAACGGAAACAAAGTTATGCTAAAAATTGATTTTCAACTATTCACTTTAACCCGCCAAGTTGCATCTCACAAACTATATCTCGGAATGTGTTTCTGCTTTCTATGGTTGTCACAATGGATAGAACTTATTTCTCTACACCAAATGCATATGTCATACGTCCAATTATGATATACGGAAACAAAGTTATGCTAAAAATAGATTTTCAACTGTTCACTTTTCACCGCCAGGTCGTATCTCACCAACTATAGCTCGAAATTTGATTCTGCTTTATATTTTTGTCACAATGGATAGAACTATTTTTTGTACCCCAAACGCATATGTCATACGTCCAATTCTGATACACGAAAACAAATTTATGCTAAATATAGATTTTCAACTGTTCACTTGTCACCGCCAAGTTGCTTCTCACAAATTACAGCTTGGAATGTGATTCTGCATTCTCTGGTTGTCACAATGGATAGAACTTATTTGTCTACCCCAAATTCATATGTCATACGTACGATTCTGATATTCGAATACAAAGTTATGCTAAAAATTGATTTTCAACTATTCAATTTTCACCGCCAAGTTGCATTTCACAAACTATTTCTCGAAAAGTGATTCTGCTTTCTATGGTTGTCACAATTGATAGAACTTATTTTTATACCCCAAATGCATATGTCATACGTCCAATTCTGATACACAAAAACAAATTTATGCTAAAAATAGATTTTCAAATATTCACTTGTCACCGCCAAGTTGCATCAAACAAACTATAGCTTGGAATGTGATTCTGATTTCTCTGGTAGTCCCAATGCATTGATATTATTTTTCTACCCCAAATGCATATGTCACACGTCCAATTCTGATACACGAAAACAAATTTATGTTAAAAATAGATTTTCAACTATTAACTTTTCACCGCCAAGTTGCATCTCACAAACTATAGCTTGGAATGTGAGTCTGATTTATCTGGTTGTCAAAATGGATAGAACTTATTTTTCTACCACAAATGCATATGTCATACGTCTGATTCTGATATTCGGAAACAAAGTTATGCTAAAAATTGATATTCAAGTATTCACGTTTCACCGCCAAGTTGCATCTCACAAACTATTGCTCGAAAAGTGATTCTGCTTTCTATGGTTGTCACAATGGATAGAACTTATTTTTCTACCCCAAATGCATATGTCATACGTCCGATTCTGATAAACGGAAACAAAGTTATGCTAAAAATTGATTTTCAACTATTCACTTTTCACCGCCAAGTTGCATCTCACAAACTATATCTCGGAATGTGATTCTGCTTTCTATGGTTGTCACAATGGATAGAACTTATTTCTCTACACCAAATCCATATGTCATACGTCCAATTATGATATGCGGAAACAAAGTTATGCTAAAAATAGATTTTCAACTGTTCACTTTTCACCGCTAGGTCGTATCTCACCAACTATAGCTCGAAATTTGATTCTTCTTTATATTGTTGTCACAATGGATAGAACTAATTTTTGAACCCCAAACGCATATGTCATACGTCCAATTCTGATACACGAAAAGAAATTTTTGCTAAATATAGATTTTCAACTGTTCACTTGTCACCGCCAAGTTGCATCTCACAAACTACAGCTTGGAATGTGATTCTGCATTCTCTGTTTGTCACAATGGATAGAACTTATTTTTCTACCCCAAATTCATATGTCATACGTACGATTCTGATATTCGAATACAAAGTTATGCTAAAAATTGATTTTCAACTATTCAATTTTCACCGCCAAGTTGCATCTCACAAACTATTGCTCGGAAAGTGATTCTTCTTTCAATGGTTGTCACAATGGATAGAACTTATTTCTCTACCCCAAATGCATATGTCATACGTCCAATTCTGATACACAAAAACAAATTTATGCTAAAAATAGATTTTCAACTGTTCACTTGTCACCGCCAAGTTGCATCTCACAAACTATAGCTTTGAATGTGATTCTGATTTCTCTGGTAGTCCCAATGGATTGATATTATTTTTCTACCCCAAATGCATATGTAACACGTCCAATTCTGATATACGGAAACAAATTTACGCTAAAAATAGATTTTCAAGTTTTCACTTTTCACCGCCAAGTTGCATCTCACAAACTATAGCTTGCAATGTGAGTCTGATTTATCTGGTTGTCACAATGGATAGAACTTATTTCTCTACACCAAATGCATATGTCATACGTCCGATTCTGCTTTCTATGGTTGTCACAATGGATAGAACTTATTTCTCTACACCAAATGCATATGTCATACGTCCAATTCTGATACACGAAAACAAATTTATGCTAAATAAAGATTTTCAACTCTTCACTTGTTACCGCCAAGTTGCATCTAACAAACTATAGCTTGGAATGTGATTCTGCATTCTCTGGTTGTCACAATGGTTAGAACTTATTTTTCTACCCCAAATTCATATGTCACACATCCAATTCTGATATACGGAAACAAATTTATGCTAAAAATAGATTTTCAACTGTTCACTTTTCACCGCCAAGTTGCATCTCACAAACTATATCTCGGAATGTGATTCTGCTTTCTATGGTTGTCACAATGGATAGAACTTATTTCTCTACACCACATGCATATGTCATACATCCAATTCTGATATACGAAAACAAAGTTATGCTAAAAATAGATTTTCAACTGTTCATGTTAGGTATCAGTGGTTACAATATATCTAGAAGGGTGGGTTGAATAGGTGTAGCGGTTAGAATATCCGCTTTTCGAAAAACAACACTTAATGCTGAAATACACCTAATTAATCGATTAACGAAACATGGTAATCGATTAACACATTCAACACAGTCCTCTTAATCGATTAACAGAACTAATGTAATCGATTAACACACTACACTTAATCGATTAAACCGTGACAGTAAGCTAATGCAGATACAATTTCTTGCACGACAATTAATTAATAACGAAGCGAATATACAGAGCTTACAGAATTATCAGAGTGTAATCAGTATAGTACAGAAACGGATTATCAATTAAATCTACTATACAAATCAATCGATCAAATGCAATAAAGAGAGAAATGGATAGAAAAATCCTGCAACACGAATTTTATCCTGGTTCGTTTGCTTGTCCACCGCAAACTACATCCAGGCCTCCCGGCTGATTTGGGAGATTTTTCTTCACTATAATTGAATCAATGTTTATTACATGCACACTATCCAATTACAACACTTAGACACTTACAAGATAATAAAGATCCTATTCTATGGTTTGACTCCCTTCCTACCGACAAAGAAAACCTTTCTTTCGGCGTAGCCCCAGCCAAGAACCTCTGTTCTTTACTTATCCCTAAGTCTAACACTCAGTGAAGATACACTCAATCTCTTGGCGATACGACACCTTGAGATTCCCAATATTACAACACTTTTTCAATCAAAACAAAAATAGAGTAAACTTAAGCTATTACAAGACTTATATCTAACAAGATAAGACTTTACTCTAATCACCTAATACAAACTCATGCAGTATGAAAATGTATTAGTTTGAAAAACAGAATGCATAGTATGTAAACATCTAATCAAGAATCATCAATAAAATGCAAGAACATGTGATATGAAAAGATGAGAAATGTATTATGTAATGCACTCAATCCTAAAGCATAGAATTCTCTCTTTTCTAAACTCACAAATGCATTTACAACTAGATGCAACAATTAACACGAAAAAAATGCTCTAACTCTCTAAAAATTTAACATGCAACTTATGAGATCAATTCTGAAAAACGCAGTTTATAAAGAATTGATTTTATAGCCTAGTTAATCGATTAACGACAGCCTTAATCGATTAAACTGTACAAAATTGTTAGATTAATCGATTAACCTACGTCGTAATCGATTAAACTGTGCAAACAGTTAGATTAATCGATTAACCTATGCTGTAATCGCTTAACAGCATTTTTTCATGTATAAAAACTCAAATACGTTATGCACTTTAATTCATACATGTTTAACACTTAGTTTATGCCTAGAATGCACTTGTACATGTATTTACATGATGCATGAACATATTATGAATGACATATCTCAAGATGAAAATGATTTAAAAAGATTTATGCAAATGAGATATGTATTAGGTGACTTAAGCCTTAGACTCAACCTAAACTAATCTAGTCTAAGCTAAGTACCAATCAGAAGACTTAAGCACGTTGATTTGTTGATGATCTTCAAGCTCTTATTAGCACAAGTTGTCCTCATCAAAACCATGACACATAAAGAGAGCTTTCCAAAGTGTTCCTCTTGACATACACACTTTCAATCTCCCCCTTTTTGATGATGACAAACTCCACATCAAATATATCAACTGTGATGAAATAGCTTGAAGATTGTGTTAGCGTGGTTGATATGATGCGCAAATTTCGGAAGCTGTTATTACGATCAACCTGCACAATCAGAAAACAACAAAACAACCTTTCTCCCCCTTTTGACATTATCAAAAAGATAACGCAGGTCAAAAATAAGGCAGAGATATGAGTAATGCATAAAACAAAGTCAATGAGTTAATTTGGGATTTAACAATTAACCTGTTTTATTTTAAAGAAAATTAAACAAATGCGCTAGTTTATACAACAGAAATAGCCAAACAGATAAAGTGAACGGCATACACGAACCATACACGTAAACAGATTAGGCTATTCGACATAATTATAAAAAGTAGCATAAAGAGTAACAATGTTTAGCAACCATACAAACCAGGAAATGTCAATTAAGAATATTAAAGAGGCACACAAAAGAGAAGCTATAATCCATAACAACAGCTAAATCCAGAAAGTGCCATAAAGAAGAAATAAACCTAATGGTAAGATATCCTAGGTCTAAAGTCTTCTAAACTAAGGTTGAGGTGGAGGATGAGGGTCGTCAGTGTGATCAGCAGGAATGACAATGTTCTGATCTCCCCTGATAAGCACAGATAACTTCTGAAATTCTGAACAAAACAAGGCATTCTGAGCTTCAGCAGTAGATTGAATCAGATTCCTCAACTCCTGAAATTGGTTGTCTGAGTACGCAGTTTGTCGTTCCTCATACTGTTCCATACCAGCAAAGTATGAGTCTTTCAATCCTTGGAAGTGAAGATCCATACGGTTGTTAAGCCGTTGCTCCATAGCTTCCAACTGATCTAAGCCAAAAGCAGAGTTCTGAGGTGCTGATCCAGAAGGCTCCCCTTGAGTTGTAGCGTGCTGATTACCCCTATCATCCTGATTATCATCATCGGATAAATCCAGACCAATAGTGGTGTAGTCCTCTTGGTATTGCCAAGTAGTTCCATACTTGTATATACCCATTTTATGAATGAGGCTTTCACCAACCAGATGATCCTTATCAGTGTATTCAACAATGATGGTATCGGAAACGTCAATGCGCAGATAATCAACAATGCGTGAGATGAAGATACTGTAGGGAAGCAGCTTCGACTGAGACAAAGACACACTGTTCATAATTTTCAAGATCTCCTCAGGCCAGTTAATCATTACATTATTCTTTACTGCATACATGAAACGTAAATCATTCACAGTAGGCTGTGCGTGATTTGTGTTCCTCTGCACTAAAATGTAAGCAATAATGTAATGCAACAGTCTGTTCTCAACAGATAATGACCCAGCTTTGGTCAGTTGACCCTGAATGTATAAGTGAGGGCCTCTTAGAAATGACTTATAAACCTCAGTAGGATCAAAGTTTTCCTTAACCCAGGAACAATCTCCTATACTATAACCAGAAGATGATAAACCACCGACATTCATAAAAATATCATCATTAAGTTCAAACAGATTGCCAGAAATCATAGACCAGTACTTTCCATCCTTATATCTAAAATTAGCATAAAATTCCCTAACTAGAGCAGGGTAAACTTGTCCCTTTAATTCCATAAACTGAATGGTTCCCTGAGCTTCCATATCATGCGGGAAACTAAAATTTTGTTCCGCCAACCAGGTTAAATCAACATACCGTATGTACGTGGGTTTGCGACCTTGAAATTTCGCCATACGGGTTTCTTGCAAGATGAGTGAATAGTAGGGGTCACCGCGGTCCCGAGTAGAAGGTGAACCGACCTCCCGTCTTCGTACACGAGTGGCTGAGGTCTTGACCCTTTTAGTGCGACCTTGCTCCATTATTTAGCAGAACCCGAAATAACAATGAATAATCAGAGAAGGGTTTAGGCAAACCTAACCTAGGTTATGCTTGTTGGAACCTTGGAAATGGGGTATAATGAGGATGAAGAAGTATGATTCCTTGATGGTTTGAGAGGGTTAGGATGAGGTGTTTCTACTTTAGTGCACTTGGATTAGTTTTGTTACTGATTTAGAAACTCAAAGTATAAAAGAGAATGTGAAAATGCCAAAGAAAGTATAAAACCGAGTTACTGTCTGCCTTTAAAAAGCTGGTTTTAATCGATTAACGGGCAGGTTTAATCGATTAAACCAGTGTAAAATTATGAATTTTCAAATAACTGATGCCCAGGTAATCGATTAATAGAAAGTGTAATCGATTACACATAGTAACAAATCGAATTTTCAAATAACTGATGCCCAGGTAATCGATTAACAACAAATATAATCGATTACACATAGTGAAAAATGGATTTTCAGGCAGTAGAATGGTTTCAACTTTTTAAGGCTTTTGCATGCATTGTGACAAATTTATCGAGACATTCAGAATCACAGAAAGAATTAATCAAGAGACATATTTTTGCATTGTAACATATATCATCTAAGCTAAAGATACATAGACATAGAGAGGCTAGACGATAATGTAAACAACTAAACAATTTTAATCGAGATATTGTTCATCAAGAATTCCAAGTTCTCTCCTTAGAACAAAGAAAGTATCCATGGGAAGGGGCTTGGTGAAAATATCGGCTAATTGTTTAGAAGTTTCAACAAATTCAAGAACGCAGTCACCTTTTTGTACATGATCACGCAGAAAATGATGTCTAATTTCTATATGCTTAGTTCTAGAATGCAAAACGGGATTCTTGGAAAGGTTTATGGCACTTGTATTATCGCATTTAATAGGGATCTTTTCAAGTTTAAGACCATAGTCCTTGAGTTGCTGCTTCATCCAAAGGATTTGAGCGCAACACACACCAGCGGCAATGTATTCCGCTTCGGCGGTGGACAAAGCAACACAGGCTTGCTTTTTACTGTGCCATGCTACTAATGAACTGCCCAACAAGTGACAAGTACCACTAGTGCTTTTCCGATCTAATTTACATCCGGCGAAATCGGAATCGGAATAACCTACCAAGGATAGTGAGGCATCCCGAGGATACCATAATCCCATGTTAGTTGTTCCTTTTAAATATCTCATGATTCTTTTAACAGTTTTAAGATGTGATTCTCTAGGTGATGATTGAAATCTCGCACACATGCATACGCTAAACATGATATCAGGTCGACTTGCAGTTAAGTAAAGTAAAGACCCAATAATTCCTCGATACTTTGTTACCTCTATTGCTTTTCCTTTTTTGTCCTTATCTAGGTAGCAAGCAGATGCCATAGGAGTGGAAGCTTCCTTACAATTGTTCATCTCAAATTTCTTGAGCAGCTCTTTGCAATATTTTGCCTGATGGATGAAAATCCCACTTTCTAGTTGCTTTATCTGAAGTCCTAGAAAGAATGTGAGTTCTCCCATCATAGACATTTCGAACTCCCCCTGCATCATCTCAGAAAAATCTTTACACAAAATATCATTAGTAGATCCAAAAATTATGTCATCCACATAGATTTGTACAAGTAATACAGAATTTTCTGATTTACGAATAAAAAGCGTTGTGTCAACCAAGCCTCTTTCGAACCCTTTTTCTAAAAGAAAGGTACTAAGTCTATCATACCAAGCTCTAGGAGCTTGTTTGAGACCATAGAGTGCCTTTTTAAGTTTATAAACATGGTTCGGATATTTAAAATTTTCAAAACCAGGAGGTTGGTTAACATAAACTTCTTCTTGAATATAGCCATTCAGGAAGGCGCTTTTTACGTCCATTTGAAATAGTTTGAAGTTCATAATCGATGCAAAGGAAAGTAGCATCCTGATGGCCTCTAATCTGGCTACAAGGGCATAGGTTTCGTCATAATCGATACCTTCCTCCTGGTTGTAGCCTTTGGCCACCAAGCGTGCCTTATTTCGAATGATTAAGCCTGATTCATCAAGCTTATTTCTGAAGACCCATCGAGTACCAATCACAGGATGATCTTTAGGTTTAGGGACCAAGTCCCAAACATTATTACGTTCGAACTGGTTTAGCTCTTCTTGCATAGTTATACCCCAATGCACATCCTCAATGGCCTCATCAATGGTCTTAGGCTCAATTTGAGATACAAAAGCTACAAAGTTACAAAAGTTTCGTAAGGAACTACGGGTTACCACTCCCGTAGATATGTCACCTATTACTTTGTCGATCGGGTGAGCTTTCTTGGTTTTCCACACAACTGGCATATCTGAATTCTCCTGAGATTTGTTTTGACATTCTTCATTGGTTGCTTCTTCATTATCCATGTTCTTTGAGTATGCTTCTTCCAAAGCACCTGCAACATCATCAGATACGAACTTTCTCTTCTCTTTTGGAGAAGATTCATCAAATTGTACATGGATAGACTCTTCAACTTGCATTGAATATTTATTAAAAATTCTGAACGCTTTGCTATGAATCGAGTATCCCAAAAATATTCCCTCGTCGGCTTTTGAATCAAATTTTCCTAAAGCCCGCTTTCCATTATTTAATATAAAACATTTGCAACCGAAAGCGTGAAGATGGGATATGTTTGATTTACGGCCTTTTAATAGTTCATAAGGAGTTTTATTCAAATTAGGCCTTAAAAGTACTCGATTTATAACATAACATGCAGTATGAACTGCATCTGCCCAGAAATATTTGGGGGTATTACTTTCATTGAGCATGGTTCTCGCTAATTCTTCTAGCACACGATTTTTCCTCTCAACAACTCCATTTTGTTGTGGAGTGCGAGGAGCAGAGAACTAATGCATGATGCCATGCTTATCACAGAATTTGTCGAACTGAAAGTTCTCAAATTCTCCCCCGTGATCACTTCGTATATATACTATTTTCAGGTTAAGTTGGTTTTGAATTTGCTTGGCAAGATTTTTAAAAGACTTGAAGGCGTCGCTTTTAGCAGATAAAAATAATGTCCAGGTAAATCGAGAGAAATCATCAACAATAACTAGAGCATAGTAGCTACCACCAAAACTCATGATTTGTGATGGTCCAAACAAGTCCATATGGAGTAACTCCAAAGGTCTTGAAGTAGATATCACATTTTTGTTTTTGAAAGAGTTTTTGGTTTGTTTACACTTTTGACAAGTGTCACAAATCTCTTTAGTTTTAAAATTTAGTTTTGGTAGCCCCTCAACTAGTTCGTTTGATGACAATTTATCTAGATGTTTTATATGGATGTGTGCAACGCGTCTGTGCCAGAGCCAGATGTCATCTTCTTTAGAAATTAAACATTTTGAAAATAATGTGGTGACATCATCCAAGTTAACCATGTAAATATTATTTATACGATGACCAACAAATTTAACATTATTAGATAAAATGTCACGAATGATGCAACAGTCAGAATCGAAAGATACACGATTACCTTTGTCATAGAGTTGGCTTATACTCAGAAGATTATGTTCTAGTCCTTCAACATACAGAACATTTTCAATTTGAGTATGAGATGAGTTACCAATTGTTCCGGTGCCAAGTATCTTTCCCTTGTTGTTGTCTCCGTACGTGACGTATCCTTTTCCTTTAAGTGATAGATCCAGGAAATTTGATCTGTCACCTGTCATATGTCTCGAACATCCACTGTCTAAATACCATTTTTGTCCTTGTGTTCGAAGACATACCTGCAAAACAGATCACCTACTTTTCTCAGGTACCCAAATTATGTTGGGTCCTTTTCTGTTAGTGATTAGGGAATTATCTCCCTTCTTTATCCATACATAAACTCCGCTAGGTATACCATATTTTCTAATGTAACATGAGTAAGAAGTATGACCATACGTATTACAATAAAAACATGTAGGTGAATGCTTATGATTTTTATTCTTAGTATGAGCTACAGGTTTTCTATATGGTCTCTTGTTCTTAGCAGAGCGAGTATAACCTAGACCAGTACGATCACCAACGTTTCTTGTTTGACTAAGCAGAGTGTCTAATTGCTGTTTACCGTTTGTGAGACGTTCGAGTTTTTCTTTTAGTTTAAAATTGTCTTCTTGCAAAATCTCGCAAGTCTCACATACAGGTTTTTGACATAAATTATTAGCAGAGCAGTTACATGTGTTACAAGAATAGATGAGATCTAAAGTTTCATTTTCTAATTTTAATTCATCTAATTCTTTTTGTAATTGGCTTATTTTCTTTTCATTTCTAAGGATTTCCCTTTCCTTATCAATGTTTATTCTTGCCAATTTCTTTAGTTCCTCATGTAACTCAACATAAGCATTATATAAAACATCATAAGAGGGTAAGTCATCCGAAGTGGATGAGGTGTCAGAATATACCTCATTATTATCCTCGTGTGAGTCTGAGTTGCCATTGTTGTCAGATCTGACCATCAGACACAGCTTCGCTGACTCCTCCTCACTAGAAGTGCTTGATGTTGTTTCCTCCTCAGGTACATCCCATACAATATAAGCTTTCTTGGATTTGAATTCCCTGGGAGTGCTCTTCTCTGAATCAACCTTTTTCAGATAGGTAGGACATTGAAATCTCATATGTCCGGCTTTTCCACACTCATGGCAAGTGAAACGATCTTTGTTGTTCTTGCCTTTGTTGGTTGACTCTTTTGCTTCTTTATTTTGAAACTTTTTGAATCCACCTTTTCTTTTGATGAATTTACTAAATTTTCGAACAAGGAGATTCATAGTTTCATCATCTAGATCGGAGTCAGATTCATCATCATCTTTTTCTTCTTTTGATTTGGAGGTCGTGGCCTTCAATGTGATGTTTTTCTTCTTCCGTTCTGAATCTTCGTGCATAGTCAAGCGCCCCAATTCCATTTCGTGCTCTTGAAGCTTTCCAAATAATGTAGCTAGAGGCATAGAATCCAAGTCTTTGGATTCAACAATTGCAGTTACCTTTGGTTGCCATTTCCTGTCAAGACAACACAAAACTTTATTAGTTAGTTCAGCTCTGGCAAATGATTTATCTAGAGCCACTAAATGATTAACAATATGAGTAAATCGCTTTTGCATATCACAGATTGATTCACTAGGTAACATGCGAAATAACTCATATTCGTGGGTCAGCGCATTTAATCTAGCGCGCTTGACTTCGCTAGTGCCTTCGTGAGTCACTTGTAAAGTGTCCCACATTTCTTTTGCATTTTGGCACTGCGAGACTCTAAAGAACTCATCATAGGATAGGGCCGATGTGATGATATTTTTGGCACGTAGGTTATGTTGGACCTTTTTGCGCTCATCATCGGTCCATAGACTTTTAGGCTTGTCTTTAGGTTCATCGTCCACAAGATGTTGTGGAACAAAAGGGTCGTTGACTATGGATTCCCAAATATCCGAGTCTATGGCTTCAATAAAAATTTGCATGCGGACTTTCCAGTAGGCATACCCTTCACCACTGAATATAGGTGGTCGATTAATGGATGAACCATCACCACCAAATGGGTTTGACGAACCCATTCCTTTTTCCCTTAGGATCACGAATACGCGGTTGAGCTAGCACTTCGCACTAGCTCTGATACCACTTTTTAGGTATCAGTGGTTACAATACACCTAGAAGGGGGGGGGGTTGAATAGGTGTAGCGGTTAGAATATCCGATTTTCGAAAAACAACACTTAATGCTGAAATACACCTAATTAATCGATTAACGAAACAGGGTAATCGATTAACACATTCAACACAGTCCTCTTAATCGATTAACAGAACTAATGTAATCGATTAACACACTACACTTAATCGATTAAACCGTGACAGTAAGCTAATGCAGATACAATTTCTTGCACGACAATTAATTGATAACGAAGCGAATATACAGAGCTTACAGAATTATCAGAGTGTAATCAGTATAGTACATAAACGGATTATCAATTAAATCTACTATACAAATCAATCGATCAAATGCAATAAAGAGAGAAAGGGATAGAAAAATCCTGCAACACGAATTTTATCCTGGTTCGTTTGCTTGTCCACCGCAAACTACATCCAGGCCTCACGGCTGATTTGGGAGATTTTTCTTCACTATAATTGAATCAATGTTTATTACATGCACACTATCCAATTACAACACTTAGACACTTACAAGATAATAAAGATCCTATTCTATGGTTTGACTCCCTTCCTACCGACAAAGAAAACCTTTCTTTCGGCGTAGCCCCAGCCAAGAACCTCTGTTCTTTACTTATCCCTAAGTCTAACACTCAGTGAAGATACACTCAATCTCTTGGCGATACGACACCTTGAGATTCCCAATATTACAACACTTTTTCAATCAAAAAAAAAATAGAGTAAACTTAAGCTATTACAAGACTTATATCTAACAAGATAAGACTTTACTCTAATCACCTAATACAAACTCATGCAGTATGAAAATGTATTAGTTTGAAAAACAGAATACATAGAATGTAAACATCTAATCAAGAATCATTAATAAAATGCAAGAACATGTGATATGAAAAGATGAGAAATGTATTATGTAATGCACTCAATCCTAAAGCATAGAATTCTCTCTTTTCTAAACTCACAAATGCATTTACAACTAGATGCAACAATTAACACAAAAAAAATGCTCTAACTCTCTAAAAATTTAGCATGCAACTTATGAGATCAATTCTGAAAAACGCAGTTTATAAAGAATTGATTTTATAGCCCAGTTAATCGATTAACGACAGCCTTAATCGATTAAACTGTACAAAATTGTTAGATTAATCGATTAATCTATGTCGTAATCGATTAAACTGTGCAAACAGTTAGATTAATCGATTAACCTATGCTGTAATCGATTAACAGCATTTTTTCATGTGTAAAAACTCAAATACGTTATGCACTTTAATTCATACATGTTTAACACTTAGTTTATGCCTAGAATGCACATGTACATGTATTTATATGATGCATGAACATATTATGAATGACATATCTCAAGATGAAAATGATTTAAAAGATTTAAGCAAATGAGATATGTATTAGGTGACTTAAGCCTTAGACTCAACCTAAACTAATCTAGTCTAAGCTAAGTACCAATCAGAAGACTTAAGCACGTTTATTTGTTGATGATCTTCAAGCTCTTATTAGCACAAGTTGTCCTCATCAAAACCATGACACATAAAGAGAGCTTTCCAAAGTGTTCCTCTTGACATGCACACTTTCAGTTCACTTTTCACCGCCAACTATAGCTCGAAATTTGATTCTGCTTTATCTTGTTGTCACAATGGATAGAACTAATTTTTATACCCCAAATGCATATGTCATACGTCCAATTCTGATACACAGAAACAAATTTATGCTAAAAATAGATTTTCAACTATTCACTTGTCACCGCCAAGTTGCATCTCACAAACTATAGCTTGAAATGTGATTCTGATTTATCTGATAGTCCCAATGGATTGATATTATTTTTCTACCCCAAATGCATATGTCAAACGTCCAATTCTGATATACGGAAACCAATTTATGCTAAAAATAGATTTTCAACTATTCACTTTTCACCGCCAAGTTGCATCTCACAAACAATATCTCGGAATGTGATTCTGCTTTCTATGGTTGTCACAATGGATAGAACTTATTTCTCTATACCAAATGCATATGTCATACGTCCAATTCTGATATACGGAAACAAAGTTATGCTAAAAATAGATTTTCAACTGTTCAATTTTCACCGCCAAGTCGCATCTCACCAACTATAGCTTGAAATTTGATTCTGCTTTATCTTGTTGTCACAATGGATAGAACTAATTTTTATACCCCAAATGCATATGTCATACGTCCAACTCTGATACACGGAAACAAATTTATGCTAGAAATAGATTTTCAACTGTTCACTTGTCACCGCCAAGTTGCATCTCACAAACTATATCTTGGAATGTGATTCTGATTTCTCTGGTAGTCCCAATGGATTGATATTATTTTTCTACCCAAAATGTGTAACGACCCGATTTTCTACCCTTGAAAATTTTTCGTTTAATTTAATCATTTCTTACATACAGTCGTCACCTTCATTAAAAACTGTCAAGTATCTCTCTTTGACAATACTCTTTACCCTATCGTATTATCATACAAAGTTATGTTGTGGAAAAACATAATTCATTCAATTAGCAATTACCACATACAACCAGTTGTGGGTTTTCCGGATATATAACGTCCATAACTACAAATCTCCGTATTATCCTAATCAGATTACATTTATCTCAAAATGTCATCAATTCAACTACAATGTCAAGTAGCAACAAAGACGAACAAATTGATAAACACAAAATCTCCCTAAATGAGCTTCCTCCTCAAAATCCTTCATTTACCTACAATGGGATTATCATAACAACACACAAAACACAGGGAATAAGTCATTAGTTCGAAACTAACATCACATGATAATCCACATTCAAATACAATCAAGCTTTAATGTAATTCATAAACACACATACGGAATTATAAACATTCAAATCATCTTCCTTTAACTTCCACTTTACTCATATTCATCCTATAGTATATATATCCCATAATATATATTCTATAGTATGCATATTACGTTCATTCGAAACATCATCGGTCTCGTTATTCATATCCACCCTATAACATATATATCCCATAATATATATCCTATAGCATGTATATTACTTTCTTTCTCAACATCTTCCTTTTTATCGCTCATATTCACCCTATAGAATATATATCCCATACTATATATCCTATAGCATGCATACGACATTCATTTGAGTCATATTTCCATTGGTACTCCCCCAATAATATTCATTTCTTTTGAGTCATCTTTCCAATGGTACTCCCCCAATAATATTACTTTCGTATGAGTCATATTTCCATTGGTACTCCCCCAATAATATTACTTTCGTATGAGTCATCTTTCCAATGGTACTCCCCCAATAATATGGAATTCATTTGAGTCATATTTTCTTTGGTACTCCCCCAAATAGATTGAATTCGTTTTGAGTCATATTTCCTTTGGTACTCCCACAAAAAGATTAAATTCGTTTTGAGTCTTATTTCCATTGGTACTCCCCCAAAAAGATAAAATTCGTTTTGAGTCTTATTTCCTTTGGTACTCCCCCAAATAGATTGAATTCGTTTTGAGTCTTATTTCCTTCGGTACTCCCCCAACTAGATTGAATTCGTTTTGAGTCTTATTTCCTTTGGTACTCCCCCAAATAGATTGAATTTGTTTTGAGTCTTATTTCCTTTGGTACTCCCCCAAATAGATTGAATTCGTTTTGAGTCTTATTTCCTTTGGTACTCCCCCAAATAGATTGAATTCGTTTTGAGTCTTTATTTCCATTGGGACTCCCCCAAATTAGATTGAAATCATTTTGAGTCTTATTTCCATTGGGACTCCCCCAAATTAGATTGAAATCATTTTGAGTCTTATTTCCATTGGTTCTCCCCCAATAATGTTACTTTTATTACCATAACAGAAAAGCCACGCATTTTCCAACATAATGCATAAATTACAAACGTATCATTTTAAACCATTACCTCTTTCACATACCTCATTCATATCAGCAAGTATGATTTAGAGACACTTATCCCTTACCTTGGTGAGTGTTGGGGATCGGTTCCGAGTAACTTTAAAAGTCTCCTCCGCGATTTCCTCCAACCTTAGGATCTTTCCTCATTTCCACCAATAACAACAATGTCAATCATTTATTCAAAATACAACATAAATAACTCGTATTTCCTCATCAAACATACAAGAGATTTACATATTTTCAAGGTTTCCAAAACTACTTCAATACGAGTTTCCAAACATCTAAAACATACATATTCATCTATTTCTCTCTTTACTCATATTCTCATTTTGGGGTTTTCATGAACAACCCACAAAACCTTTGCATTCATCAAATACCAACTCTAAACCAAGAGTTTACAAGAGAAAAACAACCTAAAACAAACCATAACTCTAAAGGATGAGTTTCCATGGTTTCTCATATTTTGAAAATAGATCTAACATACCCAAAACAAGTTAGAGAGGAAGAAGAAGAGTTAGAAACAAGAGGTTTACCTCTTCGCAAGCTCTAAGATGAGTCCTAAGGTTCCTTGCTCTTGAAAAGCTCCCTTCTCTCTCTTCTCCTCAAGTTCTAACCCTAAAATGTGTTTGGGGTTTCTATTTTTAAAGAGCAGTCGTCGGGTTCTCGCTCAAGCGAGCCCATTCTCGCTCAAGCGAGAATCTCACAGTGAGCAATTTTCGCTTAGCGCATAGATGTAATCGATTACATGGATTGTGTAATCGATTACATCGTGTAAAATGCACATATTTGATGTTTTTATTAGCATGTAATCGATTACATCATGTAAAATGCACATATCTGATGCTTTTATCTGCATGTAATCGATTACATGGACTGTGTAATCGATTACACTGCCCAAAATTGCCATTTCTCGCCCAGGCATTACAACTCTCGCTTAGGCGAGAATCCTCCAGTATAGCCCAAGATTTCACCCTCCCAGATGCACCTCTCTCGCTCAAGCGAGAATCTCTCGATCAAGCGAGGCTTCCAGGACTGATACTCTAATTTTTAAAGACTAAAATTCGGGGTGTTACAATCCTCCCCCTCTTATAAGAATTTTCGTCCCCGAAAATTAAACATACCTCGGAAATCAAAATCATCACCTAGACCTTAGGCACAAGGATACTCCACCAAAATCATAATCGATTCTCAAATCCATTAAGATTATTTAATCAGTCACTAAGGGCATACACCACTACACCGTGACATCACCCACCAATTCATGAACTAACTCATCAATGTCCAAATATTAAGGTTTCAGCCTTTAATATCCCGAACTAACCCACCAATTCGTTTTGAGTCTTATTTCCATTGGTACTCCCCCAAAAAGATAAAATTCGTTTTGAGTCTTATTTCCTTTGGTACTCCCCCAAATAGATTGAATTCGTTTTGAGTCTTATTTCCTTCGGTACTCCCCCAACTAGATTGAATTCGTTTTGAGTCTTATTTCCTTTGGTACTCCCCCAAATAGATTGAATTTGTTTTGAGTCTTATTTCCTTTGGTACTCCCCCAAATAGATTGAATTCGTTTTGAGTCTTATTTCCTTTGGTACTCCCCCAAATAGATTGAATTCGTTTTGAGTCTTTATTTCCATTGGGACTCCCCCAAATTAGATTGAAATCATTTTGAGTCTTATTTCCATTGGGACTCCCCCAAATTAGATTGAAATCATTTTGAGTCTTATTTCCATTGGTTCTCCCCCAATAATGTTACTTTTATTACCATAACAGAAAAGCCACGCATTTTCCAACATAATGCATAAATTACAAACGTATCATTTTAAACCATTACCTCTTTCACATACCTCATTCATATCAGCAAGTATGATGTAGAGACACTTATCCCTTACCTTGGTGAGTGTTGGGGATCGGTTCCGAGTAACTTTAAAAGTCTCCTTCGCGATTTCCTCCAACCTTAGGATCTTTCCTCATTTCCACCAATAACAACAATGTCAATCATTTATTCAAAATACAACATAAATAACTCGTATTTCCTCATCAAACATACAAGAGATTTACATATTTTCAAGGTTTCCAAAACTACTTCAATACGAGTTTCCAAACATCTAAAACATACATATTCATCTATTTCTCTCTTTACTCATATTCTCATTTTGGGGATTTCATGAACAACCCACAAAACCTTTGCATTCATCAAATACCAACTCTAAACCAAGAGTTTACAAGAGAAAAACAACCTAAAACGAACCATAACTCTAAAGGATGAGTTTCCATGGTTTCTCATATTTTGAAAATAGATCTAACATACCCAAAACAAGTTAGAGAGGAAGAAGAAGAGTTAGAAACAAGAGGTTTACCTCTTCGCAAGCTCTAAGATGAGTCCTAAGGTTCCTTGCTCTTGAAAAGCTCCCTTCTCTCTCTTCTCCTCAAGTTCTAACCCTAAAATGTGTTTGGGGTTTCTATTTTTAAAGAGCAGTCGTCGGGTTCTCGCTCAAGCGAGCCCATTCTCGCTCAAGCGAGAATCTCACAGTGAGCAATTTTCGCTTAGCGCATAGATGTAATCGATTACATGGATTGTGTAATCGATTACATCGTGTAAAATGCACATATTTGATGTTTTTATTAGCATGTAATCGATTACATCATGTAAAATGCACATATCTGATGCTTTTATCTGCATGTAATCGATTACATGGACTGTGTAATCGATTACACTGCCCAAAATTGCCATTTCTCGCCCAGGCATTACAACTCTCGCTTAGGCGAGAATCCTCCAGTATAGCCCAAGATTTCACCCTCCCAGATGCACCTCTCTCGCTCAAGCGAGAATCTCTCGATCAAGCGAGGCTTCCAGGACTGATACTCTAATTTTTAAAGACTAAAATTCGGGGTGTTACAATCCTCCCCCTCTTATAAGAATTTTCGTCCCCGAAAATTAAACATACCTCGGAAATCAAAATCATCACCTAGACCTTAGGCACAAGGATACTCCACCAAAATCATAATCGATTCTCAAATCCATTAAGATTATTTAATCAGTCACTAAGGGCATACACCACTACACCGTGACATCACCCACCAATTCATGAACTAACTCATCAATGTCCAAATATTAAGGTTTCAGCCTTTAATATCCCGAACTAACCCACCAATTCGTTTTGAGTCTTATTTCCATTGGTACTCCCCCAAAAAGATAAAATTCGTTTTGAGTCTTATTTCCTTTGGTACTCCCCCAAATAGATTGAATTCGTTTTGAGTCTTATTTCCTTCGGTACTCCCCCAACTAGATTGAATTCGTTTTGAGTCTTATTTCCTTTGGTACTCCCCCAAATAGATTGAATTTGTTTTGAGTCTTATTTCCTTTGGTACTCCCCCAAATAGATTGAATTCGTTTTGAGTCTTATTTCCTTTGGTACTCCCCCAAATAGATTGAATTCGTTTTGAGTCTTTATTTCCATTGGGACTCCCCCAAATTAGATTGAAATCATTTTGAGTCTTATTTCCATTGGGACTCCCCCAAATTAGATTGAAATCATTTTGAGTCTTATTTCCATTGGTTCTCCCCCAATAATGTTACTTTTATTACCATAACAGAAAAGCCACGCATTTTCCAACATAATGCATAAATTACAAACGTATCATTTTAAACCATTACCTCTTTCACATACCTCATTCATATCAGCAAGTATGATGTAGAGACACTTATCCCTTACCTTGGTGAGTGTTGGGGATCGGTTCCGAGTAACTTTAAAAGTCTCCTTCGCGATTTCCTCCAACCTTAGGATCTTTCCTCATTTCCACCAATAACAACAATGTCAATCATTTATTCAAAATACAACATAAATAACTCGTATTTCCTCATCAAACATACAAGAGATTTACATATTTTCAAGGTTTCCAAAACTACTTCAATACGAGTTTCCAAACATCTAAAACATACATATTCATCTATTTCTCTCTTTACTCATATTCTCATTTTGGGGATTTCATGAACAACCCACAAAACCTTTGCATTCATCAAATACCAACTCTAAACCAAGAGTTTACAAGAGAAAAACAACCTAAAACGAACCATAACTCTAAAGGATGAGTTTCCATGGTTTCTCATATTTTGAAAATAGATCTAACATACCCAAAACAAGTTAGAGAGGAAGAAGAAGAGTTAGAAACAAGAGGTTTACCTCTTCGCAAGCTCTAAGATGAGTCCTAAGGTTCCTTGCTCTTGAAAAGCTCCCTTCTCTCTCTTCTCCTCAAGTTCTAACCCTAAAATGTGTTTGGGGTTTCTATTTTTAAAGAGCAGTCGTCGGGTTCTCGCTCAAGCGAGCCCATTCTCGCTCAAGCGAGAATCTCACAGTGAGCAATTTTCGCTTAGCGCATAGATGTAATCGATTACATGGATTGTGTAATCGATTACATCGTGTAAAATGCACATATTTGATGTTTTTATTAGCATGTAATCGATTACATCATGTAAAATGCACATATCTGATGCTTTTATCTGCATGTAATCGATTACATGGACTGTGTAATCGATTACACTGCCCAAAATTGCCATTTCTCGCCCAGGCATTACAACTCTCGCTTAGGCGAGAATCCTCCAGTATAGCCCAAGATTTCACCCTCCCAGATGCACCTCTCTCGCTCAAGCGAGAATCTCTCGATCAAGCGAGGCTTCCAGGACTGATACTCTAATTTTTAAAGACTAAAATTCGGGGTGTTACAATCCTCCCCCTCTTATAAGAATTTTCGTCCCCGAAAATTAAACATACCTCGGAAATCAAAATCATCACCTAGACCTTAGGCACAAGGATACTCCACCAAAATCATAATCGATTCTCAAATCCATTAAGATTATTTAATCAGTCACTAAGGGCATACACCACTACACCGTGACATCACCCACCAATTCATGAACTAACTCATCAATGTCCAAATATTAAGGTTTCAGCCTTTAATATCCCGAACTAACCCACCAATTCGTTTTGAGTCTTATTTCCTTTGGTACTCCCCCAAATAGATTGAATTTGTTTTGAGTCTTATTTCCTTTGGTACTCCCCCAAATAGATTGAATTCGTTTTGAGTCTTATTTCCTTTGGTACTCCCCCAAATAGATTGAATTCGTTTTGAGTCTTATTTCCTTTGGTACTCCCTCAAATAGATTGAATTCATTTTGAGTCTTATTTCCTTTGGTACTCCCCCAAATAGATTGAATTCGTTTTGAGTCTTATTTCCTTTGGTACTCCCCCAAATAGATTGAATTCGTTTTGAGTCTTATTTCCATTGGGACTCCCCCAAATTAGATTGAAATCATTTTGAGTCTTATTTCCATTGGGACTCCCCCAAATTAGATTGAAATCATTTTGAGTCTTATTTCCATTGGTTCTCCCCCAATAATGTTACTTTTATTACCATAACAGAAAAGCCACGCATTTTCCAACATAATGCATAAATTACAAACGTATCATTTTAAACCATTACCTCTTTCACATACCTCATTCATATCAGCAAGTATGATGTAGAGACACTTATCCCTTACCTTGGTGAGTGTTGGGGATCGGTTCCGAGTAACTTTAAAAGTCTCCTCCGCGATTTCCTCCAACCTTAGGATCTTTCCTCATTTCCACCAATAACAACAATGTCAATCATTTATTCAAAATACCACATAAATAACTCGTATTTCCTCATCAAACATATAAGAGATTTACATATTTTCAAGGTTTCCAAAACTACTTCAATACGAGTTTCCAAACATCTAAAACATACATATTCATCTATTTCTCTCTTTACTCATATTCTCATTTTGGGGTTTTCATGAACAACCCACAAAACCTTTCCATTCATCAAATACCAACTCTAAACCAAGAGTTTACAAGAGAAAAACAACCTAAAACGAACCATAACTCTAAAGGATGAGTTTCCATGGTTTCTCATATTTTGAAAATAGATCTAACATACCCAAAACAAGTTAGAGAGGAAGAAGAAGAGTTAGAAACAAGAGGTTTACCTCTTCGCAAGCTCTAAGATGAGTCCTAAGGCTCTTTGCTCTTGAAAAGCTCCCTTGTCTCTCTTCTCTTCAAGTTCTAACCCTAAAATGTGTTTGGGGTTTCTATTTTAAAAGAGCTGTCGTCGGGTTCTCGCTCAAGCGAGCCCATTCTCGCTCAAGCGAGAATCTCACAGTGAGCAATTTTCGCTTAGCGCATAGATGTAATCTATTACATGGATTGTGTAATCGATTACATCGTGTAAAATACACATATCTGATGCCTTTATCAGCATGTAATCGATTACATGTATTGTGTAATCGATTACATCATGTAAAATGCACATATCTGATGCTTTTATCTGCATATAATCGATTACATGGACTGTGTAATCGATTACACTGCCCAAAATTGCCATTTCTCGCCCAGGCATTACAACTCTCGCTTAGGCGAGAATCCTCCAGTATAGCCCAAGATTTCACCCTCCCAGATGCACCTCTCTCGCTCAAGCGAGAATCTCTCGATCAAGCGAGAATCTCACAAACTATTGCTCGGAAAGTGATTCTGCTTTCTATGGTTGTCACAATGGATAGAACTTATTTCTCTACCCCAAATGCATATGTCATATGTCCAATTCTGATACACGAAAACAAATTTATGCTAAAAATAGATTTTCAACTATTCACATTTCACCGCCAAGTTGCATCTCACCAACTATAGCTCGAAATGTGATTCTTCTTTATCTTGTTGTCACAATGGATAAAACTTATTTTTATACCCTAAATTCATATGTCACACGTCCAATTCTGATATACGGAAACAAAGGTATGCTAAAAATAAATTTTCAACTATTCACTTTTCACCGCCAAGTTGCATCTCACCAACTATAGCTCGAAATGTGATTCTTCTTTATCTTGTTGTCACAATGGAAAAACTTATTTTTATACCCTGAATGCATATGTCACACGTCCAATTCTGATATACGGAAACAAATTTATGCTAAAAATTGATTTTCAACTCTTCACTTTTCACCGCCAAGTTGCATCTCACAAACTATTGCTCGGAAAGTGATTCTGCTTTCTATGGTTGTCACAATGGATAGAACTTATTTGTCTACCCCAAATGCATATGTCACACGTCCAATTCTGATATACGGAAACAAATTTATGCTAAAAATAGATTTTCAACTGTTCACTTTTCACAGCCAAGTTGCATCTCACAAACTATACCTCGGAATGTGATTCTTGTTTATCTTGTTGTCTCAAAGAATATACCTAATTTTTATACCCTAAATGCATATGTCACACGTCCAATTCTGATATAAGGAAACAAATTTATGCTAAAAATAGATTTTCAACTATTCACTTTTCACATCCAAGTTGCATCTCACAAACTATAACTCGAAATGTGATTTTTCTTTCTCTGGTTGTCCTAATAGATTGAACTTATTTTTCTACCCCAAATGCATATGTCATACGTCCGATTCTGATATAGGGAAACAAAGTTATGACAAAAATTGATTTTCAACTATTCACTTTTCACCGCCAAGTTGCATCTCACAAACTATTGTTCGGAAAGTGATTCTGCTTTCTATGGTTGTCACAATGGATAGAACTTATTTTTCTACCCCAAATTCATATGTCATACATCCAATTCTGATACACGGAAACAAAATTATGCTAAAAATTGATTTTCAACTGTTCACTTTTCACCGCCAAGTTGCATCTCACAAACTATTGCTCGGAATGTGATTCTGCTCTCTATCGTTGTCACAATGGTTAGAACTTATTTCTCTACCCCAAATGCATATCTCATACGTCCAATTCTGATATACGGAAACAAATTTATGCTAAAAATAGATTTTCAACTGTTCACTTTTCACAGCCAAGTTGCATCTCACAAACTATACCTCGGAATGTGATTCTTATTTCTCTGGTTGTCCTAATAGATAGAACTTATTTTTCTACCCCAAATGCATATGTCATACGTCCGATTCTGATATAGGGAAACAAAGTTATGACAAAAATTGATTTTCAACTTTTCACTTTTCACCGCCAAGTTGCATCTCACAAACTATTGCTCGGAAAGTGATTCTGCTTTCTATGGTTGTCACAATGGATAGAACTTATTTGTCTACCCCAAATGCATATGTCACACGTCCAATTCTGATATACGGAAACAAATTTATGCTAAAAATAGATTTTCAACTGTTCACTTTTCACAGCCAAGTTGCATCTCACAAACTATACCTCGGAATGTGATTCTTATTTCTCTGGTTGTCCTAATAGATAGAACTTATTTTTCTACCCCAAATGCATATGTCATACGTCCGATTCTGATATAGGGAAACAAAGTTATGACAAAAATTGATTTTCAACTATTCACTTTTCACCGCCAAGTTGCATCTCACAAACTATTGCTCGGAAAGTGATTCTGCTTTCTATGGTTGTCACAATGGATAGAACTTATTTCTCTACCCCAAATGCATATGTCATACGTCCAATTCTGATACACGGAAACAAATTTATGCTAAAATTTGATTTTCAACTGTTCACTTTTCACCGCCAAGTTGCATCTCACAAACTATTGCTCGGAAAGTGATTCTGCTCTCTATCATTGTCACAATGGATAGAACTTATTTCTCTATCCCAAATGCATATCTGATACGTCCAATTCTGATATACGGAAACAAAGTTATGCTAGAAATAGATTTTCAGCTGTTCACTTTTCACCGCCAAGTTGCATCTCACCAACTATAGCTCGAAATGTGATTCTTGTTTATCTTGTTGTCACAAAGAATAAAACTAATTTTTATACCCTAAATGCCATTGTCACACGTCCAATTCTGATATACGGAAACAAATTTATGCTAAAAATAGATTTTCAACTGTTCACTTTTCACATCCAAGTTGCTTCTCACAAACTATACCTCGGAATGTGATTCTTCTTTTTCTGGTTGTCCTAATAGATAGAACTTATTTTTCTACCCCAAATGCATACGTCATACGTCCGATTCTGATATAGGGAAACAAAGTTATGACAAAAATTGATTTTCAACTATTCACTTTTCACCGCCAAGTTGCATCTCACAAACTATTGCTCTGAAAGTGATTCTACTTTCTATGGTTGTCACAATGGATAGTAATTATTTCTCTACCCCAAATGCATATGTCATATGTCCAATTCTGATACACGAAAACACATTTATGCTAAAAATAGATTTTCAATTGTTCACTTGTCACCGCCAAGTTGCATCTCACAAATTATAGCTTGGAATGTGATTCTGATTTCTCTGGTTTCCCCAATGGATTGAAATTATTTTTATACCCCAAATGCATATGTCACACGTCCAATTCTGATATACGGAAACAAATTTATGCTAAAAATAGATTTTCAACTGTTCACTTTTCACAGCCAAGTTGCATCTCACAAACTATACCTCGGAATGTGATTCTTCTTTCTATGGTTGTCCTAATAGATAGAACTTATTTTTCTACCCCAAATGCATATGTCATACGTCCGATTCTGATATAGGAAAACAAAGTTATGACAAAAATTGATTTTCAACTATTCACTTTTCACCGCCAAGTTGCATCTCACAAACTATTGCTCGGAAAGTGATTCTGCTTTATATGGTTGTCACAATGGATAGAACTTATTTTTCTACCCCAAATGCATATGTCATACGTCCAATTCTGATACACGGAAACAAATTTATGCTAAAAATTGATTTTCAACTGTTCACTTTTCACCGCCAAGTTGCATCTCACAAACTATTTCTCGGAAAGTGATTCTGCTTTCTATGGTTGTCACAATGGATAGAAATTATTTGTCTACCCCAAATGCATATGTCATACGTCCAATTCTGATACACGGAAACAAATTTATGCCAAAAATTGATTTTCAACTGTTCACTTTTCACCGCCAAGTTGCATCTCACAAACTATTGCTCGGAAAGTGATTCTGCTCTCTATCGTTGTCACAATGGATAGAACTTATTTCTCTACCCCAAATGCATATCTCATATGTCCAATTCTGATATACGGAAACAAAGTTATGCTAGAAATAGATTTTCAACTGTTCACTTTTCACAACCAAGTTGCATCTCACAAACTATACCTCGGAATGTGATTCTTATTTCTCTGGTTGTCCTAATAGATAGAACTTATTTTTCTACCCCAAATGCATATGTCATACGTCCGATTCTGATATAGGGAAACAAAGTTATGACAAAAATTGATTTTCAACTATTCACTTTTCACCGCCAAGTTGCATCTCACAAACTATTGCTCGGAAAGTGATTCTGCTTTCTATGGTTGTCACAATGGATAGAACTTATTTTTCTACCCCAAATGCATATATCATACGTCCAATTCTGATACTCGGAAACAAATTTATGCTAAAAATTGATTTTCAACTGTTCACTTTTCACCGCCAAGTTGCATCTCACAAACTATTTCTCGGAAAGTGATTCTGCTTTCTATGGTTGTCACAATGGATATAACTTATTTGCCTACCCCAAATGCATATGTCATACGTCCAATTCTGATACACAGAAACAAATTTATGCTAAAAATTGATTTTCAACTGTTCACTTTTCACCGCCAAGTTGCATCTCACAAACTATTGCTCGGAAAGTGATTCTGCTCTCTATCTTTGTCACAATGGATAGAACTTATTTCTCTACCCCAAATGCATATCTCATACGTCCAATTCTGATATACGGAAACAAAGTTATGCTAGAAATAGATTTTCAGCTGTTCACTTTTCAAATTCTTGTTTATCTTGTTGTCACAAAGAATAAAACTAATTTTTTTACCCTAAATACATCTGTCACACGTCCAATTCTGATATACGGAAACAAATTTATGCTAAAATTAGATTTTCAACTGTTCACTTTTCTCAGCCAAGTTGCATCTCACAAACTATACCTCGGAATGTGATTCTTCTTTCTCTGTTTGTCCTAATAGATAGAACTTATTTCTCTACCCCAAATGCATATCTCATACGTCGAATTCTGATATACGGAAACAAAGTTATGCTAAAAATAGATTTTCAACTATTCACTTTTCACCGCCAAGTTGCATCTCACCAACTATGGCTCGAAATGTGATTCTTCTTTATCTTGTTGTCACAATGGATAAAACTAATTTTTATACCCCAAATGCATATGTCACACGTCCAATTCTGATATACGGAAACAAATTTATGCTAAAAATAGATTTTCAACTATTCACTTTTCACCGCCAAGTTGCATCTCACCAACTATAGCTCGAAATGTGATTCTTGTTTATCTTGTTGTCTCAAACAATATACCTAATTTTTATACCCTAAATGCATATGTCACACGTCCAATTCTGATACACGGAAACAAATTTATGCTAAAAATAGATTTTCAACTGTTCACTTTTCACATCCAAGTTGCATCTCACAAACTATAACTCGGAATGTGATTCTTATTTCTCTGGTTGTCCTAATTGATAGAACTTATTTTTCTACCCCAAATGCATATGTCATACGTCCGATTCTGATATAGGGAAACAAAGTTATGACAAAAATTGAATTTCAACTATTCACTTTTCACCGCCAAGTTGCATCTCACAAACTATTGCTCGGAAAGTGATTCTGCTTTCTATGGTTGTCACAATGGATAGAACTTATTTTTCTACCCCAAATGCATATGTCATACGTCCAATTCTGATACACGGAAACAAATTTATGCTAACAATTGATTTTCAACTGTTCACTTTTCACCGCCAAGTTGCATCTCACAAACTATTGCTCGGAATGTGATTCTGCTCTCTATCGTTGCAAAATGGTTAGAACTTATTTCTCTACCCCAAATGCATATCGCATACGTCCAATTCTGATATACGGAAACAAAGTTATGCTAAAAATAGATTTTCAACTGTTCACTTTTCACCGCCAAGTTGCATCTCACAAATTATAGCTTGGAATGTGATTCTGATTTCTCTGGTTTCCCCAATGGATTGAAATTATTTTTCTACCCCAAATGCATATGTCACACGTCCAATTCTGATATACGGAAACAAATTTATGCTAAAAATAGATTTTCAACTGTTCACTTTTCACCTCCAATTTGCATCTTACAAACTATTGCTCGGAAAGTTATTATGCTCTCTATCTTTGTCACAATGGATAGAACTTATTTCTCTACCCCAAATGCATATCTCATACGTCCAATTCTGATATACGGAAACAAAGTTATGCTAGAAATAGATTTTCAGCTGTTCACTTTTCACCGCCAAGTTGCATCTCACCAACTATGGCTCGAAATGTGATTCTTCTTTATCTTGTTGTCACAATGGATAAAACTAATTTTTATACCCTAAATGCATATGTCACACGTCCAATTCTGATATACGGAAACAAATTTATGCTAAAAATAGATTTTCAACTGTTCACTTTTCTCAGCCAAGTTGCATCTCACAAACTATACCTCGGAATGTGATTCTTCTTTTCTGGTTGTCCTAATAGATAGAACTTATTTTCCTACCCCAAATGCATACGTCATACGTCCGATTCTGATATAGGGAAACAAAGTTATGACAAAAATTGATTTTCAACTATTCACTTTTCACCGCCAAGTTGCATCTCACAAACTATTGCTCGGAAAGTGATTCTGCTTTCTATGGTTGTCACAATGGATAGAACTTATTTTTCTACCCCAAATGCATATGTCATACGTCCAATTCTGATACACGGAAACAAATTTATGCTAAAAATTGATTTTCAACTGTTCACTTTTCACCGCCAAGTTGCATCTCACAAACTATTTCTCGGAAAGTGATTCTGCTTTCTATGGTTGTCACAATGGATATAACTTATTTGTCTACCCCAAATGCATATGTCATACGTCCAATTCTGATACACGGAAACAAATTTATGCTAAAAATTGATTTTCAACTGTTCACTTTTCACCGCCCGCCAAGTTGCATCTCATAAACTATTGCTCCGAAAGTGATTCTGCTCTCTATCGTTGTCACAATGGTTAGAACTTATTTCTCTACCCCAAATGCATATCTCATACGTCCAATTCTGATATACGGAAACAAAGTTATGCTAAAAATAGATTTTCAACTGTTCACTTTTCACCGCCAAGTTGCATCTCACCAACTATAGCTCGAAATGTGATTCTTGTTTATCTTGTTGTCACAAAGAATAAAACTAATTTTTATACCCTAAATGCCTATGTCACACGTCCAATTCTGATATACGGAAACAAATTTATGCTAAAAATAGATTTTCAATTGTTCACTTTTCACATCCAAGTTGCATCTCACAAACTATACCTCGGAATGTGACTCTTCTTTTTCTGGTTGTCCTAATAGATAGAACTTATTTTTCTAACCCAAATGCATACGTCATACGTCCGATTCTGATATAGGGAAACAAAGTTATGACAAAAATTGATTTTCAACTATTCACTTTTCACCGCCAAGTTGCATCTCACAAACTATTGCTCGGAAAGTGATTCTACTTTCTATGGTTGTCACAATGGATAGAACTTATTTCTCTACCCCAAATGCATATGTCATATGTCCAATTCTGATACACGGAAACACATTTATGCTAAAAATAGATTTTCAACTGTTCACTTGTCACCGCCAAGTTGCATCTCACAAACTATAGCTTGGAATGTGATTCTGATTTCTCTGCTTTCCCCAATGGATTGAAATTATTTTTCTACCCCAAATGCATATGTCACACGTCCAATTCTGATATACGGAAACAAATTTATGCTAAAAATAGATTTTCAACTGTTCACTTTTCTCAGCCAAGTTGCATCTCACAAACTATACCTCGGAATGTGATTCTTCTTTTTCTGGTTGTCCTAATAGATAGAACTTATTTTTCTACCCCAAATGCATACGTCATACGTCCGATTCTGATATAGGGAAACAAAGTTATGACAAAAATTGATTTTCAACTATTCACTTTTCACCGCCAAGTTGCATCTCACAAACTATTGCTCGGAAAGTGATTCTACTTTCTATGGTTGTCACAATGGATAGAACTTATTTCTCTACCCCAAATGCATATGTCATATGTCCAATTCTGATACACGGAAACACATTTATGCTAAAAATAGATTTTCAACTGTTCACTTGTCACCGCCAAGTTGCATCTCACAAATTATAGCTTGGAATGTGATTCTGATTTCTCTGCTTTCCCCAATGGATTGAAATTATTTTTCTACCCCAAATGCATATGTCACACGTCCAATTCTGATATACGGAAACAAATTTATGCTAAAAATAGATTTTCAACTGTTCACTTTTCACCGCCAATTTGCATCTTACAAACTATTGCTCGGAAAGTGATTATGCTCTCTATCGTTGTCACAATGGATAGAACTTATTTCTCTACCCCAAATGCATATCTCATACGTCGAATTCTGATATACGGAAACAAAGTTATGCTAAAAATAGATTTTCAACTATTCACTTTTCACCGCCAAGTTGCATCTCACCAACTATGGCTCGAAATGTGATTCTTCTTTATCTTGTTGTCACAATGGATAAAACTAATTTTTATACCCCAAATGCATATGTCACACGTCCAATTCTGATATACGGAAACAAATTTATGCTAAAAATAGATTTTCAACTGTTCACTTTTCACAGCCAAGTTGCATCTCACAAACTATACCTCGGAATGTGATTCTTCTTTCTCTGGTTGTCCTAATAGATAGAACTTATTTTTCTACCCCAAATGCATATGTCATACGTCCGATTCTGATATAGGGAAACAAAGTTATGACAAAAATTGATTTTCAACTATTCACTTTTCACCGCCAAGTTGCATCTCACAAACTATTGCTCGGAAAGTGATTCTGCTCTCTATCGTTGCAAAATGGTTAGAACTTATTTCTCTACCCCAAATGCATATCTCATACGTCCAATTCTGATACACGGAAAAAAATTTATGCTAAAAATAAATTTAAATTTTTAGCTATTCACTTGTCACCGCGAAGTTGCTTCTCACAAACTATAGCTTGGAATGTGATTCTGATTTCTCTGGTTGTCCCAATGGATTGTAATTATTTTTCTACCCCAAATGCATATGTCACACGTCCAATTCTGATATACGGAAACAAATTTATGCTAAAAATTGATTTTCAACTGTTCACTTTTCACAGCCAAGTTGCATCTCACAAACTATACCTCGGAATGTGATTCTTCTTTCTCTGGTTGTCCTAATAGATAGAACTTATTTTTCTACCCCAAATGCATATGTCATACGTCCGATTCTGATATAGGGAAACAAAGTTATGACAAAAATTGATTTTCAACTATTCACTTTTCACCGCCAAGTTGCATCTCACAAACTATTGCTCGGAAAGTGATTCTGCTTTATCTTGTTGTCACAAAGAATAAAACTAATTTTAATTCCCTAAATGCCTATGTCACACGTCCAATTCTGATATACGAAAACAAATTTATGCTAAATATAGATTTTCAACTGTTCACTTTTCACATCCAAGTTGCATCTCACAAACTATACATCGGAATGTGATTCTTCTTTTTATGGTTGTCCTAATAGATAGAACTTATTTTTCTACCCCAAATGCATATGTCATACGTCCGATTCTGATATAGGGAAACAAAGTTATGCCAAAAATAGATTTTCAACTATTCCCTTTTCACCGCCAAGTTGTATCTCTCAAACTATTGCTCGGAAAGTGATTCTGCTTTCTTTGGTTGTCACAGTGGATAAAACATATTTCTCTACCCCAAATGCATATGTCATACGTCCAATTCTGATACACGGAAACAAATTTATGCTAAAAATAAATTTTCAACTATTCACTTGTCACCGCCAAGTTGCTTCTCACAAACTATAGCTTGGAATGTGATTCTGATTTCTCTGGTTGTCCCAATGGATTGTAATTATTTTTCTACCCCAAATGCATATGTCATACGTCCAATTCTGATACACGGAAACAAATTTATGCTAAAAATTGATTTTCAACTGTTCACTTTTCACCGCCAAGTTGCATCTCACAAACTATTGCTCGGAAAGTGATTCTGCTCTCTATCGTTGTCACAATGGATAGAACTTATTTCTCTACCCCAAATGCATATCTCATACGTCCAATTCTGATATACGGAAACAAAGTTATGATAAAAATAGATTTTCAACTATTCACTTTTCACCGCCAAGTTGCATCTCACCAACTATAGCTCGAAATGTGATTCTTGTTTATCTTGTTGTCACAAAGAATAAAACTAATTTTAATTCCCTAAATGCCTATGTCACACGTCCAATTCTGATATACGAAAACAAATTTATGCTAAAAATAGATTTTCAACTGTTCACTTTTCACATCCAAGTTGCATCTCACAAACTATACATCGGAATGTGATTCTTCTTTTTATGGTTGTCCTAATAGATAGAACTTATTTTTCTACCCCAAATGCATATGTCATACGTCCGATTCTGATATAGGGAAACAAAGTTATGCCAAAAATTGATTTTCAACTATTCCCTTTTCACCGCCAAGTTGTATCTCACAAACTATTGCTCGGAAAGTGATTCTGCTTTCTTTGGTTGTCACAGTGGATAAAACATATTTCTCTACCCCAAATGCATATGTCATACGTCCAATTCTGATACACGGAAACAAATTTATGCTAAAAATAAATTTTCAACTATTCACTTGTCACCGCCAAGTTGCTTCTCACAAACTATAGCTTGGAATGTGATTCTGATTTCTCTGGTTGTCCCAATGGATTGTAATTATTTTTCTACCCCAAATGCATATGTCACACGTCCAATTCTGATATACGGAAACAAATTTATGCTAAAAATTGATTTTCAATTGTTCACTTTTCACCGCCAATTTGCATCTCACAGACTATTGCTCGGAAAGTGATTCTGCTCTCTATCGTTATCACAATGGATAGAACTTATTTCTCTACCCCAAATGCATATCTCATACGTCCAATTCTGATATACGGAAACAAAGTTATGCTAAAAATAGATTTTCAACTGTTCACTTTTCACCGCCAAGTTGCATCTCACCAACTATAGCTCGAAATGTGATTCTTGTTTATCTTGTTGTCACAAAGAATAAACCTAATTTTTATACCCTAAATGCATATGTCACACGTCCAATTCTGATATACGGAAACAAATTTATGCTAAAAATAGATTTTCAACTGTTCACTTTTCACATCCAAGTTGCATCTCACAAACTATACCTCGGAATGTGATTCTTCTTTATCTGTTTGTCCTAATAGATAGAACTTATTTTTCTACCCCAAATGCATATGTCATACGTCCAATTCTGATACACGGACACAAATTTATGCTAAAAATTGATTTTCAACTGTTCACTTTTCACCGCCAAGTTGCATCTCACAAACTATTGCTCGGAAAGTGATTCTTCTTTCTATGGTTGTCACAATGGATAGAACTTATTTGTCTACCCCAAATGCATATGTCATACGTCCAATTCTGATACACGGAAACAAATTTATGCTAAAAATTGATTTTCAACTGTTCACTTTTCACCGCCAAGTTGCATCTCATAAACTATTTCTCGGAAAGTGATTCTCTCTCTATCGTTGTCACAATGGATAGAACTTATTTCTCTACCCCAAATGCATACCTCATACGTCCAATTCTGACATACGGAAACAAAGTTATGCTAGAAATAGATTTTCAACTGTTCACTTTTAAAATTCTTGTTTATCTTGTTGTCACAAAGAATAAAACTAATTTTTATACCCTAAATGCATATGTCTCACGTCCAATTCTGATATACGGAAACAAATTTATGCTAAAAATTGATTTTCAACTGTTCACTTTTCACAGCCAAGTTGAATATCACAAACTATACCTCGGAATGTGATTCTACTTTATCTTGTTGCCACAATGGATAGAACTTATTTTTATACCCTAAATGCATATGTCACACGTCCAATTCTTATATACGGAAACAAATTTATGCTAAAAATAGATTTTCAACTATTCACTTTTCACCGCCAAGTTGCAACTCACAAACTATTGCTCGGAAAGTGATTCTACTTTCTATGGTTGTCACAATGGATAGAACTTATTTCTCTACCCCAAATGCATTTGTCATACGTCCAATTCTGATACACGGAAACAAATTTATGCTAAAATTTGATTTTCAACTGTTCACTTTTCACCGCCAAGTTGCATCTCACAAACTATTGCTCGGAAAGTGATTATGCTCTCTATCGTTGTCCCAATGGATAGAACTTATTTCTCTACCCCAAATGCATATCTCATACGTCCAATTCTGATATACGGAAACAAAGTTATGCTAAAAATAGATTTTCAACTGTTCACTTTTCACCGCCAAGTTGCATCTCACCAACTATAGCTCGAAATGTGATTCTTGTTTATCTTGTTGTCACAAAGAATAAAACTAATTTTTATACCCTAAATGCATATGTCACACGTCCAATTCTGATATACGGAAACAAATTTATGCTAAAAATAGATTTTCAACTGTTCACTTTTCACATCCAAGTTGCATCTCACAAACTATACCTCGGAATGTGATTCTTCTTTCTCTGGTTGTCCTAATAGATAGAACTTATTTTTCTACCCCAAATGCATATGTCATACGTCCGATTCTGATATAGGGAAACAAAGTTATGACAAAAATTGATTTTCAACTATTCACTTTTCACCGCCAAGTTGCATCTCACAAACTATTGCTCGGAAAGTGATTCTGCTTTCTATGGTTGTCACAATGGATAGATCTTTCAACAGTTCACTTGTCACCGCCAAGTTGCATCTGAAAAACTATAGCTCAGAATGTGATTATCCTTCTCTGGTTGTCACAATTGATAGAACATATTTTTCTAACCCAAATGCATATGTCATACGTCCAATTCGGATATTCGGAAATAAAGTTATGCTAAAAATAGATTTTCAACTGTTCACTTGTCACCGCCAAGTTGCATCTCACAAACTATAGCTCGGACTGTGATTATACTTCTCTTGTAGATACAATTGATAGAACATATTTTTCTAACCCAAATGCATATGTCATACGTCCAATTCGGAAATACGGAAACGAAATTATGCAAAAAATAGATTTTCAACTATTCACTTGTCACCACCAAGTTACATCTCACAAACTATAGCTCGGAATGTGATTCTGCTTTCGGTGGTTGTCACAATGGATAGAAATTATTCTTCTACCCCAAATGCATATGTCACACGTCCAATTCTGATATACGGTAACATTGTTATGCTAAAAATAGATTTTCAACTGCTCACTTGTCACCGTCAAGTTGCATGTCACAAACTGTAGCTTGGAAAGTTATTCTGCTTTCTCTGGTTGTCACAAAGGATAGAATTTATTGTTTACACGAAATGCATATGTCATACGTCCAATTCGGATATACGGAAAAAAAGTTATGCTAAAAATTGATTTTCAACTGTTCACTTTTCACCGCCAAGTTGCATCTCAACAAATATGGCTAGAAATGTGATTATGCTTTATCTTGTTGTCACAATGGATAAAAATTATTTTTATACCCTAGATGCATATGTCACACGTCCAATTCTGATATACGGAAACAAATTTATGCTAAAAATAGATTTTCAACTTTTCACTTTTCACTGCGAAGTTGCATCTCACAAACTATTGCTCGGAATATGATTCTTCTTTCTATGGATGTCACAATGGATAGAACTGATTTCTCTACCCCAAATGCATATGTCATACGTCCAATTCTGATATACGGAAACAAAGTTATGCTAAAAATAGATTTTGAACTGTTTACTTTTCACCGCAAAGTTGCATTTCACAAACTATATCTCGGAATGTGATTCTGCTTTATCTTGTTGCCACAATGTATAGAACTTATTTTTATACCCTAAACGCTTATGTCTCACATCCAATTCTTATATACGAAAACATATTTATGCTAAAAATAGATTTTCAACTATTCACTTTTCACCGCCAAGTTGCAACTACAAACTATTGCTCGGAAAGTGATTCTTCTTTCTATGGTTGTCACAATGGATAGAACTTATTTCTCTACCCCAAATGCATATGTCATATGTCTCACATTTATGCTAAAAATAGATTTTCAACTTTTCACTTGTCACCGCCAAGTTGCATCTCACAAACTATAGCTTGGAATGTGATTCTGATTTCTCTGGTTGCCCCAATGGATTGAAATTATTTTTCTACCCCAAATGCATAAGTCACACTTTCAATTCTGAAATACGGAAACAAATTTATACTAAAAATAGATTTTCAACTATTCACTTTTCACCGCCAAGTTGCATCTCACAAACTATATCTTGGAATGTGATTCTGCTTTCCTTGGTTATTACAATGGATAGAACTTATTTTTCTACCCCAAATGCGTATGTCATACGTCCGATTCTGATATACAGAAACAAATTTATGCTAAAAATCGATTTTCAACTATTCACTTTTCACCGCCAAGTTGCATTTCACAAACTATTGCTCGGAAAGTGATTCTACTTTCTATGGTTTTCACAATGGGTAGAACTTATATCTCTACCCCAAATGCATATGTCATACGTCCAATTCTGATACACGGAAACAAATTTATGCTAAAAATAGATTTTCAACAGTTCACTTGTCACTGCCAAGTTGCATCTGACAAACTATAGCTCGGAAAGTGATTATCCTTCTCTAGTTGTCACAATTGATAGAACATATTTTGCTAACCCAAATGCATATGTCATACATCCAATTCAGATATTCGGAAATAAAGTTATGCTAAAAATAGATTTTCAACTGTTCACTTGTCAACGCCAAGTTGCATCTCACAAACTATAGCTCGGAATGTGATTCTGATTTCTCTGGTTGTCCCAATGGATTGAAATTATTTTTCTACCCCAAATGCAAATGTCATACGTCCAATTCTGATACACAGAAACAAATTTATGCTAAAAATAGATTTTCAATAGTTCACTTGTCACCGCCAAGTTGCTTCTGAAAAACTATAGCTCAGAAAGTGATTATCCTTCTCTGGTTGTCACAATTGATAGAACATATTTTTCTAATCCAAATGCATATGTCATACGTCCAATTCGGATATTCGGAAATAAAGTTATGCTAAAAATAGATTTTCAACTGTTCACTTGTCACCGCCAAGTTGCATCTCACAAACTATAGCTCGGACTGTGATTATACTTCTCTTGTAGATACAATTGATAGAACATATTTTTCTATCCCAAATGCATATGTCATACGTCCAATTCGGATATACGGAAACGAAGTTATGCAAAAAATAGATTTTCAACTATTCACTTGTCACCACCAAGTTACATCTCACAAACTATAGCTCGGAAAGTGATTCCACATTATGTTGTTGTCACATTGGATAGAACCTATTTTTCTACCCCAAATGCATATGTCGCACGTCTAATTCGGATATATGGAAACAAAGTTATGGTAAAAATAGATTTTCAACTATTCACTTGCCACCGCCAAGTTGCGTCTCACAAATTATAACTCAGAATATGATTCTGGATTCTCTGGCTGTCACAAAGGATGGAATTTATTTTTCCACCCAAATGCATATGTCATACGTCCAATTCTGATATAAGGTAACAAAGTTATGCTAAAAATAGATTTTCAACAATTCACTCGTCACTACCAAGTTGCATATGACAAGCAATAGCTCAGAAAGTGATTCTGCTTTCTCTAATTTTCAAAATTTATAGAACTAATTTTTCTACCCCAAATGCATATATCATACGTCCAAGTTGCATCTCACAAACTATTGCTCGGATAGTGATTCTTCTCTCTATGATTGTCACAATGGATAGAACTTATTTCTCTACCCCAAATGCATATCTCATACGTCAAATTCTGATATACGGAAACAAAGTTATGCTAAAAATAGATTTTCAACTGTTCACTTTTCACCGCCAAGTTGCATCTCACCAACTATAGCTAGAAATGTGATTCTGCTTTATCTTGTTGTCACAATGGATAAAACTTATTTTTATACCCTTAATGCATATGTCACACGTCCAATTCAGATATAAGGAAACAAATTTATGCTAAAAATAGATTTTCAACTGTTCACTTTTCACCGCGAAGTTGCATCTCACAAACAATTGCTCGGAATGTGATTCTTCTTTCTATGGATGTCACAATGGATAGAACTAATTTCTCTACCCCAAATGCATATGTCATACATCCAATTCTGATATACGGAAACAAAGTTATGCTAAAAATAGATTTTCAACTGTTTACTTTTCACCGCCAAGTTGCATCTCACAAACTATATCTCGGAATGTGATTCTGCTTTATCTTATTGCCACAATGGATAGACCTTATTTTTATACCCTAAATGCTTATGTCACACGTCCAATTCTTATATACGGAAACAAATTTATGCTGAAAATAGATTTTCAACTATTCACTTTTCACCGCCAAGTTGCAAGTCACAAACCATTGCTCGGAAAGTGATTCTGCTTTCTATGGTTGTCACAATGGATAGAACTTATTTCTCTACCCCAAATGCATATTTCATATATCCAGGTCTGATACACGGAGACACATTTATGCTAAAAATAGATTTTCAACTGTTCAATTGTCACCGCCAAGTTGCATCTCACAAACTATAGCTCGGAAAGTGATTCTGCATTCTATGGTTTTCACAATGGATAGAACTTATTTCTCTACCCTAAATGCATATGAAAAACGTCCAATTCTGATACACGGAAACAAATTTATGCTAAAAATAGATTTTCAACAGTTCACTTGTCACCGCCAAGTTGCATCTGACAAACTATAGCTCGAAAAGTGATTATCCTTCTCTGGTTGTCACAATTCATAGAACATATTTTGCTAACCCAAATGCATATGTCATAAGTCCAATTCGGATATTCGGAAATAAAGTTATGCTTAAAATAGATTTTCAACTGTTCATTTGTCACCGCCAAGTTGCATCTCACAAACTATAGCTCGGACTGTGATTATACTTCTCTTGTAGACACAATTGATAGAACATATTTTTCTAACCCAAATGCATATGTCATACGTCCAATTCGGATATACGGAAACGAAGTTATGCTAAAAATAGATTTTCAACTGTTTACTTTTCACCGCCAAGTTGCATCTCACAAACTATATCTCGTAATGTGATTCTGCTTTATCTTATTGCCACAATGGATATAACTTATTTTTATCCAAAATGCTTATGTCACACGTCCAATTCTTATATATGGAAACAAATTTATGCTGAAAACAGATTTTCAACAACTCACTTTTCACCGCCAAGTTGCAACTCACAAACTATTGCTCGGAAATTGATTCTGCTTTCTATGGTTGTCACAATGGATAGAACTTATTTGTCTACCCCAAATGCATATGTCATACGTCCAATTCTGATACACGGAAACAAATTTATGCTAAAAATAGATTTTCAACAGGTCACTTGTCACCGCCAAGTTGCATCTGACAAACTATAGCTCAGAAAGTGATTATCCTTCTCTGGTTGTCACAATTGATTGAACATATTTTGCTAACCCAAATGCATATGTCATACGTCCAATTCGGATATACGGAAACGAAGTTATACTAAAAATAGATTTTCAACTATTCACTTGTCACCACCATGTTACATCTCACAAACTATAGCTCGGAATGTGATTCTGCTCTCTGGGGTTGTCACAATGGATAGAAATTATTCTTCTACCCCAAATGCATATGTCACACGTCCAATTCTGATATACGGTAACATTGTTATGCTAAAAATAGATTTTCAACTGCTCACTTGTCACCATCAAGTTGCATGTCACAAACTGTAGCTGGGAAAGTTATTCTGCTTTCTCTGGTTGTCATAAAGGATAGAATTTATTTTTTACACGAAATGCATATGTCACACGCCCAATTCTTATATACGGAAACAAAGTTATGCTAAAAATAGATTTTCAACAGTTCACTTGTCACCGCCAAGTTGCATCTGACAAACTATAGCTCGGAAAGTGATTATCCTTCTCTGGTTGTCACAATTGATAGAACATATTTTGCTAACCCAAATGCATATGTCATACGTCCAATTCGGATATTCGGAAATAAAGTTATGCTAAAAATAGATTTTCAACTGTTCACTTGTCACCGCCAAGTTGCATCTCACAAACTATAGCTCGGACTGTGATTATACTTCTCTTGTAGACACAATTGATAGACCATATTTTTCTAACCCAAATGCATATGTCATACGTCCAATTCGGATATACGGAAACGAAGTTATGCTAAAAATAGATTTTCAACTATTCACTTGTCACCACCATGTTACATCTCACAAACTATAGCTCGGAATGTGATTCTGCTTTCTGTGGTTGTCACAATGGATAGAAATTATTCTTCTACCCCAAATGCATATGTCAGACGTCCAATTCTGCTATACGGTAACATTGTTATGCTAAAAATTGATTTTCAACTACTCACTTGTCACCGTCAACTTGCATGTCACAAAATGTAGCTGGGAAAGTTATTCTACTTTCTCTGGTTGTCACAAAGGATAGAATTTATTTTTTACACGAAATGCATATGTCACACGCCCAATTCTTATATACGGAAACAAAGTTATGCTAAAAATAGATTTTCAACTATTCACATGTCACCGCCAAGTTGCATCTCACAAACTATATCTCGGAAAGTTATTCCACATTCTGTTGTTGTCACATTGGATAGAACCTATTTTTCTACCCCAAATGCATATGTCGCACGTCTAATTAGGATATATGGAAACAAAGTTATGCTAAAAATAGATTTTCAACTGTTCATTTGTCACCGCTAAGTTGCATCTCACAAACTATATCTCGGGAAGTGATTCTACTCTCTGTGGTTGTTACAATGGATAGGATTTATTTTTCTACCCAAATGCATATGTCACACGTCCAATTCGGATATACGGAAAAAAAGTTATGATAAAAATAGATTTTCAATTATTCACTTGTCACCGCCAAGTTGCATCTCACAAATTATAACTCGGAATATGATTCTGGATTATCTAGCTGTCACAAAGGATGGAATTTATTTTTCTACCCAAATGCATATGTCATACGTCCAATTCTGATATAAGGAAATAAAGTTATGCTAAAAATAGATTTTCAACTGTTCACTTGTCACTACCAAGTTGCAACTGACAAACAATAGCTCTGAAATTGATTCTGCTTTCTCTGATTTTCAAAATTGATAGAACTAATTTTTCTACCCCAAATTGCATATATCAAACGTCCAATTCTGATATACGAAACCAAAGTTATCCTAAATATAAATTTTCAACTGTTTACTTGTCACCGCCAAGTTGCATCTCACAAACTATTGCTCGGAAAGTGATTCTGCTTTCTATGGTTTTCACAATGGATAGAACTTATTTCTCTACCCGAAATGCATATGTCATATGTCCTATTCTGATACACGGAAACAAATTTATGCTAAAAATAGATTTTCAATTGTTCACGTGTCACCGCCAAGTTGCATCTCACAAACTATAGCTTGGAATATGATTCTGAATTCTCTGGTTGTCCCAATGGATTGAAAATATTTTTCTACCCCAAATGCATATGTCACACGTCCAATTCTGATATACGGAAACAAATTTATGCTAAAAATAGATTTTCAACTGTTCACTTTTCACCGCCAAGTTGCATCTCACAAACTATTGCTCGGAAAGTGATTCTTCTCTCTATGGTTGTCGCAATGGATAGAACTTATTTCTCTACCCCAAATGCATATCTCATACGTCAAATTCTGATATACGGAAACAAAGTTATGCTAAAAATAGATTTTCAACAGTTCACTTTTCACCGCCAAGTTGCATCTCACAAGCTATATCTCGGAATGTGATTCTGATTTATCTTATTGCCACAATGGATAGAAATTATTTTTATACCCTAAATGCTTATGTCACACGTCCAATTCTTATATACGGAAACAAATTTATGCTAAAAATAGATTTTCAACTATTCACTTTTCACCGCCAAGTTGCAACTCACAAACTATTGCTCGGAAAGTGATTCTACTTTCTGTGGTTGTCACAATGGATAGAACTTATTTCTCTACCCCAAATGCATATGTCATATGTCCAATTCTGATACACGGAAACACATTTATGCTAAAAATAGATTTTCAACTGTTCACTTGTCACCGCCAAGTTGCATCTCACAAACTATAGCTTGCATTGTGATTCTTCTTTCTCTGGTTCTCACAATGGATAGAACTTATTTTTCTACCCCAAATGCATATGTCATACGTCCGATTCTGATATACGTAAACAAATTTATGCTAAAAATCGATTTTCAACTATTCACTTTTCACCGCCAAGTAGCATCTCACAAACTATTGCTCGGAAAGTGATTATGCTTTCTATGGTTTTCTCAATGGATAGAACTTATTTCTCTACCCCAAATGCATATGTCATACGTCCAATTCTGATACACGGAAACAAATTTATGCTAGAAATAGATTTTCAACTGTTCACGTGTCACCGCCAAGTTGCATCTCACAAACTATAGCTTGGAATGTGATTCTGATTTCTCTGGTTTTCCCAATGGATTGAAAATATATTTCTACCCCAAATGCATATGTCACACGTCCAATTCTGATATACGGAAACAAATTTATGCTAAAAATTGATTTTCAACTATTCACTTTTCACCGCCAAGTTGCATCTCACAAACTATTGCTCGGAAAGTGATTCATCTCTCTATGGTTGTCACAATGAATAGAACTTATTTCTCTACCCCAAATGTATATCTCATACGTCCAATTCTGATATACGGAAACAAAGTTATGCTAAAAATAGATTTTCAACTGTTCACTTGTCACCGCCAAGTTGCATCTCACAAACTATAGCTCGGACTGTGATTATACTTCTCTTGTTGACACAATTGATAGAACATATTTTTCTAACCCAAAGACATATGTCATACGTCCAATACGGATATACAAAAACAAAGTTATTCTAAAAATAGATTTTCAACTGTTCACTTGTCACCGCCAAGTTACATCTCACAAACTATAGCTCAGAATGTGATTCTGCTTTTTGTGGTTGTTACAATGGATAGAAATTATTTTTCTACGCCAAATGCATATGTCACACGTCCAATTCTGATATACGGAAACAAAGTTATGCTAAAAATATATTTTCATCTGTTCACTTGTCACCGCTAAGTTGCATCTCACAAACAATATCTCGGGAAGTGATTCTGCTTTCTATGGTTGTTATAATGGATAGAACATATTTTTCTACCCCAAATACATATGTCACACGTCCAATTCGGATATACGGAAACAAAGTTATGCTAAAAATTGATTTTCAACTATTCAGTTGTCACCGCCAAGTTGCATCTTGTTAAAATATATGGCCACCTAAGAGGGGGGTGAATTAGGTGTAGAGACTTAAATTCAATATTTCTACTTTTATTTTAAAACTTTGCAAGTTTAAAGAGAGTTTTTCTATCAGCGAAAGTAATAAACAAAATAGTTGAGTAAAAGTAGAAGATAGTGCAAAATGTAAAAAGTTAAGGGAAGAGAAGATCACACCAAGATGTATACTGGTTCACCTTCAATTTGAAGGCTACGTCCAGTCCTTCTTGTTACCAAGAAGATTTTTCCACTATTGCAAAAACCAATGATACACCTTCTTCGTCTTCTTCCAAGACTACTCACCTATTCCACTAGGCACTAGGCTAACACCGTTCTTCACAATATACTGCACTTCACCACACTTGGTGAAATGTTTACAAGACACTAACTTGTATTCTTAAGATGGTTTTTACAAGGCTTTTGAATAAGTGACTCTCTAATAGTAATTGAAATTTTAAGGATTGAATCACTCACTAAATGATCACTTAATTTAGAATCAAATAACTTGGATAAAGGCTTTTGTTTGTGCTTAAGACTTTGAATAATTTCCATAATTGGAAAGATATGAAAATTGATATCAAAGTCTTAACACTTATGAATGAATGACAAAAATTATGAGAACTTTGTGACTTTGTGAGTATGAAAGTTGTATTCAGAATTCTATTGAAAAACAAGTCATAGAACACCTATTTATAGTGTTTAATTCGTGCACATGAACCAGTATGAGTTTGTGAAAAGTTAAGAGCTACATCAGTTCATTCAAAACAGAACCAATATACTATTCTGGTATGTGTAATCGATTACCAAATGGTGTAATCGATTACCATATGGTGTAATCGATTACCATATGGTGTAATCGATTACACCAGTTAAAAATTTCAAAAACAAACTCAACGGATTGATGTAATCGATTAACAAACATTGTGTAATCGATTACAATGTGAAAAACTGCACGTATCTGATGCTTTTAATATGTTGTAATCGATTACGAGTATAGTGTAATCGATTACATCATGTAAAAATTTAAAATACAAAACTCAACGGATTTATGTAATCGATTACCATACATGGTGTAATCGATTACAATGTGAAAAACGTATATATCTGGTACTTTTAATATGTTGTAATCGATTACGAGTATGGTGTAATCGATTACATCATAGAAAATGCACAGGTCTGATGAGTTTATCAACCTGTAATCGATTAACAGAGTAGTGTAATCGATTACACTGTTTAAAAACAGAACACTTATGCTTTAGTGCAAATGATCTTGGTTTTATGCATGAGTTTTTCAGAATTTAGCCTTTATCGTATAGTTAAGAGATTTTAAGATTAAGTATCGTTTTACCTAGAAGACTTAGACTACACATATGAGCTTCTTTGACTTTTGATTTGCTAGTCTTCTTTTTGCATTTGATGACATAGTGAGCATCATCAAAACCTTAGCCATAGGTTAGGAAAGATCACCATCTTCACAATCTCCCCCTTTTTGATGATGGCAAACTATGTCTTGACAGTTGATTCATGTTTAGTAGTTCTCCCCCTGTCTTTAGGTCTTATTGCATATCTCTGTGAAAATATTTTATGCCTGAAATAAATTCGAACATACAACCCTTTTCTCCCCCTTTTGACATTATCAAAAAGGAGACTAGGAATAGAAGGTTAAGCATAATAATGAAAGGATAATATGCAGAAAATCATTCATAATTTAACTTAATTCTTTTTCAGCCAAAATACCAAGCTCTTTCCTAATTTTGAAGAATGGTTCTTTTCCTAAAGGCTTTGTGAAAATGTCAGCCATTTGTGCATGTGTGCCAACAAACTTAAGTTCAACATCCTGCTTAAGAACATGGTCTCTTAGAAAGTGATGTCTAATGTCTATATGTTTTGTTCTAGAGTGCATTATAGGATTCTTAGAGATATTAATGGCACTTGTATTGTCACAGAAAATGGGAATGCAGCCTATGTCAATACCATTGTCACACAGTTGTTGTTTTAGCCACAAAACTTGGGCACAACAACTACCGGCAGCAATGTATTTTGCCTCAGCGGTACTTAAGGCTACACTAGCTTGTTTCTTATAGGACCAAGCAATTAATGCATTGCCAAAAATGTGACAAGTACCACTGGTACTTTTTCTTTCGGTTTTGCAACCGGCAAAGTCAGAATCAGTATATCCAATTAAATTACATAGACTGCCTTTTGGATACCATAAACCAACATCCAAAGTTCCTTTTAAGTATTTTAAGATTCTTTTTACGGCAGTCAAATGCGACTCTTTTGGACAGGATTGATATCTAGCGCATAGACACACACTAAACATAATATCAGGCCTACTAGCAGTAAGATACAGCAAAGAGCCAATCATGCCTCGATATTTTGTTATATCTATGGGGTTACTTGATAAATCCTGATCTAGATATGTGTTAGTACCCATAGGTGTGGCTATCTCTTTACAACTGTCCATTTCATATTTCTTTAAAAGCTCTTTGCAATATTTAGTTTGACTGATAAAGATTCCACTACTCGTTTGTTTAATTTTCAAACCAAGGAAGAAGTTTAATTTGCCCATCATGGACATTTCAAACTCTCCCTGCATCATGTTTGCAAATTCACTACATAAAGATTCATTTGTGGAACCAAAAATGATATCGTCAACATAAATTTGCACAAGCAGAGTATGATCATCAAGTCTTTTGATAAAAAGAGTGGTATCGACTTTTCCTTTTGAAAAGCCTTTGTTACACAAAAAAGTGCTTAAACGATCATACCATGCTCTTGGGGCTTGTTTTAGCCCATAAAGAGCCTTTTTCAACTTATAAACATGAGTGGGATGATGATGGTCTTCAAAACCAGGGGGTTGACTGACATACACTTCTTCTTCTATATATCCATTTAAGAAGGCACTCTTAACATCCATTTGGTAAAGTTGGAAGTCTAATGAGCATGCATAGGCTAAGAGCAATCTAATGGCTTCTAGTCTAGCCACAGGAGCAAAGGTTTCTTCATAATCTATTCCTTCTTCTTGATTATAACCTTGTGCTACCAACCTAGCTTTGTTTCTAACTATTATGCCATTTTCATCTAATTTATTTCTAAAGATCCATTTGGTTCCTATGATTTGCTTGTTACTAGGTCTAGGGACTAGTTCCCATACTTGGTTTCTTTTAAATTGATTTAACTCTTCATGCATAGCAATCATCCAATGTTCATCATCAATAGCATCATTTATCTTAGAAGGTTCTATTTGAGAAACAAAAGCCATGTTAAGACATGCATCTCTAAGACTAAGTCGAGTAGTTACCCCTTTATTGATGTCTCCAATGATGTTGTCAAATGGATGATCTCGGTGTGTTCTCCATTCTTGAGGAAGGCCATCGTGTTCTCGAGTAGAGATATGAGGTAGTTTTTCTTCTTTCATCATTTGCTCTAGGTTGAGTTGTTCCATTGACTTTGTGACTTCATTTTGAGAGGTGCTTGGTAAATCACTGTCATGTTCATCACAAACAACTTTTTCTTCCATAGAAGGGTTAGATTCATCAAAAGAAACATGTATAGATTCTTCGATGGTTAAAGTTCTTTTATTAAAAATTCTATAGGCTTTGCTTGTGAGTGAATAACCAAGGAAGATTCCTTCGTCAGCTTTAGCATCAAATTTACCAAGTTTACTCTTTCCATTGTTAAGAACAAAACATTTACACCCAAAAATATGCAAATGAGAGATATTTGGCTTTCTACCTTTATAAAGTTCATAAGGGGTCCTTTTCAAAAGAGGTCTTATTAGCACTCTATTGGACACATAGCAAGCAGTATTAATAGCATCAGCCTAAAAGTATTTGGGCAGATTGGTTTCATTTATCATGCTTCTTGCTAGTTCTACTAAAAGTTTATTTTTGTGTTCCGCAACACCATTTTGTTGTGGAGTCCTTGGTGCAGAAAAATTGTGTGAAATTCCATGTTCATCACAATATTCTTCAAATAAAGCATTTTGAAATTCCCCACCATGATCACTCCTTATAGAAGTAATTTTCATGGATTTTTCATTTTGAACACGACTGGCATACTTTCTAAAAACATGAAAAGCTTCATTTTTATGAACTAACAAGAATGTCCAAGTATATCTAGAAAAGTCATCAACTAGAACAAAACCATAGTAATTTCCTCCAAAGCTTTTGATGCTAGAGGGGCCAAATAGATCCATATGAATTAATTCTAATGGCCTATTAGTAGAAACTATATGCTTAGGTTTAAAAGAAGTTTTCTTTAATTTACTCTTTTGGCATGCAACACATAATTTATTATTAGCATATTTAATTTTAGGCAAGCCAATGACTAAGTCATGTTTTACTAATTTGTTTAAATGATTCATGTGAATGTGAGCAAATCTCCTATGCCATAACCATGCATCATCATTATTGACAGATAAACACTTGATTTTTAATGATTGGTCACTTAAGGAAATCATAAATATGTTATTTGTTCTTTTTCCGAAAAGTTTAGTCTTATGAGTCTTGCTATCTTCTATAGTACATAAGTCCTTGTTAAAGATGACATTTAAGCCTTTATCACATAGTTGACTTATGCTAAGAAGATTATGTTTTAAGCCATCAACATATAAGACATTTTCTATAGTAACATGTGGAGGTTTACCAATCCTTCCAATTCCTAAAATTTTACCTCTATTGTTGCCATATGTGACAAATCCATCTTTTGGTAGAATAAAGCTGAACTTTGATTTGTCACCAGTCATATGCCTTGAGCAGCCACTGTCTAGGTACCATAGATCGTTTTCTGCTCCAAAGCATACCTACAAAATAAATTTATATTTTAGATTTAGGTACCCAAAGTGATTTGGGTCCTTTTATGTTAGTGCCTTTCTCAACCCATACAAATTTACCTTTTGGTACTCCATAATTTTTAACATAACAATTGTTAGGAGTATGACCATGATGATTACAATAATTACATGTATACTTATAGGTCAATTTATTACTTTTGAAATTATTGGGGGAAGTGTAGAAATCTGAGTTCTTAAATTTTAGTACAGCCCTTTCATTGACATAAGGAAGTTTACTAACACTATCTTTTATAAAGACAGATTTGTTTTGGCCACTATTATTATTAGGAGAATAACCAATCCCTCTTTTGTTATTTGAAGGGCGTTGATTCAACAAGATTTTGTCCAAGTTTTTAGTGCTCCTATTTAAAGTGTTTATTTCATTTGTTAATACATGTATTTTGGATTCTTTTTCTATACATTTATTACAACTAGTGAGTTTGTTTTGAGAGTTTACTTTACTTTCTAATTCTACAATGGTTTTCTTTTGTTTAGAACATATTTTAGAAAGCTTTAGAAATTCATCATGCAATTCATTAAAATCTTCTTGTAACTCATCATAACTATGTAATTCAAAAGAGTTACTAACCTCATCAAGTTCATCTTCTGATTGGTGTGAAGCCATTAGTGCTATTTGAGCATTCTCTTCATTGTCGGAGTCAGATGATGAGCTTATATCATTGTCATCCCAAACTATATAAGCCTTCTTTGTTTTATTGTTGTAATTGTTGACTTTGTTGTTGTTGAAGTTCTTGCTATAGCTGTCCTTCTTTTTAAGAGTAGGACAATCTGCTTTTATGTGGCCACTTTTGCCGCATTCAAAGCAAGTGATGTTTTGAGAGGAGGAATTTTCATTTTTTCTTGAAAATTTGTTATTCTTGAAGTTTTTGCTTTTCTTCAAGAATTTATTAAATCTTTTGGCTAGAAGAATCATGTCCTCATCGTCATCAATATCACTATTTCTATCTTTAGTGACAGTTTTTAGAGCAATTGATTTGTGTTTCTTTTCTATTTCTTCATTTTGCTCTAATCTCCCTAATTCTAATTCACGTTCTTGCAATTTACCAAAGAGGGTTGCAAGAGACATTTTAGACAGACTATTCTTTTCTGATATGGCAGTAACTTTGGGTTGCCAATTTCTATTTAGGGACCTAAGAACTTTTAAGTTTAAGTCATTAGTAGATAGGTCTTTTCCTAAGGCAATGAGATGGTTAGTAAGGTGGGTAAATCTTTTCTGCAGGTCTTGTATTTTCTCAACATGAAGCATTCTAAAGAGTTCATACTCTTGTGACAGAGTATTGAGTCTTGAACGCTTAACTTCATCTGTTCCTTCGTGGGTGGTCTCTAAGGTTTCCCACATCTCTTTTGCAGTTTTGCAATTTGAGATTCTAAAGAATTCATCCATTCCCAAAGCCGAAGTTATAATGTTCTTGGCTTTTAGATCATATTGAACTTTTCTTTTATCTTCATTATCCCAAGCACTTCTTGGTTTTGTTTCTACTATACCACAACTAAGATGACTTGGAATAAAGGGACCGTTTTCAATGGCGTCCCAAATTTCTAAGTCTTGAGACTCAATGAAGATTCTCATCCTAATTTTCCAGAAATCGTAATGTTCACCATTAAAGTTAGGTGGACGATTTATATTGGATCCCTCTCCTAGATATTGTTTTGAGGCCATAGTTAGGATCTTAGGAGAAAATTACCTAAACTTAAGCTCTGATGCCAATTGTTAGGATATATGGCCACCTAAGAGGGGGGTGAATTAGGTGTAGAGACTTAAATTCAATATTTCAACTTTTATTTTAAAACTTTGCAAGTTTAAAGAGAGTTTTTCTATCAGCGGAAGTAATAAACAAAATAGTTGACTAAAAGTAGAAGATAGTGCAAAATGTAAAAAGTTAAGGGAAGAGAAGATCACACCAAGATGTATACTGGTTCACCTTCAATTTGAAGGCTACGTCCAGTCCTTCTTGTTACCAAGAAGATTTTTCCACTATTGCAAGAACCAATGATACACCTTCTTCATCTTCTTCCAAGACTACTCACCTATTCCACTAGGCACTAGGCTAACACCGTTCTTCACAATATACTGCACTTCACCACACTTGGTGAAATGTTTACAAGACACTAACTTGTATTCTTAAGATGGTTTTTACAAGGCTTTTGAATAAGTGACTCTCTAATAGTAATTGAAATTTTAAGGATTGAATCACTCACTAAATGATCACTTAATTTAGAATCAAATAACTTGGATAAAGGCTTTTGTTTGTGCTTAAGACTTTGAATAATTTCCATAATTGGAAAGATATGAAAATTGATATCAAAGTCTTAACACTTATGAATGAATGACAAAAATTATGAGAACTTTGTGACTTTGTGAGTATGAAAGTTGTATTCAGAATTCTATTGAAAAACAAGTCATTGAACACCTATTTATAGTGTTTAATTCGTGCACATGAACCAGTATGAGTTTGTGAAAAGTTAAGAGCTACATCAGTTCATTCAAAACAGAACCAATATACTGTTCTGGTATGTGTAATCGATTACCATATGGTAAAATCGATTACACCAGTTAAAATTTCAAAAACAAACTCAACGGATTGATGTAATCGATTAACAAACATTGTGTAATCGATTACAATGTGAAAAAATGCACGTATCTGATGCTTTTAATATGTTGTAATCGATTACGAGTATAGTGTAATCGATTACATCATGTAAAAATTTAAAATACAATACTCAACGGATTTATGTAATCGATTACCATACATGGTGTAATCGATTACAATGTGAAAAACGTATATATCTGGTACTTTTAATATGTTGTAATCGATTACGAGTATGGTGTAATCGATTACATCATAGAAAATGCACAGGTCTGATGAGTTTATCAACCTGTAATCGATTAACAGAGTAGTGTAATCGATTACACTGTTTAAAAACAGAACACTTATGCTTTAGTGCAAATGATCTTGGTTTTATGCATGAGTTTTTCAGAATTTAGCCTTTATCGTATAGTTAAGAGATTTTAAGATTAAGTATTGTTTTACCTAGAAGACTTAGACTACAAATATGAGCTTCTTTGACTTTTGATTTGCTAGTCTTCTTTTTGCATTTGATGACATAGTGAGCATCATCAAAACCTTAGCCATAGGTTAGGAAAGATCACCATCTTCACAATCTCCCCCTTTTTTGATGATGGTAAACTATGTCTTGACAGTTGATTCATGTTTAGTAGTTCTCCCCCTGTCTCTAGGTCTTATTACATATCTCTGTGAAAATATTTTATGCCTGAAATAAATTTGAACATACAACCCTTTTCTCCCCCTTTTGACATTATCAAAAAGGAGACTAGGAATAGAAGGTTAAGCATAATAATGAAAGGATAATAAGTAGAAAATCATTCATAATTTAACTTAATTCTTTTTCAGCCAAAATACCAAGCTCTTTCCTAATTTTGAAGAATGGTTCTTTTCCTAAAGGCTTTGTGAAAATGTCAGCCATTTGTGCATGTGTGTCAACAAACTTAAGTTCAACATCCTGCTTAAGAACTTGTCACCGTGAAGTTGCATCTCACAAACTATAGCTCGGAGAGTGATTCTGCTTTCTCTGGTTGTCCAAAAGGATAGAACTTATTTTCTACCCCAAATGCATATGTTATTCTTCCAATTCTGATACACAGAAACAAAGTTATGCTAGAAATAGTTTTTCGACTATTCACTTGTCACCGCCAAGTTGCATCTCATAAACTATAGCTTGGAAAGTGATTTTGCTTTCTCTGGTTGTTACAATGGATAGAACTTATTTTTCTACCCCAAATGCATATGTTATTCGTCCAATTCTGATATACAGAAACAAAGTTATGCTAGAAATAGATTTTCAACTATTCACTTGTCACCGTCAAGTTGCATCTCACAAACTATATCATGGAAAGTGATTCTGCTTTATCTGGTTGTCACATAGATAGAACTTATTTTTCTACCCCAAATGCATATGTCATACGTCCAATTCTGATATACGGAAACAAAGTTATGCTAAAAATAGATTTTCAACTGCTCACTTGTCACCGCCAAGTTGCATCTCACAAACGGTAGCTCAGAAAGTTATTCTGCTTTCTCTGGTTGTCTCAAAGGATAGAATTTATTTTTTACACGAAATGCATATGTCACACGCCAAATTCTTATATTAGGAAACAAAGTTATGCTAAAAACAGATTTTCAACTGTTCACTTGTCACCGCCAAGTTGCATCTCACAAACTATATCTCGGAAAGTGATTCCACATTCTGTTGTGGTCACATTGGATAGAACCTATTTTTCTACCCCAAATGCATATGTCGCACGTCTAATTCGGATATATGGAAACAAATTTATGCTAAAAATAGATTTTCAACTGTTCACTTGTCACCGCTAAGTTGCATCTCAAAAACTATATATCGGGAAGTGATTCTGCTTTCTGTGGTTGTTACAATGGATAGAATTTATTTTTCTACCCAAATGAATATATCACACGTCCAATTCGGATAAACGAAAAAAACGTTATGGTAAAAATAGATTTTCAACTATTCACTTGTCACCGCCAAGTTGCATCTCACAAATTATAACTCGGAATATGATTCTGGATTCTCTGCCAGTCACAAAGGATGCAATTTATTTTTCTATCCAAATGCATATGTCATACGTCCAATTCTGCTATACGGAAACAAAGTTATGCTAAAAATAGATTTTCAACTGTTCACTTGTCACTGCCAAGTTGCATCTGACAAACAATAGCTCGGAAAGTGATTCTGCTTTCTCTGATTTTCAAAATGGATAGAACTAATTTTTCTACCCCAAATGCATATATCATACGTCCAATTCTGATATACGAAAACAAAGTTATCCTAAATATAGATTTTCAACTATTCACTTCTCACCGCCAAGTTGCATCTCAAAAACTATAGCTCAGAATATGATTCTGCTTTCTCTGGTAGTCACAATGGATAGAATTTATTTTTCTACCCTAATGCTTATGTCATACGTCCTATTCTGATATACGGAAACAAAGTTATGGTAAAAATAGATTTTCAACTGTTCACTTGTCACCGCCAAGTTGCTTCTCACAAACTATATCTCTGAAAGTGATTCTGCTTTCTGTGGTTGTCACAATGGATAGAACTTATTTTTCTACCCCAAATGCATTTGTCACACCTCTAATTCGTATATACGGAAACAAAGTTATGCTATAAATAGATTTTCTACTATTCTCTTGTCACCGCCAAGTTGCATCTCACAAACTATATCTCGGAAAGTGATTATACTTATCTGGTTGTCACAGTGGATAGAAGATATTTTTCTACACCAAATGCATATGTCACACGCCCAATTCTGATATACGGAAACAAAGTAATGCTAAAAATAGATTTTCAACTATTCACTTGTCTCCGCCATGTTGTATCTCACAAACTGTTGCTCGGAAAATGATTATACTTCCTTTGTTGTCACAATTGATAGAACATATTTTTCTACACCAAATGCATATGTCACACGCCCAATTTTGATATATGGAAACAAAGTTATGCTAAAAATAGATTTTCAACTATTCACTTGTCACCGCCAAGTTGCATCTCACAAACTGCAGCTCGTAAAGTGATTCAGCTTTCTCTGATTTTCAAAATGGATAGATGTAATTTTTCTACCCCAAAAGCATATGTCATACGTCCAATTCTGATATAGGGAAACAAAGTTATGCTAAATATAAATTTTCAACTTTTCACTTGTCACCGCCAAGTTGCATCTCACAAACTTTAGCTCGGAATATGATTTTGCTTTCTCTTGTAGTCACAATGGATAGAACTTATTTTTCTACCCCAAATGCATATGTCACACGTCCAATTCTCATATACGGAAACAAAGTTATGCTAAAAATGGATTATCAACTATTAACTAGTCACTGCAAAGTTGCATCTCATAAACTATATCTTGGAAAGTGATTCTGCTTTTTATGGTTGTCACCATGGATAGAACATATTTTTCTACCCCAAATGTATATGTCACACGTCCAATTCGGATATACGAAAACAAAGTTATGCAAAAAATAGATTTTCAACTGTTCACTTTTCACCGCCAAGTTGCATCTCACAAACTGTAGCTCGTAAAATGATTCAACTTTCTCTAATTTTAAAAATGGATAGATCTAATTATTCTACCCCAAATGCATATGTGATACGTCCAATTTTGATATAGGGAAACAAAGTTATGCTAAATATAAATTTTCAACTTTTCACTTGTCACCGCAAAGTTGCATCTCACAAACTATAGCTCGGAATAAGATTCTGCTTTCTCTTGTAGTCACAACGGATAGAACTTATTTTTCTACCCCAAATGCATATGTCACACGTCCAATTCTGATATACGAAAACAAAGTTATGCTACAAATAGATTATCAACTATTCACTTGTCACTGCCAAGTTGCATCTCCAAACTATATCTCGGACAGTGATTCTTCTTTCTATGTTTGTCACCATGAATAGAAAATATTTTTCAAACCCAAATGCATATGTCACACGTCCAATTAGGATACACGGAAACAAAGTTATGCTAAAAATAGATTTTCAACTATTCACTTGTCACCGCCAAGTTGCATCTCACAAACTATAGCTCCGAAAGTGATTCTGCTCTCTCTTGTTGTCACAATGGATATAAGATATTTTTCTACCCCAAATGCATATGTCACACGTCCAATTCGGATAAACGGAAACAAAGTTATGCTAAAAATATATTTTCAACTATTCACTTGTCACCGCCAAGTTGCACCTCACAAACTATAGCTCGGAAAGTGATTCTGCTTTCTCTTGGTTATAAAAAGGATAGAAATAATTTTTCTATCCCAAATGTCAGACGTATAATTCTGATATACAGAAACAAAGTTATGCTAAAAATAGATTTTCAACAATTCATTTGTCACTGCCAGTTGCATCTCACAAACTGTAGCTCGGAAAGTGATTCTGCTTTCTCTGATTTTCAAAATAGATAGAATTTATTTTTCTACACCAAATGCATATGTCGCACGCCCAATTCTGATATATGGAAACAAAGTTATGCTAAAAATAGATTTTCAACTGTTCACTTGTCACCGCCATGTTGCATTTCACAAACTATAGCTCGGAAAGTGGTTATACTTCTCTTGTTGTCACAATTGATAAAACATATTTTTCAACACCAAATGCATATGTCACGCGCCAAATTCTAATATACAGAAACAAAGTTATGCTAAAATAGATTTTCAACTGTTCACTTGTCACCGCCAAGTTGCATCTCACAAACTGTTGCTCGTAAAATGATTCAACTTTCTCTAATTTTAAAAATCGATAGATCTAATTATTCTACCCCAAATGCATATGTGATACGTCCAATTTTGATATAGGGAAACAAAGTTATGCTAAATATAAATTTTCAACTTTTCACTTGTCACCGCAAAGTTGCATCTCACAAACTATAGCTCGGAATAAGATTCTGCTTTCTCTTGTAGTCACAACGGATGGAACTTATTTTTCTACCCCAAATGCATATGTCACACGTCCAATTCTGATATACGAAAACAAAGTTATGCTACAAATAGATTATCAACTATTCACTTGTCACTGCCAAGTTGCATCTCCAAACTATATCTCGGACAGTGATTGTGCTTTCTATGTTTGTCACCATGAATAGAACATATTTTTCAAACCCAAATGCATATGTCACACGTCCAATTAGGATACACGGAAACAAAGTTATGCTAAAAATAGATTTTCAACTATTCACTTGTCACCGCCAAGTTGCATCTCACAAACTATAGCTCCGAAAGTGATTCTGCTCTCTCTTGTTGTCACAATGGATATAAGATATTTTTCTACCCCAAATGCATATGTCACACGTCCAATTCGGATAAACGGAAACAAAGTTATGCTAAAAATATATTTTCAACTATTCACTTGTCACCGCCAAGTTGCACCTCACAAACTATAGCTCGGAAAGTGATTATGCTTTCTCTTGGTTATAAAAAGGATAGAAATAATTTTTCTATCCCAAATGCATATGTCAGACGTATAATTCTGATATACAGAAACAAAGTTATGCTAAAAATAGATTTTCAACAATTCATTTGTCACTGCCAGTTGCATCTCACAAACTGTAGCTCGGAATGTGATTCTGCTTTCTCTGATTTTCAAAATAGATAGAATTTATTTTTCTACACCAAATGCATATGTCGCACGCCCAATTCTGATATATGGAAACAAAGTTATGCTAAAAATAGATTTTCAACTGTTCACTTGTCACCGCCATGTTGCATTTCACAAACTATAACTCGAAAAGTGGTTATACTTCTCTTGTTGTCACAATTGATAAAACATATTTTTCAACACCAAATGCATATGTCACGCGCCAAATTCTAATATACAGAAACAAAGTTATGCTAAAATAGATTTTCAACTGTTCACTTGTCACCGCCAAGTTGCATCTCACAAACTGTAGCTCGGAAAGTGATTCAGCTTTCTCTAGTTTTCAAAAAGGATAGAACTAATTTTTCTACCCCAAATGCATATGTCATACGTCCAATTCTGATATACGGAAACAAAGTTATGCTAAAAATAAATTTTCAACTATTCACTTTTCACCACCAAGTTGCATCTCACAATCATTGCTAGGAAAGTGATTCGGCTTTCTCTGGTTGTCACAACGGATATAAATTATTTTTCTACCCCAAATGCATATCTCGCAAATCCAATTCTGATATACGGAAACAAAGTTATGCTAAAAATAGATTTTCAACTGTTCACTTTTTATAGCCTAGTTGCATCTCACAAACTATAGCGCAGAAAGTGATTCTTCTTTCTATGGTTGTCACAATGTATAGAACTTATTTTTCTACCAAAAAAGAATATGTCACACGTCCCATTCTGATATACGGAAACAAAGTTTTGTTACAAATAAATTTTTGACTGTTCACTTTTCTCCACCAAGTTGCATCAAACAAACTATTGCTCAGAAAGAGATTCGGATTTCTCTGGTTGTCACAACGGATAGAAATAGTTTTTCTACCCCAAACCGATATCTCACACATCCAGTTCTGATATACGAAACAATCTTATGCTAAATATAGATTTTCAACTATTCACTTTTCACCGCCAAATTGCATCTCACAAACTAGAGGTCGAAATGTGATTCTGCTTTCTCAGGTAGCCACAATGGATAGAACTCATTTTCTAACCCAAATGCAAATGTCAAACGTCCAATTCTGATATACGGAAACAAAGTAATGCTAAAAATAGACTACCAACTATTCACTTGTCACTGCCAAGTTGCATCTCCAAACTATATCTCGGACAATGATTCTGCTTTCTATGTTTGTCACCATTGGTAGAACATATTTTTCAAACCCAAATGCATATGTCACACGTCCAATTCGGATATACGGAAACAAAGTTATGCTAAAAATAGATTTTCAACTATTCACTTGTCACCGCCAAGTTGCATCTCACAAACTATAGCTCATAAAGTGATTCTGCTATCTCTTGTTGTCACAATGGACATAAGATATTTTTCTACCCCAAATGCATATGTCACATGTCCAATTCGGAGAAACGGAAACAAAGTTAAGCTAAAAATATATTTTCAACTATTCACATGTCACCGCCAAGTTGCACCTCACAAACTATAGCTCGGAAAGTGATTCTGCTTTCTCTGGATTACAAAATGGATAGAAATAATTTTTCTAACCTAAATGCATATGTCAGAAGTTAATTCTGATATACAGAAACAAAGTTATGCTAAAAATAGATTATCAACAATTCATTTGTCACCGCTAGTTGCATCTCACAAACTGTAGCTCGGAAAGTGATTCTGCTTTCTCTTATTTTCAAAATAGATAGAATTTAATTTTCTACACCAAATGCATATGTCGCACGCCCAATTCTGATATATGGAAACAAAGTTATGCTAAAAATAGATTTTCAACTGTTCACTTGTCACCGCCAAGTTGCATCTCACAAACTATAGCTCGGAAAGTGATTATACTTCTCTTGTTGTCACAATTGATAAAACCTATTTTTCTACACCAAATGCATATGTCACGCGCCCAATTCTAATATACGGAAACAAAGTTATGCTAAAATATATTTTCAACTGTTTACTTTTCACCACCAAGTTGCATCTCACAATCTATTTCTAGGAAAGTGATTCGGCTGTCTCTGGTTGTCACAACGGATAGAAATTATTTTTCTACCCCAAATGCATATCTCACACATCCAATTCTGATAAACGGAAACAAAGTGATGCTAAAAATACATTTTCAACTATTCACTTTTCACCGCCAAGTTGCATCGCACAAACTATAGCGCATAAAGTGATTATGCTTTCACTGGTTGTCACAATGGATAGAACTTACTTTTCTACACCAAATGTATATGTCACACTTCCAATTCTGATATACGGAAACAAAGTTTTGTTAAAAATAGATTTTCAACTGTTCACTTTTCACTATCAAGTTGCATCTCAAAACTATAGCTCCGAAAGTGATTTTGCTTTATCAGGTTGTAACAACAGATAGAAATTATTTTTTTACCACAAATGCATATCTCACACGTCAAATTCTGATATACGGAAACAAAGTTATGCTTTAAATAGATTTTCACCTTTTTACTTTTCATCGCCAAGTTGCATCTCACAACCTATAGCTCGGAAAGTGATTATGTTTTCTCTGGTTGTCATAACGGATAGAAATTATTTTCTACCCCAAATTCATATCTCACACATCCAATTCCGATATACTGAAACAAAGTTATGCTAAAAATAGATTTTCAACTTATCACTTTTTACCGCAAAGTTGCTTCTCACAAATTATAGCTGCTAAAGTGATTCTGCTTTATCTAGTAGTCAAAATGGATAGAACTTATTTTTCTACCCCAAATGCATATGATTTACGTCCAATTCTGATATACGGAAGAAAAGTTATACTAAAAATAAATTTTGAACTATTCACTTGTCACCATCAAGTTGCATATCTCACACGTCCAATTCTGATATACGGAAACAAAGTAATGCTTAAAATAGATTTTCAACTATTCATTTTCACTGCCAAGTTGCATCTCACAAACAATAGCGCGGATAGTGATTCTGCTTTCTATTGTTGTCACAATGGATAGAAATTATTTTTCTACCCCAAATGCATATGTCGAACGTCCATTTCTGATATACGGAAACAAAGTTATGCTAAGAATAGATTTTCAACTATTCACTTGTCACCGCCAAGTTGCATCTCACAAACTATAGCTTGGAATGTGATTCTGATTTCTATGAATGTTCCAATGGATTGAAATTATTTTTCTACCCCAAATGCATATGTCACACATCCAATTCTAATATACGGAAACAAATATAAGCTAAAAATAGATTTTCAACTTTTCACTTTTCACGGCCAAGTTGCATCTCACAAACTATATCTCGGAATGTGATTCTGTTTTTTCTAGTTGTCACAATGAATAAAACTTATATTTCTATCCCAAATGCATATGTCATAGGTCCGATTCTGATATACGGAAACAAAGTTATGCTAAAAATAGATTTTTAACCATACACTTTTCACCGCCAAGTTGCATCTCACAAACTATATCTCGGAACGTGATTTTGCTTTCTCTGGCTGTCACAATAGATAGAAATTATTTTTCTACCCCAAATGCATATGTCATACGTCCAATTCTGATATACGGAAGCAAAGTTATGCTAAAAATAGATTTTCAATTATTCACTTGTCACCGTCAAGTTGTATCTCATAAACTATAGCTCAGAAAATGATTCTGTTTTCTATGATTGTCACAATGGATAAAATCTATTTTTTGCATAACTTTGTTTCCGTATACCAGAATCGGACGTATGACATATGAATTTGGGGTAGAAAAATAAGTTCTATCTATTGTAACAACCAGAGAAAGCAAAATCACGTTCCGAGATATAGTTTGTGAGATGCAACTTGGCGGTGAAAAGTGTATGGTTAAAAATCTATTTTTAGCATAACTTTGTTTCCGTATATCAGAATCGGACGTATGACATATGCATTTGGGATAGAAATATAAGTTTTATTCATTGTGACAACTAGAAAAAACAGAATCACATTCCGAGATATAGTTTGTGAGATGCAACTTGGCCGTGAAAAGTGAAAAGTTGAAAATCTATTTTTAGCTTATATTTGTTTCCGTATATTAGAATTGGATGTGTGACATATGCATTTGGGGTAGAAAAATAATTTCAATCCATTGGAACATTCATAGAAATCAGAATCACATTCCAAGCTATAGTTTGTGAGATGCAACTTGGCGGTGACAAGTGAATAGTTGAAAATCTATTCTTAGCATAACTTTGTTTCCGTATATCAGAAATGGACGTTCGACATATGCATTTGGGGTAGAGAAATAATTTCAATCCATTGGGACAACCAGAGAAATCAGAATTACATTCCAAGCAATAGTTTGTGAGATGCAACTTGGCGGTGACTAGTGAATAGTTGAAAATCTATTTTTAGGATTAATTTGTTTCCGTGTATTAGAATTGGACGTATGACATATGAATTTGGGGTAGAGAAATTAGTTATATCCATTGTGACAACGGTAGAAAGCAGAATAACTTTCCGAGCAATAGTTTGTGAGATGTAACTTGGCGGTGAAAAGTGAACAGTTGAAAATCGATTTTTAGCATAACTTTGTTTCCGTATATAAGAATCAGACGTATGATATATGCATTTGGGGTAGAAAAATAATTTAAATCCATTGGGACAACCAGAGAAATCAGAATCACATTCCCAGCTATAGTTTGTGAGATGCAACTTGGAGGTGACAAGTGAACAGTTGAAAATCTATTTCTCGCATAACTTTGTTTCTGTGCATCAGAATTGGACGTATGACATATGCATTTGGGGTAGAGAAATAAGTTCTATCCATTGTGACAACAACAGAAAGCAGAATCACTTTCCGAGAAATAGTTTGTGAGATACAACTTGACGGTGAAAAGTGAATATTGAAAATCGATTTTTAACATAACTTTGTTTCCGTATATCAGAATCTGACGTATGACATATGCATTTGGGGTAAAAAAATAAGTTCTATCCATTGTGATAACCAGAAAAACCAGAATCACATTCCGAGATATAGTTTGTGAGATGCAACTTGGTCGTGATAAGTGAAAAGTTGAAAATCTATTTTTAACATAAATTTGTTTCCATATATCAGAATCGGACGTATGACATATGCATTTGGGGTAGAAAAATAAGTTCTATCCATTGTGACAACCAAGGATAGAAGAATCACATTCCGAGCATTAGTTTGTGAGATGCAACTTGGCGGTGACAAGTGAATAGTTGAAAATCTACTTTTAGCATAACTTTGTTTCCATATATCGGAATTGGACGTATGACATATGCATTTGGGGTAGAAAAATAAGTTCTATCCATTGTGAGAACCAGAGAAAGAAGAATCACAATGCAAGCTATAGTTTGTGAGATGCAACTTGGGGGAGAAAATTGAATAGTAGAAAATCTAGTTTTAGCATAAATTTGTTTCCGTATATCAGAATAGGACGTGTGACATATGCATTTGGGGTAGAAAAATAATTTCAATCCATTGGGACAACCAGAGAAATCAGAATCACATTCCAAGCTCTAGTTTGTGAGATGCAACTTGGCGGTGACAAGTGAATAGTAGAAAATCTATTTTTAGCATAAATTTGTTTTCGTGTATCAGAATTGGACGTATGACATCTGAATTTGGGGTAGAGAAATAAGTTCTATCCATTGTGACAACCATAGAAAGCAGAATCACTTTACGAGCAATAGTTTGTGAGATGCAACTTGGCGGTGAAAAATGAATAGTTGATAATCGATTTTTAGCAAAACTTTGTTTCCGTATATCAGAATCAGACGTATGACATATGCATTTGGGGTAGAAAAATAAGTTCTATCCATTGTGACAACCAGAGAAAGCAGAATCACATTCCGAGATATAGTTTGTGAGATGCAACTTGGCCGTGAAAAGTGAAAAGTTGAAAATCTATTTTTAGCATAAATTTGTTTCCGTATATCAGAATCGGACGTATGACATATGCATTTGGGATAGAAAAATAAGTTCTATCCATTGGGACAACCGTAGAAAGAAGAATCACTTTCCGAGCAATAGTTTGTGAGATGCAACTTGGCGGTGAAAAGTGAATAGTTGAAAATCTATTTTTAGCATAAATCCGTTACCGTGTATCAGAATTGGACGTATGACATATGAATTTGTGGTCGAGAAATAATTCATATCCATAGTGACAACCATAGAAAGCAGAATCACTTTCCGAGCAATAATATGTGAGATGCAACTTGGCGGTGAAAAGTGAATAGTTGAAAATCAATTTTTAGAATAACTTTGTTTCCGTATATCAGAATTGGAGGTATGACATATGCATTTGGGGTAGAAAAATAACTTCTATCCATTGTGACAACCAGAGAAAGCAGAATCCGATTCCAAGCTATAGTTTGTGAGATGCAACTTGGCGGTGACTAGTGAATAGTTGAAAATCTATTTTTAGGATTAATTTGTTTCCGTGTATTATAATTGGACGTATGACATATGAATTTGGGGTAGAGAAATAAGTTATATCCATTGTGACAACGGTAGAAAGTAGAATCACTTTCCGAGCAATAGTTTGTGAGATGTAACTTGGCGGTGAAAAGTGAATAGTTGAAAATCGATTTTTAGCATAACTTTGTTTCCGTATATAAGAATCAAACGTATGACATATGCATTTGGGGTAGAAAAATAAGTTCTATCCATTGTGACAACCAGAAAAAGCAGAATCACATTCCGAGATATAGTTTGTGAGATGCAACTTGGCGGTGACAAGTGAACAGTTGAAAATCTATTTTTAGCATAACCTTGTTTCCGTATATCAGAAATGGACGTTTGACATATGCATTTGGGGAAGAAAAATAATTTCAATCCATTGGGACAACCAGAGAAATCAGAATCACATTTCAAGCAATTGTTTGTGAGATGCAACTTGACGGTGACAAGTGAATAGTTGAAAATCTATTTTTAGCATAAATTATTTCCGTGTATCAGAATGGGATTTATGACATATGAATTTGGGGTAGAGAAATAAGTTATATCCATAGTGACAACCATAGAAAGCAAAATCACTTTCCGAGATATAGTTTGTGAGATGCAACTTGGCGGTGAAAAGTGAATAGTTGAAAATCAATTTTTAGAATAACTTTGTTTCCGTATTTCAGAATTGTACGTATGACATTGTCATTTGGTGTAGAAAAATAAGTTCTATCCATTGTGACAACCAGAGAAAGCAGAATTCCTTTCCAAGCTATAGTTTGTGAGATGCAACTTGACGGTGACAAGTGAATAGTTGAAAATCTATTTTTAGCATAAATTTGTTTTCGTGTATCAGAATTGGACGTATGACATATGCATTTGTGGTAGAGAAATAAGTTATATCCATTGTGACAACCATAGAAAGCAGAATCACTTTACGAGCAATAGTTTGTGAGATGCAACTTGGCGGTGACAAGTGAACAGTTGAAAATCTATTTTTAGCATAAATTTGTTTCTGTGTATCAGAATTGGACGTATGACATATGGATTTGAGGTAGAGAAATATGTTCCATCCATTGTGACAACCATCGAAAGCAGAATCACATTCAGAGCAATAGTTTGTGAGATGCAACTTGACGGTGACAAGTGAATAGTTGAAAATCTATTTTTAGCATAACTTTGTTTCCGTATAATAGAATTGGACGTGTGAGATATACATTTGGGGTAGAAATATAATTTCAATCCATTGGGAAAACCAGAGAAATCAGAATCACCTTCCAAGCTATAGTTTGTGAGATGCAACTTGGCGGTGATAAGTGAATAGTTGAAAATCTATTTTTAGCATAAATTTGTTTCCGTGTATCAGAATTGGACGTATGACATATGAATTTGGGGTAGTGAAATAAGTTATATCCATAGTGACAACCATAGAAAGCAGAATCACTTTCCGAGCAATAATATGTGAGAAGCAACTTGGCGTTGAAAAGTGAATATTTGAAAATCAATTTTTAGCATAACTTTGTTTCCGTATATCATAATTGGACGTAAGACATATGCATTTGGGGTAGAGAAATAAGTTATATCCATAGGGACAAACATAGAAAGCATAATCACTTTCCGAGCAATAATATGTGAGATGCAACTTGGCGGTGAAAAGTGTATAGTTGAAAATCGATTTTTAGCATAACTTTGTTTTAGCATAACTTTGCATTTGGGGTAGAAAAATAAGTTCTATCCATTGTGACAACCAGAGAAAGCAGAATCACATTCCGACTATATAGTTTGAGAGGTGCAACTTGGGGGTGAAAAGCGAATAGTTGAAAATCTATTTTTAGCTTAAATTTGTTTCCGTATATCAGAATAGGACGTGTGACATATGCATTTGGCATAGAAAAATAATTTCAATCCATTGAGAGAACTAGAGAAATCAGAATCACATTCCAAGCTATAGTTTGTGAGATGCAACTTGGCGGTGACAAGTGAATAGTTGAAAATCTATTTTCAGCATAACTTTGTTTCCGTATATCAGAATTGGATTTATGACATATGCATTTGGGGTAGAAAAAAGAGTTCTATCCATTGTGACAACCAAAGAAATCAGAATCACATTCCGAGATATAGTTTGTGAGATGCAACTTGTCAGTGAAAAGTGAATAGTTGAAAATCTATTTTTAGCATAACTTTGTTTCTGTACATCAGAATTGGACGAATGACATATGCATTTGGGGTAGAAAAATAATTTCAATCCATTGAAACAACCAGAGAAATCAGAATCACATTCCAAGCTATAGTTTGTGAGATGCAACTTGACGGTGACAAGTGAATAGTTGAAAATCTATTTTTAGCATAAATTTGTTTTCGTGTATCAGAATTGGACGTATGACATATGCATTATGCGTAGAAAATCGATTTCTAGCATAACTTTGTTTCCGTATATCAGAATAGAACGTGTGACATATGCATTATGCGTAGAAAAATAATTTCAATCCATTGAGACAACCAGAGAAATCAGAATCACATTCCAAGCTATAGTTTGTGAGATGCAACTTGCCGGTGACAAGTGAACAGTTGAAAATCTATTTTTTGCATAACTTTGTTTCCGTATATCAGAATTGGACGTGTGAGATTTGAATTTGGGGTAGAAAATAAGTTCTATCCATTGTGACAACCAGAGAAAGCAGAATCACATTCCGAGATATAGTTTGCGAGATGCAACTTGGAAATGAAAAGTGAATAGTTGAAAATATATTTTTAGCATGACTTTATTTCCGTATAACAAAATCGGACGTATGACATATGCATTTGGGGTTGAAAAATAATTTCAATCCATTGGGACAATCAGAGAAATCAGAATCACATTCCAAGCAATAGTTTGTGAGAAGCAACTTGGCGGTGACAAGTGAACAGTTGAAAATCTATTTTTAGCGTAACTTTGTTTCCGTATATCAGAATCGGACGTATGACATATGCATTCGGGGTAGAAAAATAATTTCAATCCATTGGGACAATCAGAATCACATTCCAAGCAATAGATTGTGAGATGCAACTTGGCGGTGACAAGTGAAGAGTTGAAAATCTATTTTTTGCATAAGTTTGTTTCCGTATATCAGAATTGGGCATATGACATATGCATTTGGGGTAGAAAAAAGAGTTCTATCCATTGTGACAACCAGAGAAAGCAGAATCACATTCCGAGATATAGTTTGTGAGATGCAACTTGGCAATGAAAAGTGAATAGTTGAAAATCTATTTTTAGCATAACTTTGTTTCCGTATAACAGAATCGGACGTATGACATATGCAATTGGTGTAGAAAAATAATTTCAATCCATTGGGACAATCACAGAAATCAGATTCACATTCCAAGCAATAGTTTGTGAGAAGCAACTTGGCGGTGACAAGTGAACAGTTGAAAATCGATTTTTCGCATAACTTTGTTTCCGTATATCAGAAATGGACGTTTGACATATGAATTTGGGATAGAAAAATAATTTCAATCCGTTGGGACAACCAGAGAAAGAATAATCACATTCCGAGCAATAGTTTGTGAGATGCAACTTGACGGTGCAAGTGAATAGTTGAAAATCTATTTTTAGCATAAATTTGTTTCTGTGTATCAGAATTGGACATATGACATATGCATTTGGGGTAGAGAAATAAGTTATATCCATAGTGACGACCATAGAAAGCAGAATCACTTTCCGGGCAATAATGTGTGAGATGCAACTTGGCGGTGAAAAGTGAATAGTTGAAAATCGATTTTAAGCATAACTTTGTTTCCGTATATCAGAATAGGACGTGTGACATATGCATTAAGCGTAGAAAAATAAGTTCTATCTATAGTGAAAAACAGAGAAAGCAGAATCACATTCCGAGATATAGTTTGTGAGATGCAACTTGGCTATGAAAAGTGAATAGTTCAAAATCGATTTTTAGCGTAACTTTGTTTCCGTATATCAGAATCGGATGTATGACATATGCATTCGGGGTATAAAAATAATTTCAATCCATTGGGACAATCAGAATCACATTCCAAACAATAGATTGTGAGATGCAACTTGGCGGTGACAAGTGAACTGTTGAAAATCTATTTGTAGCATAACTTTGTTTCCGTATATCAGAAATGGACGTTTGACATATGCATTTGGGGTAGAAAAATATTTTCAATCCATTGGGACAACCAGAGAAATCAGAATCACATTCCAAGAAATAGTTTGTAAGATGCAACTTGGCGGTGACAAGTGAATAGTTGAAAATCTATTTTTAGCTTAAATTTGTTTCTGTGTATCAGAATTGGATGTATGACATATGCATTTGGGGTAGAGAAATAATTTATATCCATCGTGACAACCACAGAAAGCAGAATCACTTTCCGAGCAATAATTGGTGAGATGCAACTTGGCGGTGACAAGTGAATAGTTGAAAATCTATTTTTAGCTTAAATTTGTTTCAGTGTATCAGAATTGGACGTATGACATATGCATTTGGGGTATAGAAATAAGTTATATCAATCGTGACAACCATAGAAAGCAGAAGCACTTTCCGAGCAATAATATGTGAGATGCAACTTGGGGGTGAATAGTTGAAAATCGATTTTTAGCATAACTTTGTTTCTGTATATCAGAATCGGACATATGACATATGCATTTGGGGTAGAAAAATAAGTTCTATCCATTGTGACAACCAGTAAAAGCAGACTCACATTCCAAGATATAGTTTGTAAGATGCAACTTGGTCGTTAAAGGTGAAAAGTTGAAAATCTATTTTTAGCATAAATTTGTTTCCGTATATCAGAATTTGACGTGTGGCATATGCATTTGAGGTAGAAAAATAATTTCAATCCATTGAAACAACCAGAGAAAGCAGAACCACATTCCAAGCTATAGTTTGTGAGATGCAACTTGGCGGTGACAACTGAACAGTAGAAAATCTATTTTTAGCTTAACTTTGTTTCCGTATATCAGAATTGGACGTATGACATATGCATTTGGGGTAGAGAAATAAGTTCTATCCAATGTGACATCCAGAGAAATCAGAATCACATTCCAAGCTATAGTTTGTGAGATGCAACTTTGCTGTGACAAGTGAATAGTTGAAAATCTATTTTTAGCATAAATTTATTTCCGTGTATCAGAATTGGACGTATGACATATGCATTTGGGGTAGAGAAATAAGTTATATCCATGGTGACAACCATAGAAGGCAGAATCACTTTCCGAGCAATAATATGTGAGATGCAACTTGGCGATGAGAAGTGAATAGTTGAAAATCTATTTTTAGCATAAATTTGTTTCCGTGTATCAGAATTGGACGTATGACATATGCATTTGGGGTAGAGAAATAAGTTATATCCATAGTGACAACCATAGAGGGCAGAATCACTTTCCGAGCAATAATATGTGAGATGCAACTTGGCGGTGAAAAGTGAATAGTTGAAAATTGATTTCAAGCAGAACTTTGTTACTGTGTATCAGAATTGGACGTATGACATATGCATTTGGGGTAGAGAAATAAGTTATATCCATCGTGACAACCATAGAAAGCAGAATCACTTTTTGAGCAAAATTTGTGAGATGCAACTTGGGGGTGAAAAGTGAATAGTTGAAAATCGATTTTTAGCATAACTTTGTTTCTGTATATCAGAATCGGACGTATGACATATGCATTTGGGGTAGAAAAATAAGTTCAATCCATTGTGTCAACCAGTAAAAGCAGAATCACACTCCGAGATATAGTTTGTGAGATGCAACTTGGTCGTTAAAGGTGAAAAGTTGAAAATCTGTTTTTAGCATAAATTTGTTTCCGTATATCAGAATTTGACGTGTGACATATGCATTAGGGGTAGAAAAATAATTTCAATCCATTAAAACAACCAGAGAAATCAGATTCACATTCCAAGCTATAGTTTGTGAGATGCAACTTGGCGGTGACAAGTGAACAGTTGAAAATCAATTTTTAGCATAACTTTGTTTCCGTATATCAGAATTGGACGTATGACATATGCATTTGGGGTAGAGAAATAAGTTCTATCCAATGTGACAACCAGAGAAATCAGAATCACATTCCAAGCTATAGTTTGTCAGATGCAACTTGGCGGTGACAAGTGAATAGTTGAAAATCTATTTTTAGCATAAATTTATTTCCGTGTATCAGAATTGGATGTATGACATATGCATTTGCGGTAGAGAAATAAGTTATATCCATGGTGACAACCATAGAAGGCAGAATCACTTTCCGAGCAATAATATGTGGGATGCAACTTGGCGGTGAAAAGTGAATAGTTGAAAATCGATTTCTAGCATAACTTTGTTTCTGTATATCAGAATAGGACGAATGACATATGCATTTGGGGTAGAAAAGTAATTTCAATCCATTGAAAAAACCAGAGAAATCTTAATCACATTCCAAGCTATAGTTTGTGAGATGCAACTTGGCGGTGACAAGTGAACAGTTGAAAATCAATTTTTAGCATAACTTTGTTTCCGTATATCAGAATTGGACGTATGACATATGCATTTGGGGTAGAGAAATAAGTTCTATCCAATGTGACAACCAGAGAAATCAGAATCACATTACAAGCTATAGTTTGTCAGATGCAACTTGGCGGTGACAAGTGAATAGTTGAAAATCTATTTTTAGCATAAATTTATTTCCGTGTATCAGAATTGGACGTATGACATATGCATTTGCGGTAGAGAAATAAGTTATATCCATGGTGACAACCATAGAAGGCAGAATCACTTTCCGAGCAATAATATGTGGGATGCAACTTGGCGGTGAAAAGTGAATAGTTGAAAATCGATTTCTAGCATAACTTTGTTTCTGTATATCAGAATAGGACGAATGACATATGCATTTGGGGTAGAAAAGTAATTTCAATCCATTGAAAAAACCAGAGAAATCTGAATCACATTCCAAGCTATAGTTTGTGAGATGCAACTTGGCGGTGACAAGTGAACAGTTGAAAATCTATTTTTAGCATAACTTTGTTTCCGTATATCAGAATTGGACGTATGACATATGCAATTGGGGTAGAGAAATAAGTTCTATCCAATGTGACAACTAGAGAAATCAGAATCACATTCGAAGCTATAGTTTGTGACATGCAACTTGGCGGTAACAAGTGAACAGTTGAAAATCTATTTCTAGCATAAATTTGTTTCCGTGTATCAGAATTGGACATATGACATATGCATTTTGGTTATAAAAATAAGGTCTATCCATTGTGACAACCAGAAAAAGCAGAATCCCATTCCAAGCTATGGTTGTTGAGATGCAACTTGGCGATGACAAGTGAACAGTTGAAAATCTATTTTTAGCATAAATTTGTTTCCATGTATCAGAATTGGACGTATGACATATGCATTAGGGGTAGAGAAATAAGTTATATCCATAGTGACAACCATAGAAGGCAGAATCACTTTCCGAGCAATAATATGTGAGATGCAACTTGGCGGTGAAAAGTGAATAGTTGAAAATCGATTTCTAGCATAACTTTGTTTCTGTATATCAGAATTGGACGAATGACATATGCATTTTGGGTAGAAAACTAATTTCAATCCATTGTAACAACCAGAGAAATCAGAATCACATTCCCAGCTATAGTTTGTGAGATGCAACTTGGCGGTGACAAGTGAACAGTTGATAATCTATTTTTAGCATAACTTTTTTTCCGTATATCAGAATTGGACGTATGACATATGCATTTGGGGTAGAGAAATAAGTTCTATCCAATGTGACAACCAGAGAAATCAGAATCACAATCCAAGCTATAGTCTTTTACATGCAACTTGGCGGTAATAAGTGAATAGTTGAAAATCTATTTTTAGCATAAATTTGTTTCCGTGTATCAGAATTGGACGTATGACATATGCATTTGGGGTAGAAAAATTATTTCAATCCATTGGGACAATCCTAGAAATCAGAATCACATTCCAAGCAATAGTTTGTGAGATGCAATTTGGCGGTGACAAGTGAATAGTTGAAAATCTATTTTTCGCATAACTTTGTTTCCGTATATCAGAAATGGACGTTTGACAAATGCATTTGGGGTAAAAAAATATTTTCAATCCATTTGGACAACCAGAGAAAGAAGAATCACACTCCGAGCAATAGTTTGTGAGATGCAACTTGGCGGTGCAAGTGTATAGTTGAAAATCTATTTTTAGCATAAATTTGTTTCCGTTTATCAGAATTGGACGTATGACATATGCATTTGGGGTAGAGAAATAAGTTATATCCATAGTGACAGCCATAGAAAGCAGAATCACTTTTCGAGCAATAATATGTGAGATGCAACTTTGCGGTGAAAAGTGAATAGTTGAAAATTGATTTCAAGCAGAACTTTGTTACTGTGTATCAGAATTGGACGTATGACATATGCATTTGGGGTAGAGAAATAAGTTATATCCATCGTGACAACCATAGAGGGCAGAATCACTTTCCGAGCAATAATATGTGAGATGCAACTTGGCGGTGAAAAGTGAATAGTTGAAAATTGATTTCAAGCAGAACTTTGTTACTGTGTATCAGAATTGGACGTATGACATATGCATTTGGGGTAGAGAAATAAGTTATATCCATCGTGACAACCATAGAAAGCAGAATCACTTTTTGAGCAAAATTTGTGAGATGCAACTTGGGGGTGAAAAGTGAATAGTTGAAAATCGATTTTTAGCATAACTTTGTTTCTGTATATCAGAATCGGACGTATGACATATGCATTTGGGGTAGAAAAATAAGTTCAATCCATTGTGTCAACCAGTAAAAGCAGAATCACACTCCGAGATATAGTTTGTGAGATGCAACTTGGTCGTTAAAGGTGAAAAGTTGAAAATCTGTTTTTAGCATAAATTTGTTTCCGTATATCAGAATTTGACGTGTGACATATGCATTAGGGGTAGAAAAATAATTTCAATCCATTAAAACAACCAGAGAAATCAGAATCACATTCCAAGCTATAGTTTGTGAGATGCAACTTGGCGGTGACAAGTGAACAGTTGAAAATCAATTTTTAGCATAACTTTGTTTCCGTATATCAGAATTGGACGTATGACATATGCATTTGGGGTAGAGAAATAAGTTCTATCCAATGTGACAACCAGAGAAATCAGAATCACATTCCAAGCTATAGTTTGTCAGATGCAACTTGGCGGTGACAAGTGAATAGTTGAAAATCTATTTTTAGCATAAATTTATTTCCGTGTATCAGAATTGGATGTATGACATATGCATTTGCGGTAGAGAAATAAGTTATATCCATGGTGACAACCATAGAAGGCAGAATCACTTTCCGAGCAATAATATGTGGGATGCAACTTGGCGGTGAAAAGTGAATAGTTGAAAATCGATTTCTAGCATAACTTTGTTTCTGTATATCAGAATAGGACAAATGACATATGCATTTGGGGTAGAAAAGTAATTTCAATCCATTGAAAAAACCAGAGAAATCTTAATCACATTCCAAGCTATAGTTTGTGAGATGCAACTTGGCGGTGACAAGTGAACAGTTGAAAATCAATTTTTAGCATAAATTTGTTTCCGTATATCAGAATTGGACGTATGACATATGCATTTGGGGTAGAGAAATAAGTTCTATCCAATGTGACAACCAGAGAAATCAGAATCACATTACAAGCTATAGTTTGTCAGATGCAACTTGGCGGTGACAAGTGAATAGTTGAAAATCTATTTTTAGCATAAATTTATTTCCGTGTATCAGAATTGGACGTATGACATATGCATTTGCGGTAGAGAAATAAGTTATATCCATGGTGACAACCATAGAAGGCAGAATCACTTTCCGAGCAATAATATGTGGGATGCAACTTGGCGGTGAAAAGTGAATAGTTGAAAATCGATTTCTAGCATAACTTTGTTTCTGTATATCAGAATAGGACGAATGACATATGCATTTGGGGTAGAAAAGTAATTTCAATCCATTGAAAAAACCAGAGAAATCAGAATCACATTCCAAGCTATAGTTTGTGAGATGCAACTTGGCGGTGACAAGTGAACAGTTGAAAATCTATTTTTAGCATAACTTTGTTTCCGTATATCAGAATTGGACGTATGACATATGCAATTGGGGTAGAGAAATAAGTTCTATCCAATGTGACAACTAGAGAAATCAGAATCACATTCGAAGCTATAGTTTGTGACATGCAACTTGGCGGTAACAAGTGAACAGTTGAAAATCTATTTCTAGCATAAATTTGTTTCCGTGTATCAGAATTGGACATATGACATATGCATTTTGGTTATAAAAATAAGGTCTATCCATTGTGACAACCAGAAAAAGCAGAATCCCATTCCAAGCTATGGTTGTTGAGATGCAACTTGGCGATGACAAGTGAACAGTTGAAAATCTATTTTTAGCATAAATTTGTTTCCATGTATCAGAATTGGACGTATGACATATGCATTAGGGGTAGAGAAATAAGTTATATCCATAGTGACAACCATAGAAGGCAGAATCACTTTCCGAGCAATAATATGTGAGATGCAACTTGGCGGTGAAAAGTGAATAGTTGAAAATCGATTTCTAGCATAACTTTGTTTCTGTATATCAGAATTGGACGAATGACATATGCATTTTGGGTAGAAAACTAATTTCAATCCATTGTAACAACCAGAGAAATCAGAATCACATTCCCAGCTATAGTTTGTGAGATGCAACTTGGCGGTGACAAGTGAACAGTTGATAATCTATTTTTAGCATAACTTTTTTTCCGTATATCAGAATTGGACGTATGACATATGCATTTGGGGTAGAGAAATAAGTTCTATCCAATGTGACAACCAGAGAAATCAGAATCACAATCCAAGCTATAGTCTATTACATGCAACTTGGCGGTAATAAGTGAATAGTTGAAAATCTATTTTTAGCATAAATTTGTTTCCGTGTATCAGAATTGGACGTATGACATATGCATTTGGGGTAGAAAAATTATTTCAATCCATTGGGACAATCCTAGAAATCAGAATCACATTCCAAGCAATAGTTTGTGAGATGCAATTTGGCGGTGACAAGTGAATAGTTGAAAATCTATTTTTCGCATAACTTTGTTTCCGTATATCAGAAATGGACGTTTGACAAATGCATTTGGGGTAAAAAAATATTTTCAATCCATTTGGACAACCAGAGAAAGAAGAATCACACTCCGAGCAATAGTTTGTGAGATGCAACTTGGCGGTGCAAGTGTATAGTTGAAAATCTATTTTTAGCATAAATTTGTTTCCGTTTATCAGAATTGGACGTATGACATATGCATTTGGGGTAGAGAAATAAGTTATATCCATAGTGACAGCCATAGAAAGCAGAATCACTTTTCGAGCAATAATATGTGAGATGCAACTTTGCGGTGAAAAGTGATTAGTTGAAAATCGATTTTTAGCATAACTTTGTTTCCGTATATCAGAATCGGACGTATGACATATGTATTTGGGGTATAAAAATAAGTTCTATCCATTGTGACAACCAGAGAAAGCAGAATCACATTCCGAGATATAGTTTGTGAGATGCAACTTGGGGGTGAAAAGTGAATAGTTGAAAATCTATTTTTAGCATAAATTTGTTTCCGTATATCAGAATAGGACGTGTGACATATGCATTTGGGGTAGAAAAATAATTTCAATCCATTGAGACAACCAGAGAAATCAGAATCACATTCCAAGCTATAGTTTGTGAGATGCAACTTGGCGGTGACAAGTGAACAGTTGAAAATCTATTTTTAGCATAAATTTGTTTCCGTGTATCAGAATTGGACGTATGACATATGCATTAGGGGTAGAGAAATAAGTTATATCCATAGTGACAACCATAGAAAGCAGAATCACTTTCCGAGCAATAGTTTGTGAGATTCAACTTGGCGGTGAAAAGTCAATAGTTGAAAATCGATTTTTAGCATAACTTTGTTTTCTTATTTCAGAATCAAACGTATGACATATGCATTTGGGGTAGAAAAATAAGTTCTATCCATTGTGACAACCAGAGAAAGCAGAATCACATTCCGAGATATAGTTTGTGAGATGCAACTTGGCGGTGAAAAGTGAATTGTTGAAAATCTATTTTAAGCATGACTTTTTTTCCGTATAACAGAATTGGATGAGTGAGATATGCATTTGGGGTAGAAAAATAAGTTCTATCTTTTTTGGCAACCAGAAAAAGCAGAATCACTTTCCTAGTTATAGTTTATGAGATGCAACTTGACGGTGACTAGTGAATAGTAGAAAATCTATTTTTAGGTTAACTTTGTTTCTGTATATCATAATTGGACGAATGACATATGCATTTGGGGTAGAAAAATAAGTTCTATTCTTTGGGAGAACCAGAGAAAGCAGAATCACTTTCCGAGCTATAGTTTGTGAGATGCAACTTGACGGTGACAAGTAAATAGTAGAAAATCTATTATTAGATTAAATTATGTTCTGTATATCAGAATTGGACGAATGACATATGCATTTGGGGTAGAAAAATAATTTCTATCTATGTGACAACCAGATAAAGTAGAATCACTTCCCAAGCTATAGTTTGTGAGATGCAACTAGAGGGTGACAAGTGAATAGTTGAAAATCTATTTTTAGCATAACTTTGTTTCCGTAAAACAGAATTGGACGTGTGAGATATGCATTAGGGGTAGAAAAATAAGTTCTATCCATTATGACAACCAGAGAAAGCAGAATCACTTTCCGAGCTATAGTTTGTGAGATGCAACTTGACGGTGACAAGTGAATAGCTGAAAATCTATTTCTAGCATACCTTTGCTTCTGTATATCAGAATTGGACGAATGACATATGCATTTGGGGTAGAAAAATAACTTCTATTCTATGGGATAACCAGAGAAGGCAGAATCACTTTCTGAGCTATAGTTTGTGAGATGCAACTTCACGGTGAGAAGTGAATAGTTGAAAATCTATTTTTAGCATAAATTTTTTCTGTATATCAGAATTGGACGTAAGATATATGCATTTAGGGTAGAAAAATAAGTTCTATCTATGTGACAACCAGACTAAGTCGAATCACTTTCCGAGCTATAGTTTGTGAGATGCAACTTGGCGGTGAAAAGTGAACAGTTGAAAATCAATTTTTAGCATAAATTTGTTTCCGTATATCAGAATTGGACGTGTGACATATGCATTTGGGGTAGAAAAATAAGTTCAATCCATTGTGACAACCAGAGAAAGCAGAGTCACATTCCAAGCTATAGTTTGTGAGATGCGACTTGACGGTGACTAATGAATAGCTGAAAATCTGTTTCTAGCATAATTTTGCTTATGTATATCAGAATTGGACGAATGACATATGCATTTGGGATAGAAAAATAAGTTCTATCCTTTGGGACAACCATAGAAAGTAGAATCACTTTCCGAGCTATAGTTTGTAGATGCAACTTTACAGTGACAATTGACATATGCATTTGGGGTAGAAAAATAATTTCGATCTATGTGACAACCAGATAAAGTAGAATCACTTTCCGAGCTATAATTTGTGAGATGCAACTTGACGGTGACAAATGAATAGTTGAAAATCTATTTCTAGCATAACTTTGTTTCTGTATATCAGAATTGGACGAATGACATATGCATTTGGGGAAGAAAAATAAGTTCTATCCTTTTGAACAACCAGAGAAAGCAGAATTGGACGTGTGAGATATGCATTTGGGGTAGAAAAATAAGTTCTATCCATTATGACAACCAGATAAAGCAGAATCACTTTCCGAGCTATAGTTTGTGAGATGCAACTTGACGGTGACAAGTGAATAGTTGAAAATCTATTTCTAGCATAACTTTGTTTCTGTATATCAGAATTGGACGAATGACATATTCATTTGGGGTAGAAAAATAAGTTCTATCTATGTGACAACCAGGTAGAGTACAATCTCTTTCCGAGCTATAGTTTGTGAGATCCAACTTGATGGTGACAAGTGAATAGTTGAAAATCTATTTTTAGTATAAGTTTTTTTCTGTATATCAGAATTGGACGTATGACATATGCATTTGGGGTAGAAAAATAAGTTCTATCTATGTGACAACCAGATAAAGCAAAATCACTTTCCGAGCTATAGTTTGTGAGATGCAACTTGACGGTGACAAGTGAATAGTTGAAAATCTATTTCTAGCATAACTTTGTTTCTGTATATCAGAATTGGATGAAAGACATATGCATTTGTGGTAGAAAAATAAGTTCTATCCATTGTGACAACCAGAGAAAGCAGAATCACTTTCCGAACTATTGTTTGTGTGATGCAACTTGGCGGTGAAAAGTGAACAGTTGAAAATCTATTTTTTGCATAACTTTGTTTCCGTTTAATAGAATTGGACGTGTGAGATATGCATTTGGGGTAGAAAAATAAGTTCTATCCTTTAGGACAACCAGATAATGCCTAATCACTTTCCGAGCTATTGTTTGTGAGATGCAACTTGACGGTGACAAGTGAATAGTTGAAAATCTATTTTTAGCATAAGTTTTTTTCTGTATATCTGAATTGGATGTATGACTTATGCATATGGGGTAGAAAAATAATTTCTATCTATGTGACAACCAGATAAAGCAGAATCACTTTCCGAGCTATAGTTTGTGAGATGCAATTTGGCGGTGAAAAGTGAACAGTTTAAAATCTATTTTTAGCATAACTTTGTTTCCGTATTACAGAATTCGACGTGTGAGATATGCATTTCGGGTAGAAAAATAAGTTCTATCCTTTGGGATAACCATATAAAGCAGAATCACTTTCCGAGCTATTGTTTGTGAGATGCAACTTGACGGTGACAAGTGAATAGTTGAAAATCTATTTTTAGCATAAGTTTTTTCCTGTATATCAGAATTGGACGTATGACATATGCATTTAGGGTAGAAAAATAATTTCTATCTATGTGACAACCGGATAAAGCAGAATCACTTTCCGAGCTATAGTTTGTCAGATGCAACTTGACGGTGACAAGTGAATAGTTGAAAATCTATTTCTAACGTAACTTTGTTTCTGTATTTCAGAATAGGACGAATGACATATGCATTGGGGTTGAAAAATAAGTTCTATTCTTTGGGACAACCAGAGAAAGCAGAATCACTTTCCGAGCTATAGTTTGTGAGATGCAACTTCACGGTGACAAGTGAATAGTTGAAAATCTATTTCTAGCGTAACTTTGTTTCTGTATTTCAGAATAGGACGAATGACATATGCATTGGGGTTGAAAAATAAGTTCTATTCTTTGGGACAACCAGAGAAAGCAGAATCACTTTCCGAGCTATAGTTTGTGAGATGCAACTTCACGGTGACAAGTGAATAGTTGAAAATCTATTTTTAGCATAAGTTTTTTTCTGTATATCAGAATTGAACGAATGACATATGCATTTGTGGTAGAAAAATAATTTCTATCTATGTGACAACCAGATGAAGCAGAATCACTTTCCAAGCTATGGTTTGTGAGATGCAACTTGACGATGACAAGTGAATAGTAGAAAATCTATTTCTCGGTTAAATTTTATCCTGTATATCTGAATTGGACGAATAACATATGCATTTGGGGTATAAAAATAACTTCTATTCATTGGGATAACCAGATAAAGCAGAATCACTTTCCGAGCTATAGTTTGTGAGATGCAACGAGAGGGTGACAAGTGAATAGATGAAAATCTATTTTTAGCATAACTTTGTTTCCGTATAACAGAATTGGACGTGTGAGACATGCATTTGGGGTAGAAAAATAAGTTCTATCCATTGTGTAAACCAGAGAAAGCAGAATCACTTTCCGAGCTATAGTTTATGAGATGCAACTTGACGGTGACAAGTGAATTGCTGAAAATCTATTTCCAGCATAACTTTGCTTCTGTATATCAGAATTGGACGTAAGACATATGCATTTGGGGTAGAAAAATAAGTTCTATCTGGGACAACCAGATGAAGTAGAATCACTTTCCGAGCTATAGTTTGTGAGATGCAACTTGACGGTGACAAGTGAATAGTAGAAAATCTATTTTTCGGTTAAATTTTATCCTGTATATCTGAATTGGACGAATAACATATGCATTTGGGGTAGAAAAATAATTTCTATCTATTTGACAACCAGATAAAGCAGAATCACTTTCCAAGCTATAGTTTGTGAGATGCAACATGGCGGTGACAAGTGAATAGTTGAAAATCTATTTTTTGCATAAGTTTTTTTCTGTATATCAAAATTGGACGAATGACATATGCATTTGGGGTAGAAAAATAACTTCTATTCTCTGGGATAACCAGAGAAAGCAGAATCACTTTCCGAGCTATAGTTTGTGAGATGAAACTTCACGGTGAGAAGTGAATAGTTGAAAATCTATTTTTAGCATAAATTTTTTCTGTATATCAGAATTGGACGTAAGATATATGAATTTAGGGTAGAAAAATGAGTTCTATCTATGTGACAACCAGACAAAGTCGAATCACTTTCCGAGCTATAGTTTGTGAGATGCAACTTGACGGTGACAAGTGAATAGTTGATAATCTATTTCTAGCATAACATTGTTTCTGTATATCAGAATTGGACGAATGACATATGCATTTTGGGTAGAAAAATAAGTTCTATTCTTTGGGAAAAGCAGAGAAAGCAGAATCACTTTCCGAGCTATAGTTTGTGAGATGCAACTTGACGGTGACAAGTAAATAGTAGAAAATCTATTATTAGGTTAAATTATGTTTTGTATATCAGAATTGGACGAATGACATATGCATTTGGGGTAGAAAAATAATTTCTATCTATGTGACAACCAGATAAAGCAGAATCACTTCCCAAGCTATAGTTTGTGAGATGCAACGAGAGGGTGACAAGTGAATAGTTGAAAATCTATTTTTAACATAACTTTGTTTCCGTATAACAGAATTGGACGTATGAGATATGCATTTGGGGTAGAAAAATAAGTTCTATCCATTATGACAACCAGAGAAAGCAGAATCACTTTCCGAGCTATTGTTTGTGAGATGCAACTTGACGGTGACAAGTGAATAGCTGAAAATCTATTTCTAGCATAACTTTGCTTCTGTATATCAGAATTGGACGAATGACATATGCATTTGGGGTAGAAAAATAAGTTCTATCCTTTGGGACAATCAGATAAAGCAGAATCACTTTCCGAGCTATAGTTTGTGAGATGCAACTTGACAATGACAAGTGAATAGTAGAAAATCTATTTTTCGGTTAACTTTGTTTCTGTATATCAGAATTGGACGAATGACATATGCATTTGGGGTAGAAAAATAACTTCTATTCTTTGGGATAACCAGAGAAAGCAGAATCACTTTCTGTGTTATAGTTTGTGAGATGCAACTTCACGGTGACAAGTGAAGAGTTGAAAATCTATTTTTAGCATAAATTTTTTCTGTATATCATAATTGAACCTAATACGTATGAATTTGGGGTAGAAATATAAGTTCTATCCATGTGACAACCAGATAAAGTAGAATCACTTTCCGAGCTATAGTTTGTGAGATGCAACTTGACGGTGACAAGTGAATAGTTGATAATCTATTTCTAGCATAACATTGTTTCTGTATATCAGAATTGGACGAATGACATATGCATTTTGGGTAGAAAAATAAGTTCTATTCTTTGGGACAAGCAGAGAAAGCAGAATCACTTTCCGGGCTATAGTTTGTGAGATGCAACTTGACGTTGACAAGTAAATAGTAGAAAATCTATTATTAGGTTAAATTATGTTTTGTATATCAGAATTGGACGAATGACATATGCATTTGGGGTACAAAAATAATTTCTATCTATGTGACAACCAGATAAAGCAGAATCACTTCCCAAGCTATAGTTTGTGAGATGCAACGAGAGGGTGACAAGTGAATAGTTGAAAATCTATTTTTAACATAACTTTGTTTCTGTATAACAGAATTGGACGTATGAGATATGCATTTGGGGTAGAAAAATAATTTCTATCCATTATGACAACCAGAGAAAGCAGAATCACTTTCCGAGCTATTGTTTGTGAGATGCAACTTGACGGTGACAAGTGAATAGCTGAAAATCTATTTCTAGCATAACTTTGCTTCTGTATATCAGAATTGGACGAATGACATATGCATTTGGGGTAGAAAAATAAGTTCTATCCTTTGGGACAATCAGATAAAGCAGAATCACTTTCCGATCTATAGTTTGTGAGATGCAACTTGACAATGACAAGTGAATAGTAGAAAATCTATTTTTCGGTTAACTTTGTTTCTGTATATCAGAATTGGACGAATGACATATGCATTTGGGGTAGAAAAATAACTTCTATTCTTTGGGATAACCAGAGAAAGCAGAATCACTTTCTGTGTTATAGTTTGTGAGATGCAACTTCACGGTGACAAGTGAAGAGTTGAAAATCTATTTTTAGCATAAATTTTTTCTGTATATCAGAATTGAACCTAATACGTATGAATTTGGGGTAGAAATATAAGTTCTATCCATGTGACAACCAGATAAAGTAGAATCACTTTCCGAGCTATAGTTTGTGAGATGCAACTTGACGGTGACAAGTGAATAGTTGAAAATCTATTTCTAGCGTAACTTTGTTTCTGTATTTCAGAATAGGACGAATGACATATGCATTGGGGTTGAAAAATAAGTTCTATTCTTTGGGACAACCAGAGAAAGCAGAATCACTTTCCGAGCTATAGTTTGTGAGATGCAACTTCACGGTGACAAGTGAATAATTGAAAATCTATTTTTAGCATAAGTTTTTTTTCTGTATATCAGAATTGAACGAATGACATAGGCATTTGTGGTAGAAAAATAATTTCTATCTATGTGACAACCAGATGAAGAAGAATCACTTTCCAAGCTATGGTTTGTGAGATGCAACTTGACGGTGACAAGTGAATAGTAGAAAATCTATTTCTCGGTTAAATTTTATCCTGTATATCTGAATTGGACGAATAACATATGCATTTGGGGTAGAAAAATAACTTCTATTCTTTGGGATAACCAGATAAAGCAGAATCACTTTCCGAGCTATAGTTTGTGAGATGCAACGAGAGGGTGACAAGTGAATAGATGAAAATCTATTTTTAGCATAACTTTGTTTCCGTATAACAGAATTGGACGTGTGAGACATGCATTTGGGGTAGAAAAATAAGTTCTATCCATTGTGTAAACCAGAGAAAGCAGAATCACTTTCCGAGCTATTGTTTGTGAGATGCAACATGACGGTGACAAGTGAATAGTTGAAAATCTATTTTTTGCATAAGTTTTTTTTTGTATATCAGAATTGGACGAATGACACATGCATTTGGGGTAGAAAAATAACTTCTATTCTCTGTGATAACCAGAGAAAGCAGAATCACTTTCCGAGCTATAGTTTGTGAGATGCAACTTCACGGTGAGAAGTGAATAGTTGAAAATCTATTTTTAGCATAAATTTTTTCTGTATATCAGAATTGGACGTAAGATATATGCATTTAGGGTAGAAAAATGAGTTCTATCTATGTGACAACCAGACAAAGTCGAATCACTTTCCGAGCTATAGTTTGTGAGATGCAACTTGACGGTGACAAGTGAATAGTTGAAAATCTATTTCTAGCATAACATTGTTTCTGTATTTCAGAATTGGACGAATGACATATGCATTTGGGGTAGAAAAATAAGTTCTATCCATTGGGACAACCAGAGATAGCAGAATCACTTTCTGAGCTATAGTTTGTGAGATTCAACTTGACGGTGACAAGTGAATAGTAAAAAATCTATTATTAGGTTAAATTATGTTCTGTATATCTGAATTGGACGAATAACATATGCATTTGGGGTAGAAAAATAACTTCTATTCTTTGGGATAACCAGATAAAGCAGAATCACTTTCCGAGCTATAGTTTGTGAGATGCAACGAGAGGGTGACAAGTGAATAGATGAAAATCTATTTTTAGCATAACTTTGTTTCCGTATAACAGAATTGGACGTGTGAGACATGCATTTGGGGTAGAAAATTAAGTTCTATCCATTATGACAACCAGAGAAAGCAGAATCACTTTCCGAGCTATAGTTTGTGAGATGCAACATGACGGTGACAAGTGAATAGTTGAAAATCTATTTTTTGCATAAGTTTTTTTCTGTATATCAGAATTGGACGAATGACATATGCATTTGGGGTAGAAAAATAAATTCTATTCTCTGCGATAACCAGAGAAAGCAGAATCAATTTCCGAGCTATAGTTTGTGAGATGCAACTTCACGTTGACAAGTGAATTGTTGAAAATCTATTTTTAGCATAAGTTTTTTTTCTGTATATCAGAATTGGACGAATGACATATGCATTTGGGGTAGAAAAATAAGTTCTATCTATGTGACAACCAGGTAGAGTAGAATCACTTTCCGAGCTATAGTTTGTGAGATCCAACTTGACGGTGACAAGTGAATAGTTGAAAATCTATTTTTAGTATAAGTTTTTTTCTGTATATCAGAATTGGACGTATGACATATGCATTTGGGGTAGAAAAAGAAGTTCTATCTATGTGACAACCAGATAAAGCAAAATCACTTTCCGAGCTATAGTTTGTGAGATGCAACTTGACGGTGACAAGTGAATAGTTGAAAATCTATTTCTAGCATAACTTTGTTTCTGTATATCAGAATTGGATGAATGACATATGCATTTGGGATAGAAAAATAACTTCTATTCTTTGGGATAACCAGAGAACGATGTATCACTTTCCGAGCTATAGTTTGTGAGATGCAACTTCACGGTGACAAGTGAATAGTTGAAAAACTATTTTTAGAGTAAATTTTTTCTGTATATCAGAATTAGACGTAAGACATATGCATTTGGGGTAGAAAAATAAGTTCTATCTATGTGACAACCGTATAAAGTAGAATCACTTTCCGAGCTAAAGTTTGTGAGATGCAACTTGACGGTGACAAGTGAATAGTTGAAAATCTATTTCTAGCATAACTTTGTTTCTGTATTTCAGAATTGGACGAATGACATATGCATTTGGGGTAGAAAAATAAGTTCTATTCTTTGGGACAACCAGAGAAAGCAGAATCACTTTCCGAGCTATAGTTTTTGAGATGCAACGAGAGGGTGACAAGTGAATAGTTGAAAATCTATTTTTAGCATAACTTTGTTTCCGTATAACAGAATTGGACGTGTGAGATATGCATTTGGGGTAGAAAAATAAGTTCTATCCATTATGACAACCAGAGAAAGCACAATCACTTTCCGAGCTATTGTTTGTGAGATGCAACTTGACGGTGACAAGTGAATAGCTGAAAATCTATTTCTTGCATTACTTTCCTTCTGTATATCAGAATTGGACGAATGACATATGCATTTGGGGTAGAAAAATAAGTTCTATTCTTTAGGACAATCAGATAAAGCAGAATCACTTTCCGAGCTATAGTTTGTGAGATGCAACTTGACAATGACAAGTGAATAGTAGAAAATCTATTTTTCGGTTAACTTTGTTTTTGTATATCAGAATTTGACGAATGACATATGCATTTGGGGTAGAAAAATAACTTCTATCTATGTGACAACCAGATAAAGTAGAATCACTTTCCGAGCTATAGTTTGTGAGATGCAACTTGACGGTGACAAGTGAATAGTTGAAAATCTATTTCTAGCGTAACTTTGTTTCTGTATTTCAAAATAGGACGAATGACATATGCATTGGGGTTGAAAAATAAGTTCTATTCTTTGGGACAACCAGAGAAAGCAGAATCACTTTCCGAGCTATAGTTTGTGAGATGCAACTTCACGGTGACAAGTGAATAGTCGAAAATCTATTATTAGCTTAAGTTTTTTTTCTGTATATCAGAATTGAACGAATGACATATGCATTTGTGGTAGAAAAATAATTTCTATCTATGTGACAACCAGATGAAGCAGAATCACTTTCCAAGCTATGGTTTGTGAGATGCAACTTGACGGTGACAAGTGAATAGTAGAAAATCTATTTCTCGGTTAAATTTTATCCTGTATATCTGAATTTGACGAATAACATATGCATTTGGGGTAGAAAAATAACTTCTATTCTTTGGGATAACAAGATAAAGCAGAATCACTTTCCGAGCTATAGTTTGTGAGATGCAACGAGAGGGTGACAAGTGAATAGATGAAAATCTATTTTTAGCATAAATTTGTTTTCGTATAACAGAATTGGACGTGTGACATATGCATTTGGGGTAGAAAAATAAGTTCTATCCATTGTGTAAACCAGAGAAAGCAGAATCACTTTCCGAGCTATAGTTTGTGAGATGCAACTTGACGGTGACAAGTGAATAGCTGAAAATCTATTTCCAGCATAACTTTGTTTCGGTATATCAGAATTGGACGTAAGACATCTGCATTTGGGGTAGAAAAATAAGTTCTATCTATGTGACAACCAGATGAAGTAGAATCACTTTCCGAGCTATAGTTTGTGAGATGCAACTTGACGGTGACAAGTGAATAGTTGAAAATCTATTTTTTGCATAAGTTTTTTTCTGTATATCAGAATTGGACGAATGACATATGCATTTGGGGTAGAAAAATAATTTCTATCTATGAGACAACCAGATGAAGAAGAATCACTTTCCAAGCTATGGTTTGTGAGATGCAACTTGACGGTGACAAGTGAATAGTAGAAAATCTATTTCTCGGTTAAATTTTATCCTGTATATCTGAATTGGACGAATAACATATGCATTTGGGGTAGAAAAATAACTTTTATTCTTTGGGATAACCAGATAAAGTAGAATCACTTTCCGAGCTATAGTTTGTGAGATGCAACGAGAGGGTGACAAGTGAATAGATGAAAATCTATTTTTAGCATAACTTTGTTTCCGTATAACAGAATTGGACGTGTGAGACATGCATTTGGGGTAGAAAAATAAGTTCTATCCATTGTGTAAACCAGTGAAAGCAGAATCACTTTCTGAGCTATAGTTTGTGAGATGCAACATGACGGTGACAAGTGAATAGTTGAAAATCTATTTTTTGCATAATTTTTTTTTGTATATCAGAATTGGACGAATGACATATGCATTTGGGGTAGAAAAATAACTTCTATTCTCTGTGATAACCAGAGAAAGAAGAATCACTTTCCGAGCTATAGTTTGTGAGATGCAACTTCACGGTGAGAAGTGAAGAGTTGAAAATCTATTTTTAGCATAAATTTTTTCTGTATATCAGAATTGGACGTAAGATATATGAATTTAGGGTAGAAAAATGAGTTCTATCTATGTGACAACCAGACAAAGTCGAATCACTTTCCGAGCTATAGTTTGTGAGATGCAACTTGACGGTGACAAGTGAATAGTTGAAAATCTATTTCTAGCATAACATTGTTACTGTATTTCAGAATTGGACGAATGACATATGCATTTGGGGTAGAAAAATAAGTTCTATCCATTGGGACAACCAGAGATAGCAGAATCACTTTCTGAGCTATAGTTTGTGAGATTCAACTTGACGGTGAAAAGTGAATAGTAAAAAATCTATTATTAGGTCAAATTATGTTCTGTATATCAGAATTGGACGAATGACATATGCATTTGGGGTAGAAAAATAATTTCTATCCTTTGGGAAAACTAGATAAAGCAGAATCTCTTTACAAGGTATAGTTTGTGAGATTCAACGAGAGGGTGACAAGTGAATAGTTGAAAATCTATTTTTAGCATAACTTTGTTTCCGTATAACAGAATTGGACGTGTGAGATATGCATTTGGGGTAGAAAAATAAGTTCTATCCATTATGACAACCAGAGAAAGCAGAATAACTTTCCGAGCTATAGTTTGTGAGATGCAACTTGACGGTGACAAGTGAATAGTTGAAAATCTATTTCTAGCATAACTTTGTTTCTGTATATCAGAATTGGACGAATGACATATGCATTTCGGGTAGAAAAATAAGTTCTATCCTTTTGAACAAACAAAGAAAGCAGAATCACTTTCCGAGCTATAGTTTGTTAGATGCAACTTGACGGTGACAAGTGAATACTTGAAAATCTATTTCTAGCGTAACTTTGTTTCTGTATTTCAGAATAGGACGAATGACATATGCATTGGGGTTGAAATATAAGTTCTATTCTTTGGGACAACCAGAGAAAGCAAAATCACTTTCCGAGCTATAGTTTGTGAGATGCAACTTCACGGTGAAAAGTGAATAGTCGAAAATCTATTTTTAGCTTAAGTTTTTTTTCTGTATATCAGAATTGAACGAATGACATATGCATTTGTGGTAGAAAAATAATTTCTATCTATGTGACAACCAGATGAAGCAGAATCACTTTCCAAGCTATGGTTTGTGAGATGCAACTTGACGGTGACAAGTGAATAGTAGAAAATCTATTTCTCGGTTAAATTTTATCCTGTATATCTGAATTGGACGAATGACATATGCATTTGGGGTAGAAAAATAACTTCTATTCTTTGGGATAACCAGATAAAGCAGAATCACTTTCCGAGCTATAGTTTGTGAGATGCAACGAGAGGGTGACAAGTGAATAGATGAAAATCTATTTTTAGCATAAATTTGTTTTCGTATAACAGAATTGGACGTGTGACATATGCATTTGGGGTAGAAAAATAAGTTCTATCCATTGTGTAAACCATAGAAAGCAGAATCACTTTCCGAGCTATAGTTTGTGAGATGCAACTTGACGGTGACAAGTGAATAGCTGAAAATCTATTTCCAGTATAACTTTGCTTCTGTATATCAGAATTGGACGTAAGACATATGCATTTGGGGTAGAAAAATAAGTTCTATCTATGTGACAACCAGATGAAGTAGAATCACTTTCCGAGCTATAGTTTGTGAGATGCAACTTGACGGTGACAAGTGAATAGTAGAAAATCTATTTTTCGGTTAAATTTTATCCTGTATATCTGAATTGGACGAATAACATATGCATTTGGGGTAGAAAAATAATTTCTATCTATGTGACGTCCAAATAAAGCAGAATCACTTTCCAAGCTATAGTTATTGAGATGCAACATGACGGTGACAAGTGAATAGTTGAAAATCTATTTTTTGCATAAGTTTTTTTCTGTATATCAGAATTGGACGAATGACATATGCATTTGGGGTAGAAAAATAACTTCTATTCTCTAGGATAACCAGAGAAAGCAGAATCACTTTCCGAGCTATAGTTTGTGAGATGCAACTTCACGGTGAGAAGTGAATAGTTGAAAATCTAATTTTAGCATAAATTTTTTCTGTGTATCAGAATTGGACGTAAGATATATGCATTTAGGGTAGAAAAATAAGTTCTATCTATGTGACAACCAGACTAAGTCGAATCACTTTCCGAGCTATAGTTTGTGAGATGCAACTTGACGGTGACAAGTGAATAGTTGATAATCTATTTCTAGCATAACATTGTTTCTGTATTTCAGAATTGGACGAATGACATATGCATTTGGGGTAGAAAAATAAGTTCTACCCATTGGGACAACCAGAGATAGCAGAATCACTTTCTGAGCTATAGTTTGTAAGATGCAACTTGACGGTGACAAGTGAATAGTAGAAAATCTATTATTAGGTTAAATTATGTTCTGTATATCAGAATTGGACGAATGACATATGCATTTGGGGTAGAAAAATAATTTCTATCCTTTGGGAAAACCAGATAAAGCAGAATCACTTTACAAGGTATAGTTTGTGAGATGCAACAAGAGGGTGACAAGTGAATAGTTGAAAATCTATTTTTAGCATAACTTTGTTTCCGTATAACAGAATTGGACGTGTGAGATTTGCATTTGGGGTAGAAAAATATGTTATATCCATTGTGACAACCTGAGAAAGCAGAATCACTTTGTTTCCGTATAACAGATTTGGATGTGTGAGATATGCATTTGGGGTAGAAAAATTAGTTCTATCCATTATGACAACCAGAGAAAGCAGAATCACTTTCCGAGCTATAGTTTGTGAGATGCAACTTGACGGTGACAAGTGAATGGCTGAAAATCTATTTCTAGCATAACTTTGCTTCTATATTTCAGAATTGGACGAATAAAATATGCATTTGGGGTAGAAAAATAAGTTTTCTCCTTTGGGACAATCAGATGAAGAGGAATCACTTTCCGAGCTATAGTTTGTGAGATGCAACTTGACGGTGACAAGTGAATAGTAGAAAATCTATTTTTCGGTTAAATTTTATCCTGTATATCTGAATTGGACGAATAACCTATGCATTTGGGGTAGAAAAATAATTTCTATCTATGTGACGACCAGATAAAGCAGAATCACTTTCCAAACTATAGTTTTTGAGATGCAACATGACGGTGACAAGTGAATAGTTGAAAATCTATTTTTTGCATAAGTTTTTTTTCTGTATATCAGAATTGGACGAATGACATATGCATTTGGGGTAGAAAAATAACTTCTATTCTCTGGGATAACCAGAGAAAGCAGAATCACTTTCCGAGCTATAGTTTGTGAGATGCAACTTCACGGTGAGAAGTGAATAGTTGAAAATCTATTTTTAGCATAAATTTTTTCTGTATATCAGAATTGGACGTAAGATATATGCATTTAGGGTAGAAAAATAAGTTTTATTTATGTGACAACCAGACTAAGTCGAATCACTTTCCGAGCTATAGTTTGTGAGATGCAACTTGGCGGTGAAAAATGAACAGTTGAAAATCAATTTTTAGCATAAATTTGTTTCCGTATATCAGAATTGGACGTTTGACATATGCATTTGGGGTAGAAAAATAAGTTCAATCCATTGTGACAACCAGAGAAAGCAGAGTCACATTCCAAGCTATAGTTTGTGAGATGCGACTTGACGGTGACTAATGAATAGCTGAAAATCTGTTTCTAGCATAATTTTGCTTCTGTATATCAGAATTGGACGAATGACATATGCATTTGGGGTAGAAAAATAAGTTCTATCCTTTGGGACAACCATAGAAAGTAGAATCACTTTCCGAGCTATAGTTTGTAGATGCAACTTTACAGTGACAATTGAATAGTAGAAAATCTAATTTTCAGTTAAATTTTTTTCTGTATATCGGAATTTGACGAATGACATATGCATTTGGGGTAGAAAAATAATTTCGATCTATGTGACAACCAGATGAAGCAGAATCACTTTGCAAGCTATAGTTTGTGAGATGCAACTTGACGGTGACAAGTGAATAGATGAAATTCTATTTTTAGCAAAATTTGTTTCCGTATAATAGAATTGGACGTATGACATATGCATTTGGGGTAGAAAAATAAGTTCTATCTATGTGACAACCAGATAAAGTAGAATCACTTTCCGAGCTATAGTTTGTGAGATGCAACTTGACGGTGACAGGTGAATAGTTGAAAATTTATTTCTAGCAAAACTTTGTTTCTGCATTTCAGAATTGGACGAATGACATATGCATTTGGGGTAGAAAAATAAGTTCTATTTTTTGGGACAACCAGATAAATCAGAATCACTTTCCGAGCTATAGTTTGTGAGATGTAACTTGACGGTGACAAGAGAATAGTAGAAAATCAATTTTTAACAAAATTTTTAAACGTATAACAGAATTGGACGTGTGAGATTTGCATTTGCGGTAAAAAATAAGATCTATCCATTGTGACAACCAGAGAAAGCAGAATCACTTTCCGAACTATTGTTTGTGTGATGCAACTTGGCGGTGAAAAGTGAACAGTTGAAAATCTATTTTTTGCATAACTTTGTTTCCGTTTAACAGAATTGGACGTGTGAGATATGCATTTGGGGTAGAAAAATAAGTTCTATCCTTTAGGACAACCAGATAATGCAGTATCACTTTCCGAGCTATTGTTTGTGAGATGCAACTTGACGGTGACAAGTGAATAGTTGAAAATCTATTTTTAGCATAAGTTTTTTTCTGTATATCTGAATTGGATGTATGTATTATGCATATGGGGTAGAAAAATAATTTCTATCTATGTGACAACCAGATAAAGCAGAATCACTTTCCGAGCTATAGTTTGTGAGATGCAATTTGACGGTGAAAAGTGAACAGTTGAAAATCTATTTTTAGCATAACTTTGTTTCCGTATTACAGAATTCGACGTGTGAGATATGCATTTCGGGTAGAAAAATAAGTTCTATCCTTTGGGATAACCAGATAAAGCAGAATCACTTTCCGAGCTATTGTTTGTGAGATGCAACTTGACGGTGACAAGTGAATAGTTGAAAATCTATTTTTAGAATAAGTTTTTTTCTGTATTTCAGAATTGGACGTATGACGTATGCATTTGGGGTAGAAAAATAAGTTCAATCTATGTCACTACCAGATAAAGCAGAATCACTTTCCGAGCTATAGTTTGTGAAATGCAACTTGTCGGTGACAAGTGAATAGTTGAAAATCTATTTCTAGCATAACTTTGTTTCAGTATATCAGAATGGGACGAATGACATATACATTTGCGGTAGAAAAATAAGTTCTATCTATGTCACAACCAGATAAAGCAGAATCACTTTCCGAGCTATAGTTTGTGAGATGCAATTTGACAGTGACAAGTGAATAGTTGAAAATCTATTTCTAGCATAACTTTGTTTCTGTATATCAGAATTGGACGAATGACAGATGCATTTGGGGTAGAAAAATAAGTTCTATCCTTTGGGACAACCAGAGAAAGCAGAATCACTTCCCGAGCTATATTTTGTGAGATGCAATTTGACAGTGACAAGTGAATAGATGAAAATCTATTTTTAACAAAATTTGTTTCTGTATAACAGAATTGGACGTTTGAGATATGCATTTGGGGTAGAAAAATAAGTTCTATCCATTGTGACAAGCAGAATCACTTTCCGAACTATAGTTTGTGAGATGAAACTTGGCGGTGAAAAGTGAATAGTTGAAAATCTATTTTTAGCATAAGTTTTTTTTCTGTATATCAGAATTGGACGTATGACATATGCATTTGCGGTAGAAAAATAAGTTCTATCTATGTCACAACCAGATAAAGCAGAATCACTTTCCGAGCTATAGTTTGTGAGATGCAACTTGACGGTGACAAGTGAATAGTTGAAAATCTATTTTTAGCATAAGTTTTTTCCTGTATATCAGAATTGGACGTATGACATATGCATTTAGGGTAGAAAAATAATTTCTATCTATGTGACAACCAGATAAAGCAGAATCACTTTCCTAGCTATAGTTTGTCAGATGCAACTTGACGGTGACAAGTGAATAGTTGAAAATCTATTTCTAACGTAACTTTGTTTCTGTATTTCAGAATAGGACGAATGACATATGCATTGGGGTTGAAAAATAAGTTCTATTCTTTGGGACAACCAGAGAAAGCAGAATCAATTTCCGAGCTATAGTTTGTGAGATGCAACTTCACGGTGACAAGTGAATAGTTGAAAATCTATTTCTAGCGTAACTTTGTTTCTGTATTTCAGAATAGGACGAATGACATATGCATTGGGGTTGGAAAATAAGTTCTATTCTTTGGGACAACCAGAGAAAGCAGAATCACTTTCCGAGCTATAGTTTGTGAGATGCAACTTCACGGTGACAAGTGAATAGTTGAAAATCTATTTCTAGCGTAACTTTGTTTCTGTATTTCAGAATAGGACGAATGACATATGCATTGGGGTTGAAAAATAAGTTCTATTCTTTGGGACAACCAGAGAAAGCAGAATCACTTTCCGAGCTATAGTTTGTGAGATGCAACTTCACGGTGACAAGTGAATAGTTGAAAATCTATTTTTAGCATAAGTTTTTTTCTGTATATCAGAATTGAACGAATGACATATGCATTTATGGTAGAAAAATAATTTCTATCTATGTGACAACCAGATGAAGCAGAATCACTTTCCAAGCTATGGTTTGTGAGATGCAACTTGACGATGACAAGTGAATAGTAGAAAATCTATTTCTCGGTTAAATTTTATCCTATATATCTGAATTGGACGAATAACATATGCATTTGGGGTATAAAAATAACTTCTATTCTTTGGGATAACCAGATAAAGCAGAATCACTTTCCGAGCTATAGTTTGTGAGATGCAACGAGAGGGTGACAAGTGAATAGATGAAAATCTATTTTTAGCATAACTTTGTTTCCGTATAACAGAATTGGACGTGTGAGACATGCATTTGGGGTAGAAAAATAAGTTCTATCCATTGTGTAAACCAGAGTAAGCAGAATCACTTTCCGAGCTATAGTTTATGAGATGCAACTTGACGGTGACAAGTGAATAGCTGAAAATATATTTCCAGCATAACTTTGCTTCTGTATATCAGAATTGGACGTAAGACATATGCATTTGGGGTAGAAAAATAAGTTCTATCTATGTGACAACCAGATGAAGTAGAATCACTTTCCGAGCTATAGTTTGTGAGATGCAACTTGACAGTGACAAGTGAATAGTAGAAAATCTATTTTTCGGTTAAATTTTATCCTGTATATCTGAATTGGACGAATAACATATGCATTTGGGGTAGAAAAATAATTTCTATCTATGTGACAACCAGATAAAGCATAATCACTTTCCAAGCTATAGTTTGTGAGATGCAACATGGCGGTGACAAGTGAATAGTTGAAAATCTATTTTTTGCATAAGTTTTTTTCTGTATATCAGAATTGGACGAATGACATATGCATTTGGGGTAGAAAAATAACTTCTATTCTCTGGGATAACCAGAGAAAGCAGAATCATTTTCCGAGCTATAGTTTGTGAGATGCAACTTCACGGTGAGAAGTGAATAGTTGAAAATCTAATTTTAGCATAAATTTTTTCTGTATATCAGAATTGGACGTAAGATATATGCATTTAGGGTAGAAAAATGAGTTCTATCTATGTGACAACCAGAAAAAGTCGAATCACTTTCCGAGCTATAGTTTGTGAGATGCAACTTGACGATGACAAGTGAATAGTTGATAATCTATTTCTAGCATAACATTGTTTCTGTATATCAGAATTGGACGATTGACATATGCATTTGGGGTAGAAAAATAAGTTCTATTCTTTGGGACAAGCAGAGAAAGCAGAATCACTTTCCGAGCTATAGTTTGTGAGATGCAACTTGACGGTGACAAGTAAATAGTAGAAAATCTATTATTAGGTTAAATTATGTTCTGTATATCAGAATTGGACGAATGACATATGCATTTGGGGTAGAAAAATAATTTCTATCTATGTGACAACCAGATAAAGCAGAATCACTTCCCAAGCTATAGTTTGTGAGATGCAACGAGAGGGTGACAAGTGAATAGTTGAAAATCTATTTTTAGCATAACTTTGTTTACGTATAACAGAATTGGACGTATGAGATATGCATTTGGGGTAGAAAAATAAGTTCTATCCATTATGACAACCAGAGAAAGCAGAATCACTTTCCGAGCTATAGTTTGTGAGATGCAACTTGACGGTGACAAGTAAATAGTAGAAAATCTATTATTAGGTTAAATTATGTTCTGTATATCAGAATTGGACGAATGACATATGCATTTGGGGTAGAAAAATAATTTCTATCTATGTGACAACCAGATAAAGCATAATCACTTTCCAAGCTATAGTTTGTGAGATGCAACATGGCGGTGACAAGTGAATAGTTGAAAATCTATTTTTTGCATAAGTTTTTTTCTGTATATCAGAATTGGACGAATGACATATGCATTTGGGGTAGAAAAATAAGTTCTATCCTTTGGGACAATCAGATAAAGCAGAATCACTTCCCGAGCTATAGTTTGTGAGATGCAACTTGACAATGACAAGTGAATAGTAGAAAATCTATTTTTCGGTTAACTTTGTTTCTGTATATCAGAATTGGACGAATGACATATGCATTTGGGGTAGAAAAATAACTTCTATTATTTGGGATAACCAGAGAAAGCAGAATCACTTTCTGTGTTATAGTTTGTGAGATGCAACTTCACGGTGACAAGTGAAGAGTTGAAAATCTATTTTTAGCATAAATTTTTTCTGTATATCAGAATTGGACCTAATACGTATGAATTTTGGGTAGAAATATAAGTTCTATCTATGTGACAACCAGATAAAGTAGAATCACTTTCCGAGCTATAGTTTGTGAGATGCAACTTGACGGTGACAAGTGAATAGTTGAAAATCTATTTCTAGCGTAACTTTGTTTCTGTATTTCAGAATAGGACGAATGACATATGCATTGGGGTTGGAAAATAAGTTCTATTCTTTGGGACAACCAGAGAAAGCAGAATCACTTTCCGAGCTACTGTTTGTGAGATGCAACTTGACGGTGACAAGTGAATAGCTGAAAATCTATTTCTAGCATAACTTTGCTTCTGTATATCAGAATTGAACGAATGACATATGCATTTGTGGTAGAAAAATAATTTCTATCTATGTGACAACCAGATGAAGAAGAATCACTTTCCAAGCTATGGTTTGTGAGATGCAACTTGACGGTGACAAGTGAATAGTAGAAAATCTATTTCTCGGTTAAATTTTATCCTGTATATCTGAATTGGACGAATAACATATGCATTTGGGGTATAAAAATAACTTCTATTCTTTGGGATAACCAGATAAAGCAGAATCACTTTCCGAGCTCTAGTTTGTGAGATGCAACGAGAGGGTGACAAGTGAATAGTTGAAAATCTATTTTTAGCATAACTTTGTTTCCGTATAACAGAATTGGAAGTAGGAGATATGCATTTGGGGTAGAAAAATAAGTTCTATCCATTATGACAACCAGAGAAAGCAGAATCACTTTCCGAGCTATTGTTTGTGAGATGCAACTTGACGGTGACAAGTGAATAGCTGAAAATCTATTTCTAGCATAACTTTGCTTCTGTATATCAGAATTGGACGAATGACATATGCATTTGGGGTAGAAAAATAAGTTCTATCCTTTGGGACAATAAGATAAAGCAGAATCACTTTCCGAGCTATAGTTTGTGAGATGCAACTTGACAATGACAAGTGAATAGTAGAAAATCTATTTTTCGGTTAACTTTGTTTCTGTATATCAGAATTGGACGAATGACATATGCATTTGGGGTAGAAAAATAACTTCTATTCTTTGTGAGAACCTGAGAAAGCAGAATCACTTTCCGAGCTATAGTTTGTGAGATGCAACTTCACGGTGACAAGTGAAGAGTTGAAAATCTATTTTTAGCATAAATTTTTTCTGTATATCAGAATTGGACCTAATACGTATGAATTTGGGGTAGAAATATAAGTTCTATCTATGTGACAACCAGATAAAGTAGAATCACTTTCCGAGCTCTAGTTTGTGAGATGCAACTTGACGGTGACAGGTGAATAGTAGAAAATATATTTTTAGCATAAGTTTTTTTTCTGTATATCAGAATTGGACGAATGACATATGCATTTGGGGTAGAAAAATAACTTCTATTCTCTATGATAACCAGAGAAAGCAGAATCACTTTCCGAGCTATAGTTTGTGAGATGCAACTTCACGGTGAGAAGTGAATAGTTGAAAATCTATTTTTAGCATAAATTATTTCTGTATATCAGAATTGGACGTAAGATATATGCATTTAGGGTAGAAAAATGAGTTCTATCTATGTGACAACCAGACAAAGTCGAATCACTTTCCGAGCTATAGTTTGTGAGATGCAACTTGACGGTGACAAGTGAATAGTTGAAAATCTATTTCTAGCATAACATTGTTTCTGTATTTCAGAATTGGACGAATGACATATGCATTTGGGGTAGAAAAATAAGTTCTATCCATTGGGACAACCAGAGATAGCAGAATCACTTTCTGAGCTATAGTTTGTGAGATTCAACTTGACGGTGACAAGTGAATAGTAAAAAATCTATTATTAGGTTAAATTATGTTCTGTATATCAGAATTGGACGAATGACATATGCATTTGGGGTAGAAAAATAAGTTTTGTCTATGTGACAACCAGATGAAGTAGAATCACTTTCCGAGCTATAGTTTGTGAAATGCAACTTGGCGGTGACAAGTGAATAGTTGAAAATCTATTTCTAGCATAACTTTGTTTCTGTATTTCAGAATTGGACGAATCACATATGCATTTGGGGTAGAAAAATAATTTCTATCTATGTGACAACCAGATGAAGCAGAATAACTTTCCAAGCTATAATTTGTGAGATGCAACTTGACGGTGACAAGTGAATAGTTGAAAATCTATTTTTAGCCTAAATTTTTTTCTGTATATCAAAATTGGACGAACGACATATGCATTTGGGGTAGAAAAATAAGTTCTATCCTTTTGGACAACCAGAGAAAGCAGAATCACTTTCTGAGCTATAGTTTTTGAGATGCAACTTCACGTTGACAAGTGAATAATTGACATATGCATTTGTGGTAGAAAAATAATTTCTATCTATGTGACAACCAGATGAAGAAGAATCACTTTCCAAGCTATGGTTTTTGAGATGCAACTTGACGGTGACAAGTGAATAGTAGAAAATCTATTTCTCGGTTAAATTTTATCCTGTATATCTGAATTGGACGAATAACATATGCATTTGGGGTATAAAAATAACTTCTATTCTTTGGGATAACCAGATAAAGCAGAATCACTTTCCGAGCTCTAGTTTGTGAGATGCAACGAGAGGGTGACAAGTGAATAGTTGAAAATCTATTTTTAGCATAACTTTGTTTCCGTATAACAGAATTGGAAGTAGGAGATATGCATTTGGGGTAGAAAAATAAGTTCTATCCATTATGACAACCAGAGAAAGCAGAATCACTTTCCGAGCTATTGTTTGTGAGATGCAACTTGACGGTGACAAGTGAATAGCTGAAAATCTATTTCTAGCATAACTTTGCTTCTGTATATCAGAATTGGACGAATGACATATGCATTTGGGGTAGAAAAATAAGTTCTATCCTTTGGGACAATAAGATAAAGCAGAATCACTTTCCGAGCTATAGTTTGTGAGATGCAACTTGACAATGACAAGTGAATAGTAGAAAATCTATTTTTCGGTTAACTTTGTTTCTGTATATCAGAATTGGACGAATGACATATGCATTTGGGGTAGAAAAATAACTTCTATTCTTTGTGATAACCTGAGAAAGCAGAATCACTTTCCGAGCTATAGTTTGTGAGATGCAACTTCACGGTGACAAGTGAAGAGTTGAAAATCTATTTTTAGCATAAATTTTTTCTGTATATCAGAATTGGACCTAATACGTATGAATTTGGGGTAGAAATATAAGTTCTATCTATGTGACAACCAGATAAAGTAGAATCACTTTCCGAGCTCTAGTTTGTGAGATGCAACTTGACGGTGACAGGTGAATAGTTGAAAATCTATTTCTAGCGTAACTTTGTTTCTGTATTTCAGAATAGGACGAATGACATATGCATTGGGGTTGGAAAATAAGTTCTATTCTTTGGGACAACCAGAGAAAGCAGAATCACTTTCCGAGCTATAGTTTGTGAGATGCAACTTCACGGTGACAAGTGAATAATTGAAAATCTATTTTTAGCATAAGTTTTTTTCTGTATATCAGAATTGAACGAATGACATATGCATTTGTATTAGAAAAATAATTTCTATATATGTGACAACCAGATGAAGAAGAATCACTTTCCAAGCTATGGTTAATGAGATGCAACTTGACGGTGACAAGTGAATAGTAGAAAATCTATTTCTCGGTTAAATTTTATCCTGTATATCTGAATTGGACGAATAACATATGCATTTGGGGTAGAAAAATAACTTCTATTCTTTGGGATAACCAGATAAAGCAGAATCACTTTCCGAGCTATAGTTTGTGAGATGCAACGAGAGGGTGACAAGTGAATAGATGAAAATCTATTTTTAGCATAACTTTGTTTCCGTATAACAGAATTGGACGTATGAGACATGCATTTGGGGTAGAAAACTAAGTTCTATCCATTCTGTAAACCAGAGAAAGCAGAATCACTTTCCGAGCTATAGTTTGTGAGATGCAACATGACGGTGACAAGTGAATAGTTGAAAATCTATTTTTTGCATAAGTTTTTTTCTGTATATCAGAATTGGACGAATGACATATGCATTTGGGGTAGAAAAATAACTTCTATTCTCTGTGATAACCAGAGAAAGCAGAATCACTTTCCGAGCTATAGTTTGTGAGATGCAACTTCACGGTGAGAAGTGAATAGTTGAAAATCTATTTTTAGCATAAATTTTTTCTGTATATCAGAATTGGACGTAAGATATATGCATTTAGGGTAGAAAAATGAGTTCTATCTATGTGACAACCAGACAAAGTCGAATCCCTTTCCGAGCTATAGTTTGTGAGATGCAACTTGACGGTGACAAGTGAATAGTTGAAAATCTATTTCTTGCGTAACTTTGTTTCTGTATTTCAGAATAGGACGTATGACATATGCATTTGGGATAGAAATATAAGTTTTATTCATTGTGACAACTAGAAAAAACAGAATCACATTCTGAGATATAGTTTGTGAGATGCAACTTGGCCGTGAAAAGTGAAAAGTTGAAAATCTATTTTTAGCTTATATTTGTTTCCGTATATTAGAATTGGATGTGTGACATATGCATTTGGGGTAGAAAAATAATTTCAATCCATTGGAACATTCATAGAAATCAGAATCACATTCCAAGCTATAGTTTGTGAGATGCAACTTGGCGGTAACAAGTGAATAGTTGAAAATCTATTCTTAGCATAACTTTGTTTCCGTATATCAGAAATGGACGTTCGACATATGCATTTGGGGTAGAAAAATAATTTCAATCCATTGGGACAACCAGAGAAATCAGAATTACATTCCAAGCAATAGTTTGTGAGATGCAACTTGGCGGTGACTAGTGAATAGTTGAAAATCTATTTTTAGGATTAATTTGTTTCCGTGTATTAGAATTGGACGTATGACATATGAATTTGGGGTAGAGAAATTAGTTATATCCATTGTGACAACGGTAGAAAGCAGAATCACTTTCCGAGCAATAGTTTGTGAGATGTAACTTGGCGGTGAAAAGTGAACAGTTGAAAATCGATTTTTAGCATAACTTTGTTTCCGTATATAAGAATCAGACGTATGATATATGCATTTGGGGTAGAAAAATAATTTAAATCCATTGGGACAACCAGAGAAATCAGAATCACATTCCCAGCTATAGTTTGTGAGATGCAACTTGGCAGTGACAAGTGAACAGTTGAAAATCTATTTCTCGCATAACTTTGTTTCTGTGCATCAGAATTGGACGTATGACATATGCATTTGGGGTAGAGAAATAAGTTCTATCCATTGTGACAACAATAGAAAGCAGAATCACTTTCCGAGAAATAGTTTGTGAGATACAACTTGACGGTGAAAAGTGAATATTGAAAATCGATTTTTAACATAACTTTGTTTCCGTATATCAGAATCTGACGTATGACATATGCATTTGGGGTAGAAAAATAAGTTCTATCCATTGTGATAACCAGAAAAAGCAGAATCACATTCCGAGATATAGTTTGTGAGATGCAACTTGGTCGTGATAAGTGAAAAGTTGAAAATCTATTTTTAGCATAAATTTGTTTCGATATATCAGAATCGGACGTATGACATATGCATTTGGGGTAGAAAAATAAGTTCTATCCATTGTGACAACCAAGGATAGAAGAATCACATTCCGAGCATTAGTTTGTGAGATGCAACTTGGCGGTGACAAGTGAATAGTTGAAAATCTATTTTTAGCATAACTTTGTTTCCATATATCAGAATTGGACGTATGACATATGCATTTGGGGTAGAAAAATAAGTTCTATCCATTGTGAGAACCAGAGAAAGAAGAATCACAATGCAAGCTATAGTTTGTGAGATGCAACTTGGGGGATAAAATTGAATAGTAGAAAATCTAGTTTTAGCATAAATTTGTTTCCGTATATCAGAATAGGACGTGTGACATATGCATTTGGGGTAGAAAAATAATTTCAATCCATTGGGACAACCAGAGAAATCAGAATCACATTCCAAACTCTAGTTTGTGAGATGCAACTTGGCGGTGACAAGTGAATAGTAGAAAATCTATTTTTAGCATAAATTTGTTTTCGTGTATCAGAATTGGACGTATGACATCTGAATTTGGGGTAGAGAAATAAGTTCTATCCATTGTGACAACCATAGAAAGCAGAATCACTTTACGAGCAATAGTTTGTGAGATGCAACTTGGCGGTGAAAAATGAATAGTTGATAATCGATTTTTAGCAAAACTTTGTTTCCGTATATCAGAATCAGACGTTTGACATATGCATTTGGGGTAGAAAAATAAGTTCTATCCATTGTGACAACCGTAGAAAGAAGAATCACTTTCCGAGCAATAGTTTGTGAGATGCAACTTGGCGGTGAAAAGTGAATAGTTGAAAATCTATTTTTAGCATAAATCCGTTACCGTGTATCAGAATTGGACGTATGACATATGAATTTGTGGTCGAGAAATAATTCATATCCATAGTGACAACCATAGAAAGCAGAATCACTTTCCGAGCAATAATATGTGAGATGCAACTTGGCGGTGAAAAGTGAATAGTTGAAAATCAATTTTTAGAATAACTTTGTTTCCGTATATCAGAATTGGAGGTATTACATATGCATTTGGGGTAGAAAAATAACTTCTATCCATTGTGACAACCAGTGAAAGCAGAATCCGATTCCAAGCTATAGTTTGTGAGATGCAACTTGGCGGTGACTAGTGAATAGTTGAAAATCTATTTTTAGGATTAATTTGTTTCCGTGTATTATAATTGGACGTATGACATATGAATTTGGGGTAGATAAATAAGTTATATCCATTGTGACAACGGTAGAAAGTAGAATCACTTTCCGAGCAATAGTTTGTGAGATGTAACTTGGCGGTGAAAAGTGAATAGTTGAAAATCGATTTTTAGCATAACTTTGTTTCCGTATATAAGAATCAGACGTATGACATATGCATTTGGGGTAGAAAAATAAGTTCTATCCATTGTGACAACCAGAAAAAGCAGAATCACATTCCGAGATATAATTTGTGAGATGCAACTTGGCGGTGACAAGTGAACAGTTGAAAATCTATTTTTAGCATAACCTTGTTTCCGTATATCAGAAATGGACGTTTGACATATGCATTTGGGGAAGAAAAATAATTTCAATCCATTGGGACAACCAGAGAAATCAGAATCACATTTCAAGCAATTGTTTGTGAGATGCAACTTGACGGTGACAAGTGAATAGTTGAAAATCTATTTTTAGCATAAATTATTTCCGTGTATAAGAATGGGATTTATGACATATGAATTTGGGGTAGAGAAATAAGTTATATCCATAGTGACAACCATAGAAAGCAAAATCACTTTCCGAGATATAGTTTGTGAGATGCAACTTGGCGGTGAAAAGTGAATAGTTGAAAATCAATTTTTAGAATAACTTTGTTTCCGTATTTCAGAATTGTACGTATGACATTGTCATTTGGTGTAGAAAAATAAGTTCTATCCATTGTGACAACCAGAGAAAGCAGAATTCCTTTCCAAGCTATAGTTTGTGAGATGCAACTTGACGGTGACAAGTGAATAGTTGAAAATCTATTTTTAGCATAAATTTGTTTTCGTGTATCAGAATTGGACGTATGACATATGCATTTGTGGTAGAGAAATAAGTTATATCCATTGTGACAACCATAGAAAGCAGAATCACTTTACGAGCAATAGTTTGTGAGATGCAACTTGGCGGTGACAAGTGAACAGTTGAAAATCTATTTTTAGCATAAATTTGTTTCTGTGTATCAGAATTGGACGTATGACATATGGATTTGAGGTAGAGAAATATGTTCCATCCATTGTGACAACCATCGAAAGCAGAATCACATTCAGAGCAATAGTTTGTGAGATGCAACTTGACGGTGACAAGTGAATAGTTGAAAATCTATTTTTAGCATAACTTTGTTTCCGTATAATAGAATTGGACGTGTGAGATATACATTTGGGGTAGAAATATAATTTCAATCCATTGGGACAACCAGAGAAATCAGAATCACCTTCCAAGCTATAGTTTGTGAGATGCAACTTGGCGGTGATAAGTGAATAGTTGAAAATCTATTTTTAGCATAAATTTGTTTCCGTGTATCAGAATTGGACGTATGACATATGAATTTGGGGTAGTGAAATAAGTTATATCCATAGTGACAACCATAGAAAGCAGAATCACTTTCCGAGCAATAATATGTGAGAAGCAACTTGGCGTTGAAAAGTGAATATTTGAAAATCAATTTTTAGCATAACTTTGTTTCCGTATATCATAATTGGACGTAAGACATATGCATTTGGGGTAGAGAAATAAGTTATATCCATAGAGACAAACATAGAAAGCATAATCACTTTCCGAGCAATAATATGTGAGATGCAACTTGGCGGTGAAAAGTGTATAGTTGAAAATCGATTTTTAGCATAACTTTGTTTTAGCATAACTTTGCATTTGGGGTAGAAAAATAAGTTCTATCCATTGTGACAACCAGAGAAAGCAGAATCACATTCCGACTATATAGTTTGAGAGGTGCAACTTGGGGGTGAAAAGCGAATAGTTGAAAATCTATTTTTAGCTTAAATTTGTTTCCGTATATCAGAATAGGACGTGTGACATATGCATTTGGCATAGAAAAATAATTTCAATCCATTGAGAGAACTAGAGAAATCAGAATCACATTCCAAGCTATAGTTTGTGAGATGCAACTTGGCGGTGACAAGTGAACAGTTGAAAATCTATTTTCTGCATAACTTTGTTTCCGTATATCAGAATTGGATTTATGACATATGCATTTGGGGTAGAAAAAAGAGTTCTATCCATTGTGACAACCAAAGAGATCAGAATCACATTCCGAGATATAGTTTGTGAGATGCAACTTGTCAGTGAAAAGTAAATAGTTGAAAATCTATTTTTAGCATAACTTTGTTTCTGTACATCAGAATTGGACGAATGACATATGCATTTGGGGTAGAAAAATAATTTCAATCCATTGAAACAACCAGAGAAATCAGAATCACATTCCAAGCTATAGTTTGTGAGATGCAACTTGACGGTGACAAGTGAACAGTTGAAAATCTATTTTTAGCATAAATTTGTTTTCGTGTATGAGAATTGGACGTATGACATATGCATTATGCGTAGAAAATCGATTTCTAGCATAACTTTGTTTCCGTATATCAGAATAGAACGTGTGACATATGCATTATGCGTAGAAAAATAATTTCAATCCATTGAGACAACTAGAGAAATCAGAATCACATTCCAAGCTATAGTTTGTGAGATGCAACTTGCCGGCGACAAGTGAACAGTTGAAAATCTATTTTTTGCATAACTTTGTTTCCGTATATCAGAATTGGACGTGTGAGATTTGAATTTGGGGTAGAAAATAAGTTCTATCCATTGTGACAACCAGAGAAAGCAGAATCACATTCCGAGATATAGTTTGCGAGATTCAACTTGGAAATGAAAAGTGAATAGTTGAAAATATATTTTTAGCATGACTTTATTTCCGTATAACAAAATCGGACGTATGACATATGCATTTGGGGTTGAAAAATAATTTCAATCCATTGGGACAATCAGAGAAATCAGAATCACATTCCAAGCAATAGTTTGTGAGAAGCAACTTGGCGGTGACAAGTGAACAGTTGAAAATCTATTTTTAGCGTAACTTTGTTTCCGTATATCAGAATCGGACGTATGACATATGCATTCGGGGTAGAAAAATAATTTCAATCCATTGGGACAATCAGAATCACATTCCAAGCAATAGATTGTGAGATGCAACTTGGCGGTGACAAGTGAAGAGTTGAAAATCTATTTTTTGCATAACTTTGTTTCCGTATATCAGAATTGGGCATATGACATATGCATTTGGGGTAGAAAAAAGAGTTCTATCCATTGTGACAACCAGAGAAAGCAGAATCACATTCCGAGATATAGTTTGTGAGATGCAACTTGGCGGTGAAAAGTGAATTGTTGAAAATCTATTTTAAGCATAACTTTTTTTCCGTATAACAGAATTGGATGAGTGAGATATGCATTTGGGGTAGAAAAATAAGTTCTATCTTTTTTGGCAACCAGAAAAAGCAGAATCACTTTCCTAGTTATAGTTTATGAGATGCAACTTGACGGTGACTAGTGAATAGTAGAAAATCTATTTTTAGGTTAACTTTGTTTCTGTATATCATAATTGGACGAATGACATATGCATTTGGGGTAGAAAAATAAGTTCTATTCTTTGGGACAACCAGAGAAAGCAGAATCACTTTCCGAGCTATAGTTTGTGAGATGCAACTTGACGGTGACAAGTAAATAGTAGAAAATCTATTATTAGATTAAATTTTATCCTGTATATCTGAATTGGACGAATAACATATGCATTTGGGGTAGAAAAATAACTTCTATTCTTTGGGATAACCAGATAAAGCAGAATCACTTTCCGAGGTAAAGTTTGTGAGATGCAACGAGAGGGTGACAAGTGAATAGTTGAAAATCTATTTTTAGCATAACTTTGTTTCCGTATAACAGAATTGGACGTGTGAGATATGCATTTGGGGTAGAAAAATAAGTTCTATCCATTATGACAACCAGAGAAAGCAGAATCACTTTCCGAGCTATAGTTTGTGAGATGCAACTTGACGGTGACAAGTGAATAGCTGAAAATCTATTTCTAGCATACCTTTGCTTCTATATATCAGAATTGGACGAATGACATATGCATTTGGGGTAGAAAAATAACTTCTATTCTATGGGATAACCAGAGAAGGCAGAATCACTTTCTGAGCTATAGTTTGTGAGATGCAACTTCACGGTGAGAAGTGAATAGTTGAAAATCTATTTTTAGCATAAATTTTTTCTGTATATCAGAATTGGACGTAAGATATATGCATTTAGGGTAGAAAAATAAGTTCTATCTATGTGACAACCAGACTAAGTCGAATCACTTTCCGAGCTATAGTTTGTGAGATGCAACTTGGCGGTGAAAAGTGAACAGTTGAAAATCAATTTTTAGCATAAATTTGTTTCCGTATATCAGAATTGGACGTGTGACATATGCATTTGGGGTAGAAAAATAAGTTCAATCCATTGTGACAACCAGAGAAAGCAGAGTCACATTCCTAGCTATAGTTTGTGAGATGCGACTTGACGGTGACTAATGAATAGCTGAAAATCTGTTTCTAGCATAATTTTGCTTATGTATATCTGAATTGGACGAATGACATATGCATTTGGGATAGAAAAATAAGTTCTATCCTTTGGGACAACCATAGAAAGTAGAATCACTTTCCGAGCTATAGTTTGTAGATGCAACTTTACAGTGACAATTGAATAGTAGAAAATCTAATTTTCAGTTAAATTTTTTTTCTGTATATCAGAATTCGACGAATGACATATGCATTTGGGGTAGAAAAATAATTTCGATCTATGTGACAACCAGATAAAGTAGAATTACTTTCCGAGCTATAATTTGTGAGATGCAACTTGACGGTGACAAATGAATAGTTGAAAATCTATTTCTAGCATAACTTTGTTTCTGTATATCAGAATTGGACGAATGACATATGCATTTGGGGTAGAAAAATAAGTTCTATCCTTTTGAACAACCAGAGAAAGCAGAATTGGACGAATGACATATGAATTTGGGGTAGAAAAATAAATTCTATTCTTTCGGACAACCAGAGAAAGCAGAATCACTTTCCGAGCTATTGTTTATGAGTTGCAACTTCACGGTGATAAGTGAATAGTTGAAAATCTATTTTTAGCATAATTTTTTTTCTGTATATCAGAATTGGACGTAAGACATATGCATTTGGGTTAGAAAAATAAATTCTATCTATGTAACAACCAGATGAAGTAGAATCACTTTCAGAGCTATAGTTTGTGAGATGCAACTTGACGGTGAAAAGTGAATAGTTGAAAATCTATTTTTAGCATAACATTGTTTCTATATTTCAGAATTGGACGAATGACATATGCATTTGGGGTAGAAAAATAAGTTCTATCCATTGGGACAACCAGAGAAAGCAGAATCACTTTCCGAGCTATAGTTTGTGAGATGCAACTTGACGGTAACAAGTGAATAGATGAAAATCTATTTCTAGCATATCTTTGCTTCTGTATATCAGAATTGGACGAATGACATATGCATTTGGGGTAGAAAAATAAGTTCTATCCTTTGGGACAACCAGAGAGAGCAGAATCACTTTCTAAGCTATAGTTTGTGAGATGCAACTTGACAGTGACAAGTGAATAGTAGAAAATCTATTAGAATTGCACGTGTGACATATGCATTTGGTGTAGAAAAATAAGTTCTATCCATTGTGACAACCAGAGAAAGAAGAATCACTTTCCAAGCTATAGTTTCTGTGATGCAACTTGACGGTGACAAGTGAATAGGTGAAAATCTTTTTGTAGCATAAGTTTGTTTATGTATATCAGAATTGGACGAATGACATATGCATTTGGGCTAGAAAAATAATTTCTATAGTTTGTGAGATGCAACATCACGTTGACAAGTAAATTGTTGAAAATCTATTTTTAGCATAAGTTTTTTTCTGTATATCAGAATTGGACGTAAGACATATGCATTTGGGGTAGAAAAATAAGTTCTATCTATGTGACCACAAGGTAGAGTAGAATCACTTTCCGAGCTATAGTTTTTGAGATCCAACTTGACGGTGACAAGTGAATAGTTGAAAATCTATTTTTAGCATAAGTTTTTTTCTGTATATCAGAATTGGACGTATAACATATGCATTTGGGGTAGAAAAATAAGTTCTATTCTTTGGGACAACCAGAGAATGCAGAATCACTTTCCGAGCTGTAGTTTGTGAGATGCAACTTGACGGTGACAAGTAAATAGTAGAAAATCTATTATTAGGTTAAATTATGTTCTGTATATCACAATTGGACGAATGACATATGCATTTGGGGTAGAAAAATAATTTCTATCTATGTGACAACCAGAAAAAGCAGAATCACTTCCCAAGCTATAGTTTGTGAGATGCAACGAGAGGGTGACAAGTGAATAGTTGAAAATCTATTTTTAGCATAACTTTGTTTCCGTATAACAGAATTGGACGTGTGAGATATGCATTTGGGGTAGAAAAATAAGTTCTATCCATTATGACAACCAGAGAAAGCAAAATCACTTTCCGAGCTATAGTTTGTGAGATGCAACTTCACGTTGACAAGTGAATTGTTGAAAATCTATTTTTAGCATAAGTTTTTTTCTGTATATCAGAATTGGACGTAAGACATATGCATTTGGGGTAGCAAAATAAGTTCTATCTATGTGACAACAAGGTAGAGTAGAATCACTTTCCGAGCTATAGTTTGTGAGATCCAACTTGACGGTGACAAGTGAATAGTTGAAAATCTATTTTTAGCATAAGTTTTTTTCTGTATTTCAGAATTGGACGTATGACATATGCATTTGGGGTAGAAAAATAAGTTCTATCAATGTGACAACCAGATAAAGCAAAATCACTTTCCGAGCTATAGTTTGTGAGATGCAACTTGACGGTGACAAGTGAATATTTGAAAATCTATTTCTAGTATAACTTTTTTCTGTATATCAGAATTGGACGAATGACATATGCATTTGGGGTAGAAAAATAACTTCTATTCTTTGGGATAACCAGAGAAAGCAGAATCACTTTCCGAGTTATAGTTTGTGAGATGCAACTTCACGGTGACAAGTGAATAGTTGAAAAACTATTTTTAGAGTAAATTTTTTCTGTATATCAGAATTAGACGTAAGACATATGCATTTGGGGTAGAAAAATAAGTTCTATCTATGTGACAACCAGATAAAGTAGAATCACTTTCCGAGCTAAAGTTTGTGAGGTGCAACTTGACGGTGACAAGTGAATAGTTGAAAATCTATTTCTAGCATAACTTTGTTTCTGTATTTCAGAATTGGACGAATGACATATGCATTTGGGGTAGAAAAATAAGTTCTATTTTTTGGGACAACCAGAGAATGCAGAATCACTTTCCGAGCTGTAGTTTGTGAGATGCAACTTGACGGTGACAAGTAAATAGAAGAAAATCTATTATTAGGTTAAATTATGTTCTGTATATCAGAATTGGACGAATGACATATGCATTTGGGGTAGAAAAATAATTTCTATATATGTGACAACCAGATAAAGCAGAATCACTTCCCAAGCTATAATTTGTGAGATGCAACGAGAGGGTGACAAGTGAATAGTTGAAAATCTATTTTTAGCATAACTTTGTTTCCGTATAACAGAATTGGACGTGTGAGATATGCATTTGGGGTAGAAAAATAAGTTCTATCCATTATGACAACCAGATAAAGCAGAATCACTTTCCGAGCTATAGTTTGTGAGATGCAACTTGACGGTGACAAGTGAATAGTTGAAAATCTATTTCTAGCATAACTTTGTTTCTGTATATCAGAATTGGACGAATGACATATTCATTTGGGGTAGAAAAAAAAGTTCTATACTTTTGAACTACCAAAGAAAGCAGAATCTCTTTCCGAGCTATAGTTTGTGAGATGCAACTTCACGTTGACAAGTGAATTGTTGAAAATCTATTTTTAGCATATGTTTTTTTTCCGTATTACAGAATTGGACGTAAGACATATGCATTTGGGGTAGAAAAATAAGTTCTATCTATGTGACAACCAGGTAGAGTACAATCTCTTTCCGAGCTATTGTTTGTGAGATGCAACTTGACGGTGACAAGTGAATAGTTGAAAATCTATTTTTAGCATAAGTTTTTTCCTGTATATCAGAATTGGACGTATGACATATGCATTTAGGGTAGAAAAATAATTTCTATCTATGTGACAACCGGATAAAGCAGAATCACTTTCCGAGCTATAGTTTGTCAGATGCAACTTGACGGTGACAAGTGAATAGTTGAAAATCTATTTCTAACGTAACTTTGTTTCTGTATTTCAGAATAGGACGAATGACATATGCATTGGGGTTGAAAAATAAGTTCTATTCTTTGGGACAACCAGAGAAAGCAGAATCACTTTCCGAGCTATAGTTTGTGAGATGCAACTTCACGGTGACAAGTGAATAGTTGAAAATCTATTTCTAGCGTAACTTTGTTTCTGTATTTCAGAATAGGACGAATGACATATGCATTGGGGTTGAAAAATAAGTTCTATTCTTTGGGACAACCAGAGAAAGCAGAATCACTTTCCGAGCTATAGTTTGTGAGATGCAACTTCACGGTGACAAGTGAATAGTTGAAAATCTATTTTTAGCATAAGTTTTTTTCTGTATATCAGAATTGAACGAATGACATATGCATTTGTGGTAGAAAAATAATTTCTATCTATGTGACAACCAGTTGAAGCAGAATCACTTTCCAAGCTATGGTTTGTGAGATGCAACTTGACGATGACAAGTGAATAGTAGAAAATCTATTTCTCGGTTAAATTTTATCCTGTATATCTGAATTGGACGAATAACATATGCATTTGGGGTATAAAAATAACTTCTATTCATTGGGATAACCAGATAAAGCAGAATCACTTTCCGAGCTATAGTTTGTGAGATGCAACGAGAGGGTGACAGGTGAATAGATGAAAATCTATTTTTAGCATAACTTTGTTTCCGTATAACAGAATTGGACGTGTGAGACATGCATTTGGGGTAGAAAAATAAGTTCTATCCATTGTGTAAACCAGAGAAAGCAGAATCACTTTCCGAGCTATAGTTTATGAGATGCAACTTGACGGTGACAAGTGAATTGCTGAAAATCTATTTCCAGCATAACTTTGCTTCTGTTTATCAAAATTGGACGTAAGACATATGCATTTGGGGTAGAAAAATAAGTTCTATCTATGTGACAACCAGATGAAGTAGAATCACTTTCCGAGCTATAGTTTGTGAGATGCAACTTGACGGTGACAAGTGAATAGTAGAAAATCTATTTTTCGGTTAAATTTTATCCTGTATATCTGAATTAGACGAATAACATATGCATTTGGGGTAGAAAAATAATTTCTATCTATTTGACAACCAGATAAAGCAGAATCACTTTCCAAGCTATAGTTTGTGAGATGCAACATGGCGGTGACAAGTGAATAGTTGAAAATCTATTTTTTGCATAAGTTTTTTTCTGTATATCAAAATTGGACGAATGACATATGCATTTGGGGTAGAAAAATAACTTCTATTCTCTGGGATAACCAGAGAAAGCAGAATCACTTTCCGAGCTATAGTTTGTGAGATGCAACTTCACGGTGAGAAGTGAATAGTTGAAAATCTATTTTTAGAATAAATTTTTTCTGTATATCAGAATTGGACGTAAGATATATGCATTTAGGGTAGAAAAATGAGTTCTATCTATGTGACAACCAGACAAAGTCGAATCACTTTCCGAGCTATAGTTTGTGAGATGCAACTTGACGGTGACAAGTGAATAGTTGATAATCTATTTCTAGCATAACATTGTTTCTGTATATCAGAATTGGACGAATGACATATGCATTTTGGGTAGAAAAATAAGTTCTATTCTTTGGGACAAGCAGAGAAAGCAGAATCACTTTCCGAGCTATAGTTTGTGAGATGCAACTTGACGGTGACAAGTAAATAGTAGAAAATCTATTATTAGGTTAAATTATGTTTTGTATATCAGAATTGGACGAATGACATATGCATTTGGGGTAGAAAAATAATTTCTATCTATGTGACAACCAGATAAAGCAGAATCACTTCCCAAGCTATAGTTTGTGAGATGCAACGAGAGGGTGACAAGTGAATAGTTGAAAATCTATTTTTAACATAACTTTGTTTCCGTATAACAGAATTGGACGTATGAGATATGCATTTGGGGTAGAAAAATAAGTTCTATCCATTATGACAACCAGAGAAAGCAGAATCACTTTCCGAGCTATTGTTTGTGAGATGCAACTTGACGGTGACAAGTGAATAGCTGAAAATCTATTTCTAGCATAACTTTGCTTCTGTATATCAGAATTGGACGAATGACATATGCATTTGGGGTAGAAAAATAAGTTCTATCCTTTGGGACAATCAGATAAAGCAGAATCACTTTCCGAGCTATAGTTTGTGAGATGCAACTTGACAATGACAAGTGAATAGTAGAAAATTTATTTTTCGGTTAACTTTGTTTCTGTATATCAGAATTGGACGAATGACATATGCATTTGGGGTAGAAAAATAACTTCTATTCTTTGGGATAACAAGAGAAAGCAGAATCACTTTCTGTGTTATAGTTTGTGAGATGCAACTTCACGGTGACAAGTGAAGAGTTGAAAATCTATTTTTAGCATAAATTTTTTCTGTATATCAGAATTGGACCTAATACGTATGAATTTGGGGTAGAAATATAAGTTCTATCTATGTGACAACCAGATAAAGTAGAATCACTTTCCGAGCTATAGTTTGTGAGATGCAACTTGACGGTGACAAGTGAATAGTTGAAAATCTATTTCTAGCGTAACTTTGTTTCGGTATTTCAGAATAGGACGAATGACATATGCATTGGGGTTGAAAAATAAGTTCTATTCTTTGGGACAACCAGAGAAAGCAGAATCACTTTCCGAGCTATAGTTTGTGAGATGCAACTTCACGGTGACAAGTGAATAATTGAAAATCTATTTTTAGCATAAGTTTTTTTCTGTATATCAGAATTGGACGAATGACATAGGCATTTGTGGTAGAAAAATAATTTCTATCTATGTGACAACCAGATGAAGAAGAATCACTTTCCAAGCTATGGTTTGTGAGATGCAACTTGACGGTGACAAGTGAATAGTAGAAAATCTATTTCTCGGTTAAATTTTATCCTGTATATCTGAATTGGACGAATAACATATGCATTTGGGGTAGAAAAATAACTTCTATTCTTTGGGATAACCAGATAAAGCAGATAAAGCAGAGAAAGCAGAGAAAGCAGAGAAAGCATAATCACTTTCCGAGCTATAGTTTGTGAGATGCAACATGACGGTGACAAGTGAATAGTTGAAAATCTATTTTTTGCATAAGTTTTTTTTTGTATATCAGAATTGGACGAATGACATATGCATTTGGGGTAGAAAAATAACTTCTATTCTCTGTGATAACCAGAGAAAGCAGAATCACTTTCCGAGCTATAGTTTGTGAGATGCAACTTCACGGTGAGAAGTGAATAGTTGAAAATCTATTTTTAGCATAAATTTTTTCTGTATATCAGAATTGGACGTAAGATATATGCATTTAGGGTAGAAAATTGAGTTCTATCTATGTGACAACCAGACAAAGTCGAATCACTTTCCGAGCTATAGTTTGTGAGATGCAACTTGACGGTGACAAGTGAATAGTTGAAAATCTATTTCTAGCATAACATTGTTTCTGTATTTCAGAATTGGACGAATGACATATGCATTTGGGGTAGAAAAATAAGTTCTATCCATTGGGACAACCAGAGATAGCAGAATCACTTTCTGAGCTATAGTTTGTGAGATTCAACTTGACGGTGACAAGTGAATAGTAAAAAATCTATTATTAGGTTAAATTATGTTCTGTATATCAGAATTGGACGAATGACATATGCATTTGGGGTAGAAAAATAATTTCTAACCTTTGGGAAAACCAGATAAAGCAGAATCTCTTTACAAGGTATAGTTTGTGAGATTCAACGAGAGGGTGACAAGTGAATAGTTGAAAATCTATTTTTAGCATAACTTTGTTTCCGTATAACAGAATTGGACGTGTGAGATATGCATTTGGGGTAGAAAAATAAGTTCTATCCATTATGACAACCAGAGAAAGCAGAATAACTTTCCGAGCTATAGTTTGTGAGATGCAACTTGACGGTGACAAGTGAATAGTTGAAAATCTATTTCTATCATAACTTTGTTTCTGTATATCAGAATTGGACGAATGACATATGCATTTCGGGTAGAAAAATAAGTTCTATCCTTTGGAACAAACAAAGAAAGCAGAATCACTTTCCGAGCTATAGTTTGTGAGATGCAACTTCACGTTGACAAGTGAATTGTTGAAAATCTATTTTTAGCATAAGTTTTTTTTCTGTATATCAGAATTGGACGTAAGACATATGCATTTGGGGTAGAAAAATAAGTTCTATCTATGTGACAACCAGGTAGATTAGAATCACTTTCCGAGCTATAGTTTGTGAGATCCAACTTGACGGTGACAAGTGAATAGTTGAAAATCTATTTTTAGTATAAGTTTTTTTCTGTATATCAGAATTGGACGTATGACATATGCATTTGGGGTAGAAAAAGAACTTCTATCTATGTGACAACCAGATAAAGTAGAATCACTTTCCGAGCTATAGTTTGTGAGATGCAACTTGACGGTGACAGGTGAATAGTTGAAAATCTATTTCTAGCGTAACTTTGTTTCTGTATTTCAGAATAGGACGAATGACATATGCATTGGGGTTGAAAAATAAGTTCTATTCTTTGGGACAACCAGAGAAAGCAGAATCACTTTCCGAGCTATAGTTTGTGAGATGCAACTTCACGGTGACAAGTGAATAGTCGAAAATCTATTTTTAGCTTAAGTTTTTTTTCTGTATATCAGAATTGAACGAATGACATATGCATTTGTGTTAGAAAAATAATTTCTATCTATGTGACGACCAGATAAAGCAGAATCACTTTCCAAGCTATAGTTATTGAGATGCAACATGACGGTGACAAGTGAATAGTTGAAAATCTATTTTTTGCATAAGTTTTTTTCTGTATATCAGAATTGGACGAATGACATATGCATTTGGGGTATAAAAATAATTTCTATCTATGAGACAACCAGATGAAGAAGAATCACTTTCCAAGCTATGGTTTGTGAGATGCAACTTGACGGTGACAAGTGAATAGTAGAAAATCTATTTCTCGGTTAAATTTTATCCTGTATATCTGAATTGGACGAATAACATATGCATTTGGGGTAGAAAAATAACTTCTATTCTTTGGGATAACTAGATAAAGTAGAATCACTTTCCGAGCTATAGTTTGTGAGATGCAACGAGAGGGTGACAAGTGAATAGATGAAAATCTATTTTTAGCATAACTTTGTTTCCGTATAACAGAATTGGACGTGTGAGACATGCATTTGGGGTAGAAAAATAAGTTCTATCCATTGTGTAAACCAGTGAAAGCAGAATCACTTTCCGAGCTATAGTTTGTGAGATGCAACATGACGGTGACTAGTGAATAGTTGAAAATCTATTTTTTGCATAATTTTTTTTTGTATATCAGAATTGGACGAATGACATATGCATTTGGGGTAGAAAAATAACTTCTATTCTCTGTGATAACCAGAGAAAGCAGAATCACTTTCCGAGCTATAGTTTGTGAGATGCAACTTCACGGTGAGAAGTGAATAGTTGAAAATCTATTTTTAGCATAAATTTTTTCTATATATCAGAATTGGACGTAAGATATATGAATTTAGGGTAGAAAAATGAGTTCTATCTATGTGACAACCAGACAAAGTCGAATCACTTTCCGAGCTATAGTTTGTGAGATGCAACTTGACGGTGACAAGTGAATAGTTGAAAATCTATTTCTAGCATAACATTGTTTCTGTATTTCAGAATTGGATGAATGACATATGCATTTGGGGTAGAAAAATAAGTTCTATCCATTGGGACAACCAAAGATAGCAGAATCACTTTCTGAGCTATAGTTTGTGAGATTCAACTTGACGGTGACAAGTGAATAGTAAAAAATCTATTATTAGGTTAAATTATGTTCTGTATATCAGAATTGGACGAATGACATATGCATTTGGGGTAGAAAAATAATTTCTATCCTTTGGGAAAACCAGATAAAGCAGAATCTCTTTACAAGGTATAGTTTGTGAGATTCAACGAGAGGGTGACAAGTGAATAGTTGAAAATCTATTTTTAGCATAACTTTGTTTCCGTATAACAGAATTGGACGTGTGAGATATGCATTTGGGGTAGAAAAATAAGTTCTATCCATTATGACAACCAGAGAATGCAGAATAACTTTCCGAGCTATAGTTTGTGAGATGCAACTTGACGGTGACAAGTGAATAGTTGAAAATCTATTTCTAGCATAACTTTGTTTCTGTATATCAGAATTGGACGAATGACATATGCATTTCGGGTAGAAAAATATGTTCTATCCTTTTGAACAAACAAAGAAAGCAGAATCACTTTCCGAGCTATAGTTTGTTAGATGCAACTTGACGGTGACAAGTGAATAGTTGAAAATCTATTTCTAGCGTAACTTTGTTTCTGTATTTCAGAATAGGACGAATGACATATGCATTGGGGTTGAAATATAAGTTCTATTCTTTGGGACAACCAGAGAAAGCAGAATCACTTTCCGAGCTATAGTTTGTGAGATGCAACTTCACCGTGACAAGTGAATAGTCGAAAATCTATTTTTAGCTTAAGTTTTTTTTCTGTATATCAGAATTGAATGAATGACATATGCATTTGTGGTAGAAAAATAATTTCTATCTATGTGACAACCAGATGAAGCAGAATCACTTTCCAAGCTATGGTTTGTGAGATGCAACTTGACGGTGACAAGTGAATAGTAGAAAATCTATTTCTCGGTTAAATTTTATCCTGTATATCTGAATTGGACGAATAACATATGCATTTGGGGTAGAAAAATAACTTCTATTCTTTGGGATAACCAGATAAAGCAGAATCACTTTCCGAGCTATAGTTTGTGAGATGCAACGAGAGGGTGACAAGTGAATAGATGAAAATCTATTTTTAGCATAAATTTGATTTCGTATAACAGAATTGGACGTGTGACATATGCATTTGGGGTAGAAAAATAAGTTCTATCCATTGTGTAAACCAGAGAAAGCAGAATCACTTTCCGAGCTATAGTTTGTGAGATGCAACTTGACGGTGACAAGTGAATAGCTGAAAATCTATTTCCAGCATAACTTTGCTTCTGTATATCAGAATTGGACGTAAGACATATGCATTTGGGGTAGAAAAATAAGTTCTATCTATGTGACAACCAGATGAAGTAGAATCACTTTCCGAGCTATAGTTTGTGAGATGCAACTTGACGGTGACAAGTGAATAGTAGAAAATCTATTTTTCGGTTAAATTTTATCCTGTATATCTGAATTGGACGAATAACATATACATTTGGGGTAGAAAAATAATTTCTATCTATGTGACGTCCAGATAAAGCAGAATCACTTTCCAAGCTATAGTTATTGAGATGCAACATGACGGTGACAAGTGAATAGTTGAAAATCTATTTTTTGCATAAGTTTTTTTCTGTATATCAGAATTGGACGAATGACATATGCATTTGGGGTAGAAAAATAACTTCTATTCTCTAGGATAACCAGAGAAAGCAGAATCACTTTCCGAGCTATAGTTTGTGAGATGCAACTTCACGGTGAGAAGTGAATAGTTGAAAATCTAATTTTAGCATAAATTTTTTCTGTGTATCAGAATTGGACGTAAGATATATGCATTTAGGGTAGAAAAATAAGTTCTATCTATGTGACAACCAGACTAAGTCGAATCACTTTCCGAGCTATAGTTTGTGAGATGCAACTTGACGGTGACAAGTGAATAGTTGATAATCTATTTCTAGCATAACATTGTTTCTGTATTTCAGAATTGGACGAATGACATATGCATTTGGGGTAGAAAAATAAGTTCTACCCATTGGGACAACCAGAGATAGCAGAATCACTTTCTGAGCTATAGTTTGTAATATGCAACTTGACGGTGACAAGTGAATAGTAGAAAATCTATTATTAGGTTAAATTATGTTCTGTATATCAGAATTGGGCGAATGACATATGCATTTGGGGTAGAAAAATAATTTCTATCCTTTGGGAAAACCAGATAAAGCAGAATCACTTTACAAGGTATAATTTGTGAGATGCAACGAGAGGGTGACAAGTGAATAGTTGAAAATCTATTTTTAGCATAACTTTGTTTCCATATAACAGAATTGGACGTGTGAGATTTGCATTTGGGGTAGAAAAATATGTTATATCCATTGTGACAACCTGAGAAAGCAGAATCACTTTGTTTCCGTATAACAGATTTGGATGTGTGAGATATGCATTTGGGGTAGAAAAATTAGTTCTATCCATTATGACAACCAGAGAAAGCAAAATCACTTTCCGAGCTATAGTTTGTGAGATGCAACTTGACGGTGACAAGTGAATAGCTGAAAATCTATTTCTAGCATAACTTTGCTTCTGTATTTCAGAATTGGACGAATGACATATGCATTTAGGGTAGAAAAATAAGTTCTATTCTTTGGGACAACCAGAGAAAGCAGAATCACTTTCCGAGCTATAGTTTGTGAGAAGCAACTTGACGGTGACAAGTAAATAGTAGAAAATCTATTATTAGATTAAATTATGTTCTGTATATCAGAATTGGACGAATGACATATGCATTTGGGGTAGAAAAATAATTTCTATCTATGTGACAACCAGATAAAGTAGAATCACTTCCCAAGATATAGTTTGTGAGATGCAACGAGAGGGTGACAAGTGAATAGTTGAAAATCTATTTTTAGCATAACTTTGTTTCCGTATAACAGAATTGGACGTGTGAGATATGCATTTGGGGTAGAAAAATAAGTTCTATCCATTATGACAACCAGAGAAAGCAGAATCACTTTCCGAGCTATAGTTTGTGAGATGCAACTTGACGGTGACAAGTGAATAGCTGAAAATCTATTTCTAGCATACCTTTGCTTCTGTATATCAGAATTGGACGAATGACATATGCATTTGGGGTAGAAAAATAAGTTTTCTCCTTTGGGACAATCAGATGAAGAGGAATCACTTTCCGAGCTATAGTTTGTGAGATTCAACTTGACGGTGACAAGTGAATAGTAGAAAATCTATTTTTCGGTTAAATTTTATCCTGTATATCTGAATTGGACGAATAACCTATGCATTTGGGGTAGAAAAATAATTTCTATCTATGTGACTACCAGATAAAGCAGAATCACTTTCCAAGCTATAGTTTTTGAGATGCAACATGACGGTGACAAGTGAATAGTTGAAAATCTATTTTTTGCATAAGTTTTTTTTCTGTATATCAGAATTGGACGAATGACATATGCATTTGGGGTAGAAAAATAACTTCTATTCTCTGGGATAACCAGAGAAAGCAGAATCACTTTCCGAGCTATAGTTTGTGAGATGCAACTTCACGGTGAGAAGTGAATAGTTGAAAATCTATTTTTAGCATAAATTTTTTCTGTATATCAGAATTGGACGTAAGATATATGCATTTAGGGTAGAAAAATAAGTTCTATTTATGTGACAACCAGACTAAGTCGAATCACTTTCCGAGCTATAGTTTGTGAGATGCAACTTGGCGGTGAAAAATGAACAGTTGAAAATCAATTTTTAGCATAAATTTGTTTCCGTATATCAGAATTGGACGTTTGACATATGCATTTGGGGTAGAAAAATAAGTTCAATCCATTGTGACAACCAGAGAAAGCAGAGTCACATTCCAAGCTATAGTTTGTGAGATGCGACTTGACGGTGACTAATGAATAGCTGAAAATCTGTTTCTAGCATAATTTTGCTTTTGTATATCAGAATTGGACGAATGACATATGCATTTGGGGTAGAAAAATAAGTTCTATCCTTTGGGACAACCATAGAAAGTAGAATAACTTTCCGAGCTATAGTTTGTAGATGCAACTTTACAGTGACAATTGAATAGTAGAAAATCTAATTTTCAGTTAAATTTTTTTCTGTATATCGGAATTCGACGAATGACATATGCATTTGGGGTAGAAAAATAATTTCGATCTATGTGACAACCAGATGAAGCAGAATCACTTTGCAAGCTATAGTTTGTGAGATGCAACTTGACGGTGACAAGTGAATAGATGAAATTCTATTTTTAGTAAAATTTGTTTCCGTATAATAGAATTGGACGTATGACATATGCATTTGGGGTAGAAAAATAAGTTCTATCTATGTGACAACCAGATAAAGTAGAATCACTTTCCGAGCTATAGTTTGTGAGATGCAACTTGACGGTGACAGGTGAATAGTTGAAAATTTATTTCTAGCAAAACTTTGTTCTGCATTTCAGAATTGGACGAATGACATATGCATTTGGGGTAGAAAAATAAGTTCTATTTTTTGGGACAACCAGATAAATCAGAATCACTTTCCGAGCTATAGTTTGTGAGATGTAACTTGACGGTGACAAGTGAATAGTAGAAAATCAATTTTTAACAAAATTTTTAAACGTATAACAGAATTGGACGTGTGAGATTTGCATTTGTGGTAGAAAAATAAGATCTATCCATTTTGACAACCAGAGAAAGCAGAATCACTTTCCGAACTATTGTTTGTGTGATGCAACTTGGCGGTGAAAAGTGAACAGTTGAAAATCTATTTTTTGCATAACTTTTTTCCGTTTAACAGAATTGGACGTGTGAGATATGCATTTGGGGTAGAAAAATAAGTTCTATCCTTTAGGACAACCAGATAATGCAGAATCACTTTCCGAGCTATTGTTTGTGAGATGCAACTTGACGGTGACAAGTGAATAGTTGAAAATCTATTTTTAGCATAAGTTTTTTTCTGTATATCTGAATTGGATGTATGTATTATGCATATGGGGTAGAAAAATAATTTCTATCTATGTGACAACCAGATAAAGCAGAATCACTTTCCGAGCTATAGTTTGTGAGATGCAATTTGACGGTGAAAAGTGAACAGTTGAAAATCTATTTTTAGCATAACTTTGTTTCCGTATTACAGAATTCGACGTGTGAGATATGCATTTCGGGTAGAAAAATAAGTTCTATCCTTTGGGATAACCAGATAAAGAAGAATCACTTTCCGAGCTATTGTTTGTGAGATGCAACTTGACGGTGACAAGTGAATAGTTGAAAATCTATTTTTAGAATAAGTTTTTTTCTGTATTTCAGAATTGGACGTATGACGTATGCATTTGGGGTAGAAAAATAAGTTCAATCTATGTCACTACCAGATAAAGCAGAATCACTTTCCGAGCTATAGTTTGTGAAATGCAACTTGTCGGTGACAAGTGAATAGTTGAAAATCTATTTCTAGCATAACTTTGTTTCAGTATATCAGAATGGGACGAATGACATATACATTTGCGGTAGAAAAATAAGTTCTATCTATGTCACAACCAGATAAAGCAGAATCACTTTCCGAGCTATAGTTTGTTAGATGCAATTTGACAGTGACAAGTGAATAGTTGAAAATCTATTTCTAGCATAACTTTGTTTCTGTATATCAGAATTGGACGAATGACAGATGCATTTGGGGTAGAAAAATAAGTTCTATCCTTTGGGACAACCAGAGAAAGCAGAATCACTTCCCGAGCTATATTTTGTGAGATGCAACTTGACGGTGACAAGTGAATAGATGAAAATCTATTTTTAACAAAATTTGTTTCTGTATAACAGAATTGGACGTTTGAGATATGCATTTGGGGTAGAAAAATAAGTTCTATCCATTGTGACAAGCAGAATCACTTTCCGAACTATAGTTTGTGAGATGCAACTTGGCGGTGAAAAGTGAATAGTTGAAAATCTATTTTTAGCATAAGTTTTTTTTCTGTATATCAGAATTGGACGTATGACATATGCATTTGCGGTAGAAAAATAAGTTCTATCTATGTCACAACCAGATAAAGCAGAATCACTTTCCGAGCTATAGTTTGTGAGATGCAACTTGACGGTGACAAGTGAATAGTTGAAAACCTATTTTTAGCATAAGTTTTTTCCTGTATATCAGAATTGGACGTATGACATATGCATTTAGGGTAGAAAAATAATTTCTATCTATGTGACAACCGGATAAAGCAGAATCACTTTCCTAGCTATAGTTTGTCAAATGCAACTTGACGGTGACAAGTGAATAGTTGAAAATCTATTTCTAACGTAACTTTGTTTCTGTATTTCAGAATAGGACGAATGACATATGCATTGGGGTTGAAAAGTAAGTTCTATTCTTTGGGACAACCAGAGAAAGCAGAATCAATTTCCGAGCTATAGTTTGTGAGATGCAACTTCACGGTGACAAGTGAATAGTTGAAAATCTATTTCTAGCGTAACTTTGTTTCTGTATTTCAGAATAGGACGAATGACATATGCATTGGGGTTGGAAAATAAGTTCTATTCTTTGGGACAACCAGAGAAAGCAGAATCACTTTCCGAGCTATAGTTTGTGAGATGCAACTTCACGGTGACAAGTGAATAGTTGAAAATCTATTTCTAGCGTAACTTTGTTTCTGTATTTCAGAATAGGACAAATGACATATGCATTGGGGTTGAAAAATAAGTTCTATTCTTTGGGACAACCAGAGAAAGCAGAATCACTTTCCGAGCTATAGTTTGTGAGATGCAACTTCACGGTGACAAGTGAATAGTTGAAAATCTATTTTTAGCATAAGTTTTTTTCTGTATATCAGAATTGAACGAATGACATATGCATTTGTGGTAGAAAAATAATTTCTATCTATGTGACAACCAGATGAAGCAGAATCACTTTCCAAGCTATGGTTTGTGAGATGCAACTTGACGATGACAAGTGAATAGTAGAAAATCTATTTCTCGGTTAAATTTTATCCTATATATCTGAATTGGACGAATAACATATGCATTTGGGGTATAAAAATAACTTCTATTCTTTGGGATAACCAGATAAAGCAGAATCACTTTCCGAGCTATAGTTTGTGAAATGCAACTTGTCGGTGACAAGTGAATAGTTGAAAATCTATTTCTAGCATAACTTTGTTTCAGTATATCAGAATGGGACGAATGACATATACATTTGCGGTAGAAAAATAAGTTCTATCTATGTCACAACCAGATAAAGCAGAATCACTTTCCGAGCTATAGTTTGTGAGATGCAATTTGACAGTGACAAGTGAATAGTTGAAAATCTATATCTAGCATAACTTTGTTTCTGTATATCAGAATTGGACGAATGACAGATGCATTTGGGGTAGAAAAATAAGTTCTATCCTTTGGGACAACTAGAGAAAGCAGAATCACTTCCCGAGCTATATTTTGTGAGATGCAACTTGACGGTGACAAGTGAATAGATGAAAATCTATTTTTAACAAAATTTGTTTCTGTATAACAGAATTGGACGTTTGAGATATGCATTTGGGGTAGAAAAATAAGTTCTATCCATTGTGACAAGCAGAATCACTTTCCGAACTATAGTTTGTGAGATGCAACTTGGCGGTGAAAAGTGAATAGTTGAAAATCTATTTTTAGCATAAGTTTTTTTTCTGTATATCAGAATTGGACGTATGACATATGCATTTGCGGTATAAAAATAAGTTCTATCTATGTCACAACCAGATAAAGCAGAATCACTTTCCGAGCTATAGTTTGTGAGATGCAACTTGACGGTGACAAGTGAATAGTTGAAAATCTATTTTTAGCATAAGTTTTTTCCTGTATATCAGAATTGGACGTATGACATATGCATTTAGGGTAGAAAAATAATTTCTATCTATGTGACAACCGGATAAAGCAGAATCACTTTCCTAGCTATAGTTTGTCAGATGCAACTTGACGGTGACAAGTGAATAGTTGAAAATCTATTTCTAACGTAACTTTGTTTCTGTATTTCAGAATAGGACGAATGACATATGCATTGGGGTTGAAAAATAAGTTCTATTCTTTGGGACAGCCAGAGAAAGCAGAATCAATTTCCGAGCTATAGTTTGTGAGATGCAACTTCACGGTGACAAGTGAATAGTTGAAAATCTATTTCTAGCGTAACTTTGTTTCTGTATTTCAGAATAGGACGAATGACATATGCATTGGGGTTGGAAAATAAGTTCTATTCTTTGGGACAACCAGAGAAAGCAGAATCACTTTCCGAGCTATAGTTTGTGAGATGCAACTTCACGGTGACAAGTGAATAGTTGAAAATCTATTTCTAGCGTAACTTTGTTTCTGTATTTCAGAATAGGACGAATGACATATGCATTGGGGTTGAAAAATAAGTTCTATTCTTTGGGACAACCAGAGAAAGCAGAATCACTTTCCGAGCTATAGTTTGTGAGATGCAACTTCACGGTGACAAGTGAATAGTTGAAAATCTATTTTTAGCATAAGTTTTTTTCTGTATATCAGAATTGAACGAATGACATATGCATTTGTGGTAGAAAAATAATTTCTATCTATGTGACAACCAGATGAAGCAGAATCACTTTCCAAGCTATGGTTTGTGAGATGCAACTTGACGATGACAAGTGAATAGTAGAAAATCTATTTCTCGGTTAAATTTTATCCTATATATCTGAATTGGACGAATAACATATGCATTTGGGGTATAAAAATAACTTCTATTCTTTGGGATAACCAGATAAAGCAGAATCACTTTCCGAGCTATAGTTTGTGAGATGCAACGAGAGGGTGACAAGTGAATAGATGAAAATCTATTTTTAGCATAACTTTGTTTCCGTATAACAGAATTGGACGTGTGAGACATGTATTTGGGGTAGAAAAATAAGTTCTATCCATTGTGTAAACCAGAGAAAGCAGAATCACTTTCCGAGCTATAGTTTATGAGATGCAACTTGACGGTGACAAGTGAATAGATGAAAATATATTTCCAGCATAACTTTGCTTCTGTATATCAGAATTGGACGTAAGACATATGCATTTGGGGTAGAAAAATAAGTTCTATCTATGTGACAACCAGATGAAGTAGAATCACTTTCCGAGCTATAGTTTGTGAGATGCAACTTGACGGTGACAAGTGAATAGTAGAAAATCTATTTTTCGGTTAAATTTTATCCTGTATATCTGAATTGGACGAATAACATATGCATTTGGGGTAGAAAAATAATTTCTATCTATGTGACAACCAGATAAAGCATAATCACTTTCCAAGCTATAGTTTGTGAGATGCAACATGGCGGTGACAAGTGAATAGTAGAAAATCTATTTTTCGGTTAACTTTGTTTCTGTATATCAGAATTGGACGAATGACATATGCATTTGGGGTAGAAAAATAACTTCTATTCTCTGTGATAACCAGAGAAAGCAGAATCACTTTCCGAGCTATAGTTTGTGAGATGCAACTTCACGGTGACAAGTGAAGAGTTGAAAATCTATTTTTAGCATAAATTTTTTCTGTATATCAGAATTGGACCTAATACGTATGAATTTGGGGTAGAAATATAAGTTCTATCTATGTGACAACCAGATAAAGTAGAATCACTTTCCGAGCTATAGTTTGTGAGATGCAACTTGACAGTGACAAGTGAATAGTTGAAAATCTATTTCTAGCGTAACTTTGTTTATGTATTTCAGAATAGGACGAATGACATATGCATTGGGGTTGGAAAATATGTTCTATTCTTTGGGACAACCAGAGAAAGCAGAATCACTTTCCGAGCTATAGTTTGTGAGATGCAACTTCACGGTGACAAGTGAATAATTGAAAATCTATTTTTAGCATAAGTTTTTTTCTGTATATCAGAATTGAACGAATGACATATGCATTTGTATTAGAAAAATAATTTCTATATATGTGACAACCAGATGAAGAAGAATCACTTTCCAAGCTATGGTTAATGAGATGCAACTTGACGGTGACAAGTGAATAGTAGAAAATCTATTTCTCGGTTAAATTTTATCCTGTATATCTGAATTGGACGAATAACATATGCATTTGGGGTAGAAAAATTACTTCTATTCTTTGGGATAACAAGATAAAGCAGAATCACTTTCCGAGCTATAGTTTGTGAGATGCAACGAGAGGGTGACAAGTGAATAGATGAAAATCTATTTTTAGCATAACTTTGTTTCCGTATAACAGAATTGGACGTATGAGACATGCATTTGGGGTAGAAAAATAAGTTCTATCCATTCTGTAAACCAGAGAAAGCAGAATCACATTCCGAGCTATAGTTTGTGAGATGCAACATGACGGTGACAAGTGAATAGTTGAAAATCTATTTTTTGCATAAGTTTTTTTCTGTATATCAGAATTGGACGAATGACATATGCATTTGGGGTAGAAAAATAACTTCTATTCTCTGTGATAACCAGAGAAAGCAGAATCACTTTCCGAGCTATAGTTTGTGAGATGCAACTTCACGGTGAGAAGTGAATAGTTGAAAATCTATTTTTAGCATAAATTTTTTCTGTATATCAGAATTGGACGTAAGATATATGCATTTAGGGTAGAAAAATGAGTTCTATCTATGTGACAACCAGACAAAGTCGAATCCCTTTCCGAGCTATAGTTTGTGAGATGCAACTTGACGGTGACAAGTGAATAGTTGAAAATCTATTTCTAGCGTAACTTTGTTTCTGTATTTCAGAATAGGACGAATGACATATGCATTGGGGTTGAAAAATAAGTTCTATTCTTTGGGACAACCAGAGAAAGCAGAATCACTTTCCGAGCTATAGTTTGTGAGATGCAACTTCACGGTGACAAGTGAATAATTGAAAATCTATTTTTAGCATAAGTTTTTTTCTGTATATCAGAATTGAACGAATGACATATGCATTTGTGGTAGGAAAATAATTTCTATCTATGTGACAACCAGATGAAGAAGAATCACTTTCCAAGCTATGGTTTGTGAGATGCAACTTGACGGTGACAAGTGAATAGTAGAAAATATATTTCTCGGTTAAATTTTATCCTGTATATCTGAATTGGACGAATAACATATGCATTTGGGGTAGAAAAATAACTTCTATTCTTTGGGATAACCAGATAAAGCAGAATCACTTTCCGAGGTAAAGTTTGTGAGATGCAACGAGAGGGTGACAAGTGAATAGATGAAAATCTATTTTTAGCATAACTTTGTTTCCGTATAACAGAATTGGACGTGTGAGACATGCATTTGGGGTAGAAAAATAAGTTCTATCCATTGTGTAAACCAGAGAAAGCAGAATCACTTTCCGAGCTATAGTTTGTGAGATGCAACATGACGGTGACAAGTGAATAGTTGAAAATCTATTTTTTGCATAAGTTTTTTTCTGTATATCAGAATTGGACGAATGACATATGCATTTGGGGTAGAAAAATAACTTCTATTCTCTGCGATAACCAGAGAAAGCAGAATCACTTTCCGAGCTATAGTTTGTGAGATGCAACTTCACGGTGAGAAGTGAATAGTTGAAAATCTATTTTTAGCATAAATTTTTTCTGTATATCAGAATTGGAAGTAAGATATATGCATTTAGGGTAGAAAAATGAGTTCTATCTATGTGACAACCAGACAAAGTCGAATCACTTTCCGAGCTATAGTTTGTGAGATGCAACTTGACGGTGACAAGTGAATAGTTGAAAATCTATTTCTAGCATAACATTGTTTCTGTATTAAAGAATTGGACGAATGACATATGCATTTGGGTTAGAAAAATAAGTTCTATCCATTGGGACAACCAGAGATAGCAGAATCACTTTCTGAGCTATAGTTTGTGAGATTCAACTTGACGGTGACAAGTGAATAGTAAAAAATCTATTATTAGGTTAAATTATGTTCTGTATATCAGAATTGGACGAATGACATATGCATTTGGGGTAGAAAAATAAGTTCTTTCTATGTGACAACCAGATGAAGTAGAATCACATTCCGAGCTATAGTTTGTGAAATGCAACTTGACGGTGATAAGTGAATAGTTAAAAATCTATTTCTAGCGTAACTTTGTTTCTGTATTTTAGAATAGGACGAATGACATATGTATTTTGGATAGAAAAATAAGTTCTATTCTTTGGGACAACCAGAGAAAGCAGAATCACTTTCCGAGCTATAGTTTGTGAGATGCAACTTCACGGTGACAAGTGAATAGTTGATAATCTATTTTTAGCATAAGTTTTTTTCTGTATATCAGAATTGAACGAATGACATATGCATTTGTGGTAGAAAAATAATTTCTATCTATGTGACAACCAGATGAAGCAGAATCACTTTCCGAGCTATGGTTTGTGAGATGCAACTTGACAGGGACAAGTGAATAGTAGAAAATATATTTTTAGCATAAGTTTTTTTTCTGTATATCAGAATTGGACGAATGACATATGCATTTGGGGTAGAAAAATAACTTCTATTCTCTATGATAACCAGAGAAAGCAGAATCACTTTCCGAGCTATAGTTTGTGAGATGCAACTTCACGGTGAGAAGTGAATAGTTGAAAATCTATTTTTAGCATAAATTTTTTCTGTATATCAGAATTGGACGTAAGATATATGCATTTAGGGTAGAAAAATGAGTTCTATCTATGTGACAACCAGACAAAGTCGAATCACTTTCCGAGCTATAGTTTGTGAGATGCAACTTGATGGTGACAAGTGAATAGTTGAAAATCTATTTCTAGCATAACATTGTTTCTGTATTTCAGAATTGGACGAATGACATATGCATTTGGGGTAGAAAAATAAGTTCTATCCATTGGGAAAACCAGAGATAGCAGAATCACTTTCTGAGCTATAGTTTGTGAGATTCAACTTGACGGTGACAAGTGAATAGTAAAAAATCTATTATTAGGTTAAATTATGTTCTGTATATCAGAATTGGACGAATGACATATGCATTTGGGGTAGAAAAATAAGTTTTGTCTATGTGACAACCAGATGAAGTAGAATCACTTTCCGAGCTATAGTTTGTGAAATGCAACTTGGCGGTGACAAGTGAATAGTTGAAAATCTATTTCTAGCATAACTTTGTTTCTGTATTTCAGAATTGGACGAATCATATATGCATTTGGGGTAGAAAAATAATTTCTATCTATGTGACAACCAGATGAAGCAGAATAACTTTCCAAGCTATAATTTGTGAGATGCAACTTGACGGTGACAAGTGAATAGTTGAAAATCTATTTTTAGCCTAAATTTTTTTCTGTATATCAAAATTGGACGAACGACATATGCATTTGGGGTAGAAAAATAAGTTCTATCCTTTTGGACAACCAGAGAAAGCAGAATCACTTTCTGAGCTATAGTTTTTGAGATGCAACTTCACGTTGACAAGTGAATAGTTGAAAATCTATTTTTAGCATAAGTTTTTTTCTGTATATCAGAATTGGACGTAAGACATATGCATTTGGGGTAGAAAAATAAGTTCTATCTATGTGACAACCAGATAGAGCAGAAACACATTCCGAGCTATAGTTTGTGAGATGCAACTTGACGGTGACAAGTGAATAGTTGAAAATCTATTTTTAGCATAAGTTTTTTCCTGTATATCAGAATTGGACGTATGACATATGCATTTAGGGTAGAAAAATAATTTCTATCTATGTGACAACCGGATAAAGCAGAATCACTTTCCGAGCTATAGTTTGTCAGATGCAACTTGACGGTGACAAGTGAGTAGTTGAAAATCTATTTTTAGCATAACTTTGTTTCTGTATATCAGAATTGGACATGTGAGATATGAATTTGGGGTAGAAAATTAATTTTTTCTATGTGACAACCAGATAAAGCAGAATAACTTTCCGAGCTATAGTTTGTGAGATGTTACTTGACGGTGACAAGTGAATAGTTGAAAATTTATTTCTAGCATAACTTTGTATCTATATATCAGAATTGGACGAATGACATATGCATTTGGGTTAGAAAAATAGGTTCTATCCTTTGGATGAACCAGAGGAAGCATAATCACTTTCCGAGCTATAGTTTGTGAGATGCAACTTCACGGTGACAAGTGAATAGTTGAAAATCTATTTTTAGCATAAGTTTTTTTCTGTATATCAGAATTGGATGTGTGAGATATGCATTCGGGGTAGAAAAATAATTTCTATCCGTTGTGACAACCAAATAAAGCAGAATCACTTTAAGAACTATAGTTTCTGAGATGCAACGTGGCGGTGAAAACTAAACAGTTGAAAATCTATTTTTAACAAAACTTTGTTTCCGTATATCAGAATTGGAAGTGTAAAATATGCATTTGGGGTAGAAAAGTATGTTCTATCCTTTGGGATAACCATAGAAAGCAGAATCACATTACGAGCTATAGTTTGTGAGATGCATCTTGACGGTGACAAGTAAATAGTAGAAAATCTATTATTAGGTTAAATTATGTTCTGTATATCAGAATTGGACGAATGACATATGCATTTGGGGTAGAAAAATAATTTCTATCTATTTGAAAACCAGATAAAGCAGAATCACTTTCGAAGCTATAGTTTGTGAGATGCAACGAGAGGGTAACATGTGAATAGTTGAAAATCTATTTTTAGCATAACTTTGTTTCCGTATTACAGAATTGGACGTGTGAAATATGCATTTGGGGTAGAAAAATAAGTTCAATCCATTGTGACAACCAGAGAAAGCAGAGTCACATTCCAAGCTATAGTTTGTGAGATGCGACTTGACGGTGACTAATGAATAGCTGAAAATCTGTTTCTAGCATAATTTTGCTTCTGTATATCAGAATTGGACGAATGACATATGCATTTGGGGTATAAAAATAAGTTCTATCCTTTGGGACAACCATAGAAAGTAGAATCACTTTCCGAGCTATAGTTTGTAGATGCAACTTGACAGTGACAACTGAATAGTAGAAAATCTATTTTTCAGTTAAATTTTTTTCTGTATATCGGAATTGGAAGTATGACATATGTATTTGGGGTAGAGAAATAATTTCTATCTATGTGACAACCAGATAAAGCAGAATCACATTCCGAGCTATAGTTTGTGAGATGCAACTTGGCGGTGACAAGTGAATAGTTGAAAATCTATTTTTAGCATAACTTTTTTTTGTATATCAGAATTGGACGTGTGAGATATGAATTTGGGGTTTGAAAATAACTTTTATCTATGTGACTACCAGATAAAGCAGAATAACTTTCCGAGCTATAGTTTGTGAGATGTAACTTGACGGTGACAAGTGAATAGTTGAAAATCTATTTCTAGCATAACTTTGTTTCAGTATATCAGAATTGGACGAATTACAAATGCATTTGGGTTAGAAAAATAAGTTTTATACTTTGTGACAACCAGAGAAAACAGAATCACTTTCCAAGCTATAGTTTGTGAGATGCAACTTCTCGGTGACAAGTGAATAGTTGAAAATCTATTTTTAGCATAAGTTTTTTTCTGTATATCAGAATTGGACGTGTCAGATATGCATTCGGGGTAGAAAAATAATTCCTATCCATTGTGACAACCAATTAAATCCGAATCACTTTACGAACTATAGTTTCTGAGATGCAACGTGGCGGTGAAAAGTGAATAGTTGAAACTCTATTTTTAACAAAACTTTGTTTCCGTATATCAGAATTGGAAGTGTAAAATATGCATTTGGGGTAGAAAAATAAGTTCTCTCCTTTGGGACAACCAGAGAAAGCAGAATCACTTTCCGAGCTATAGTTTGTGAGATGCAACTTGATGGTGACAAGTGAATAGTTGAAAATCTATTTTTAGCGAAAGTTTTTTCCTGTATATCGGAATTGGACGTATGACATATGTATTTGGGGTAGAGAAATAATTTCTATCTATGTGACAACCAGATAAAGCAGAATCATTTTCCGAGCTATAGTTTGTGAGATGCAACTTGACGGTGACAAGTGAATAGTTGAAAATCTATTTTTAGCATAACTTTTTTTTTGTATATCAGAATTGGACGTGTGAGATATGAATTTGGGGTATGAAAATAATTTTTATCTAGGTGACTACCAAATAAAGCAGAATAACTTTCCGGGCTATAGTTTGTGAGATGCTACTAGACAGTGACAAGTGATTAGTTGAAAATCTATTTTTAGCATAAGTTTTTTTCTGTATTTCAGAATTGGACGTATGACATAGCATTTGGGGTATAAAAATAATTTCTATCTATGAGACAACCAAATAAAGCAGAATCACTTTCAGAGCTATAGTTTGTGAGATGCAACTTGACGGTGACAAGTGAATAGTTGAAAATCTATTTTTAGCAATACTTTGTTTCTGTATATCAGAATTGGACGAATGACATATGCATTTGGGGTAAAAAAATAAGTTCTATCCCTTGGAACCACCAGAGAAAGCAGAATCACTTTCCGTGCTATAGTTTGTGAGATGCAACTAGAGAGTGACAAGTGAATAGTTGAAAATCTATTTTTAGCATAACTTTGTTTCTGTATATCAGAATTGGACGTGTGAGATATGCATTTGGGGTAGAAAAATAATTTATATCCATTGTGACAACCAAATAAATCTGTATTACTTTCTGAACTAAAGTTTCTGAGAAGCAACTTGGCGGTGAAAAGTGAACAGTTGATAATCTATTTTTAACAAAACTTTGTTTCCGAATATCAGAATTGGAAGTGTAAAATATGCATTTGGGGTAGAAAAATTAGTTCTCTCCTTTGGGACAACCAGAGAAAGCAGAATCACTTTCCGAGCTATAGTTTGTGAGATGCAACTTGACGGTGACAAGTGAATAGTTGAAAATCTATTTCTAGCATAACTATGTTTCTGTATATCAGAATTAGACGAATGACATATGCATTTGGGGTAGAAAAATAAGTTCTATCCTTTGGGACAACCAGAGAATGCAGAATCACTTTTCGAGCTGTAGTTTGTGAGATGCAACTTGACGGTGACAAGTGAATAGTTGAAAATCTATTTTTAGCATAAGTTTTTTTTTCTGTATATCAGAATTGGACATATGACATATGCATTTGGGGTAGAAAAATAAGTTTTATCTTTGTGACAAACAGATAAAACAGAATCACTTTCCGAGCTATAGTTTGTGAGATGCAATTTGACGGTGACAAGTGAATAGTTGAAAATCTATTTCTAGAATAACTATGTTTCTGTATATCAGAATTGGACGAATGACATATGCATTTGGGGTAGAAAAATAAGTTCTATCCTTTGGGACAACCATAGAAAGCAGAATCACTTTCCGAGCTATAGTTTGTAGATGCAACTTGACAGTGACAACTGAATAGTAGAAAATCTATTTTTCGGTTAAATTTTTTTCTGTATATCAGAATTCGACGAATGACATATGCATTTGGGGTAGAAAAATAATTTCGATCTATGTGACAACCAGATGAAGCAGAATCACTTTGCAAGCTATAGTTTGTGAGATGCAACTTGACGGTGACAAGTGAATAGTTGAAAATCTATTTTTAGCATAAGTTTTTTTCTGTATATCAGAATTGGACGTATGATATATGCATTTGGGGTAGAAAAATAATTTCTATCTATGTGACAACCAGATATATCAGAATCAGTTTCCAAGATATAGTGTGTGAGATGCAACTTGATGGTGACAAGTGAATAGTTGAAAATCTATTTTTAGCAAAATTTGTTTCCGTATAACAGAATTGGACGTATGACATACGCATTTGGGGTAGAAAAATAAGTTCTATCTATGTGACAACCAGATAAAGGAGAATCACTTTCCGAGCTATAGTTTGTGAGATGCAACTTGACGGTGACAAGTGAATAGTTGAAAATCTATTTTTAGCATAACATTGTTTCTGTATATCAGAATTGGACGTATGACATATGTTTTTGGGGTAGAAAAATAAGTTCTATCTATGTGACAACCAGATAAAGCAGAATCACTTTCCAAGCTATAGTTTGTGAGATGCAACTTCTCGGTGACAAGTGAATAGTTGAAAATCTATTTTTAGCATAAGTTTTTTTCTGTATATCAGAATTGGACGTGTGAGATATGCATTCGGGGTATAAAAATAATTCCTATCCATTGTGACAACCAATTAAATCCGAATCACTTTACGAACTATAGTTTCTGAGATGCAACGTGGAGGTGAAAAGTGAATAGTTGAAACTCTATTTTTAACAAAACTTTGTTTCCGTATATCAGAATTGGAAGTGTAAAATATGCATTTGGGGTAGAAAAATAAGTTCTCTCCTTTGGGACAACCAGAGAAAGCAGAATCACTTTCCGAGCTATAGTTTGTGAGATGCAACTTGATGGTGACAAGTGAGTAGTTGAAAATCTATTTTTAGCGAAAGTTTTTTCCTGTATATCAGAATTGGACGTATGACATATGTATTTGGGGTAGAGAAATAATTTCTATCTATGTTACAACCAGATAAAGCAGAATCATTTTCCGAGCTATAGTTTGTGAGATGCAACTTGACTGTAACAAGTGAATAGTTGAAAATCTATTTTTAGCATAACTTTTTTTTTGTATATCAGAATTGGACGTGTGTGATATGAATTTGGGGAATGAAAATAATTTTTATCTAGGTGACTACCAAATAAAGCAGAATAGCTTTCCGGGCTATAGTTTGTGAGATGCTACTAGAGAGTGACAAGTGATTAGTTGAAAATCTATTTTTAGCATAAGTTTTTTTCAGTATTTCAGAATTGGACGTATGACATAGCATTTGGGGTATAAAAATAATTTCTATCTATGAGACAACCAAATAAAGCAGAATCACTTTCAGAGCTATAGTTTGTGAGATGCAACTTGACGGTGACAAGTGAATAGTTGAAAATCTATTTTTAGCAATACTTTGTTTCTGTATATCAGAATTGGACGAATGACATATGCATTTGGGGTAAAAAAATAAGTTCTATCCCTTGGAACCACCAGAGAAAGCAGAATCACTTTCCGTGCTATAGTTTGTGAGATGCAACTAGAGAGTGACAAGTGAATAGTTGAAAATCTATTTTTAGCATAACTTTGTTTCTGTATATCAGAATTTGACGTGTGAGATATGCATTTGGGGTAGAAAAATAATTTATATCCATTGTGACAACCAGATAAATCTGTATTACTTTCTGAACTAAAGTTTCTCAGAAGCAACTTGGCGGTGAAAAGTGAACAGTTGATAATCTATTTTTAACAAAACTTTGTTTCCGAATATCAGAATTGGAAGTGTAAAATATGCATTTGTGGTAGAAAAATAAGTTCTCTCCTTTGGGATAACCAGAGAAAGCAGAATCACTTTCCGAGCTATAGTTTGTGAGATGCAACTTGATGGTGACAAGTGAATAGTTGAAAATCTATTTTTAGCGAAAGTTTTTTCCTGTATATCGGAATTGGACGTATGACATATGTATTTGGGGTAGAGAAATAATTTCTATCTATGTGACAAACAGATAAAGAAGAATCACTTTCCAAGCTATAGTTTGTGAGATGCAACTTGACGGTGACAAGTGAATAGTTGAAAATCTATTTTTAGCATAAGTTTTTTCCTGTATATCAGAATTGGACGTATGACATATGCATTTGGGGTATAAAAATAAGTTTTATCTATGTGACATCCAGATAAAGCAGAATCACTTTCCGAACTATAGTTTGTGAGATGCAAGTTGACGGTGACAAGTGAATAGTTGAAAATCTATTTCTAGCATAACTATGTTTCTGTATATCAGAATTAGACGAATGACATATGCATTTGGGGTAGAAAAATAAGTTCTATCCTTTGGGACAACCAGAGAAAGCAGAATCAGTTTCCGAGCTATAGTTTGTGAGGTGGAACATGACGGTCACAAGTGATTAGTTGGTAAGTTATTTTTAACAAAACTTTGTTTCTGTATTACAGAAATGGACGTGTGCGATATGCATTTGGGGTAGGAAAATAAGTTCTACCCATTGTGACAACCAGAGAAAGCAGAATCACATTCCGAGCTATAGTTTGTGAGATGCAACTTGACGGTGACTAGTGAGTAGCTGAAAATCTATTTCTAGCATAACTTTGCTTCTGTATATCAGAATTGGACGAATGACATATGCATTTGGGGTCGAAAAAAAAGTTCTATCCTTTGGGACAACCAGAGAAAGCTGAATCACTTTTCGAGCTATAGTTTGTGAGATGCAACTTCACGTTGACAAGTGAATAGCTGAAAATCTATTTCTAGCATAACTTTGCTTCTGTATATCATAATTGGACGAATGACATATGCATTTGGGGTCGAAAAAAAAGTTCTATCCTTTGGGACCACCAGATAAAGCAGAATCACTTTCCGAGCTATAGTTTGTGAGATGCAACTTCACGTTGACTAGTGAATAGCTGAAAATCTATTTCTAGCATAACTTTGCTTCTGTATATCAGAATTGGACGAATGACATATGCATTTGGGGTCGAAAAAAAAGTTCTATCCATTGTGACAACCAGAGAATCAGAATCACATTCCGAGCTATAGTTTGTGAGATGCAACTTGACGGTGACTTGTGAATAGCTGAAAATCTATTTCTAGCATAACTTTGCTTAAGTATATCAGAATTGGACGAATGACATATGCATTTGGGGTCAAAAAATAATTTCTATCCATTGTGACTACCAGATTAATCCGAATCACTTTCCGAACTATAGTTTCTGAGATGCAACTTGGCGGTGTAAAGTGAACAGTTGAAAATCAATTTTTAACAAAACTTTGTTTCCATATATCAGAATTGGACGTGTAAAATATGCATTTGGGGTAGAAAAATAAGTTCTATCCTTTGTGACAACCATAGAAAGCAAAATCACTTTCCGAGCTATAGTTTGTGAGATGCAACTTGACGGTGACAAGTGAATAGTTGAAAATCTATTTTTAGCAATACTTCGTTTCTGTATATCAGAATTGGACGAATGACATATGCATTTGGGGTAGAAAAATAAGTTCTATCCCATGGAACAACAAGAGAAAGCAGAATCACTTTCCGGGCTATAGTTTGTGAGATGCAACTCATTGACAAGTGAATAGTTGAAAATCTATTTTTAGCATAAGTTTTTTTCTGTATTTCAGAATTGGACGTATGACATATGCATTTGGGGTAGAAAAATAATTTCTATCTATGTGACAACCAGATAAAGCAGAATCACTTTCCAAGCTATAGTTTGTGAGATGCAACTTGACGGTGACAAGTGAATAGTTGAAAATCTATTTTTAGCATAACATTGTTTATGTATATCAGAATTGGACGTATGACATATGTATTTGGGGTAGAAAAATAAGTTCTATCTATGTGACAACCAGATAAAGCAGAATCAGTTTCCATGATATAGTTTGTGAGATGCAACTTGACGGTGACAAGTGAATAGTTGAAAATCTAGTTTTAACAAAATTTGTTTCCGTATAACAGGATTGGACGTGTGAGATATGCATTTGGGGTATGAAAATAATTTTTATCTATGTGACAACCATATAAAGCAGAATAACTTTCCGAGCTATAGTTTGTGAGATGTAACTTGACGGTGACAAGTGAATAGTTGAAAATCTATTTCTAACATAACTTTGTTTTTGTATATCAGAATTGGACGAATGACATATGCATTTGGGGTATAAAAATAAGTTCTATCCTTTGTGAAAACCAGAGAAAGCAGAATCACTTTCCGAGCTATAGTTTGTGTGATGCAACATGACGGTCACAAGTGATTAGTTGGTAAGTTAATTTTAACAAAATTTTGTTTCCGTATAACAGAATTGGACGTGTGAGATATGCATTTGGGTAGAAAAATAAGTTCTATCCATTGTGACAACCAGAGAAAGCAGTATCACTTTCCAAGCTATTGTTTGTGAGATGCAACTTAGCGGTGAAAAGTGAAAGTTGAAAATCTATTTTTAGCATAACTTTGTTTCGGATTTCAGAATTGCACATATGACATACGAATTTGGGGTAGAAAAATAAGTTCTATCCATTGTGACAACCAGAGAAAGAAGAATCAGTTTCCGAGCTATAGTTTGTGAGGTGGAACATGACGGTCACAAGTGATTAGTTGGTAAGTTATTTTTAACAAAACTTTGTTTCTGTATTACAGCAATGGACGTGTGAGATATGCATTTGGGGTAGAAAAATAAGTTCTATCCATTGTGACAACCAGAGAAAGCAGAATCACATTCCGAGCTATAGTTTGTGAGATGCAACTTGACGGTTACTAGTGAGTAGCTGAAAATCTATTTCTAGAATAACTTTGCTTCTGTATATAAGAATTGGACGAATGACATATGCATTTGGGATCGAAAAATAAGTTCTATCCATTGTGACAACCAGAGAAAGCAGAATCACATTCCGAGCTATAGTTTGTGAGATGCAACTTGACGGTGACTAGTGAATAGCTGAAAATCTATTTCTAGCATAACTTTGCTTCTGTATATCAGAATTGGACGAATGACATATGCATTTGGGGTCGAAAAAAAAGTTCTATCCTTTGGGACCACCAGAGAAAGCAGAATCACTTTCTGAGCTATAGTTTGTGAGATGCAACTTCACGTTGAGAAGTGAATAGCTGAAAATCTATTTCTAGCATAACTTTGCTTCTGTATATCATAATTGGACGAATGACATATGCATTTGGGGTCGAAAAAAAAGTTATATCCTTTGGGACCACCAGAGAAAGCAGAATCACTTTCCGAGCTATAGTTTGTGAGATGCAACTTCACGTTGACTAGTGAATAGCTGAAAATCTACTTTTAACAAAATTTGTTTCCGTATAACAGGATTGGACGTGTGAGATATGCATTTGGGGTATGAAAATAATTTTTATCTATGTGACAACCATATAAAGCAGAATAACTTTCCGAGCTATAGTTTATGAGATGTAACTTGACGGTGACAAGTGAATAGTTGAAAATCTATTTCTAACATAACTTTGTTTCTGTATATCAGAATTGGACTAATGACATATACATTTGGGGTATAAAAATAAGTTCTATCCTTTGTGAAAACCAGAGAAAGCAGAATCACTTTCCGAGCTATAGTTTGTGTGATGCAACATGACGGTCACAAGTGATTAGTTGGTAAGTTATTTTTAACAAAATTTTGTTTCCGTATAACAGAATTGGACGTGTGAGATATGCATTTGGGTAGAAAAATAAGTTCTATCCATTGTGACAACCAGAGAAAGCAGTATCACTTTCCGAGCTATTGTTTGTGAGATGCAACTTAGCGGTGAAAAGTGAAAGTTGAAAATCTATTTTTAGCATAACTTTGTTTCGGATTTCAGAATTGCACATGTGACATACGAATTTGGGGTAGAACAATAAGTTCTATCCATTGTGACAACCAGAGAAAGCAGAATCAGTTTCCGAGCTATAGTTTGTGAGGTGGAACATGACGGTCACAAGTGATTAGTTGGTAAGTTATTTTTAACAAAACTTTGTTTCTGTATTACAGAAATGGACGTGTGAGATATGCATTTGGGGTAGAAAAATAAGTTCTATCCATTGTGACAACCAGAGAAAGCAGAATCACATTCCGAGCTATAGTTTGTGAGATGCAACTTGACGGTGACTAGTGAGTAGCTGAAAATCTATTTCTAGCATAACTTTGCTTCTGTATATCAGAATTGGACGAATGACATATGCATTTGGGGTCGAAAAAAAAGTTCTATCCTTTGGGACCACCAGAGAAAGCAGAATCACTTTCCGAGCTATAGTTTGTGAGATGCAACTTCACGTTGACAAGTGAATAGCTGAAAATCTATTTCTAGCATAACTTTGCTTCTGTATATCAGAATTGGACGAATGACATACGCATTTGGGGTCGAATAAAAAGTTCTATCCTTTGGGACCACCAGAGAAAGCAGAATCACTTTCCGAGCTATAGTTTGTGAGATGCAACTTCACGTTGACTAGTGAATAGCTGAAAATCTATTTCTAGCATAACTTTGCTTCTGTATATAAGAATTGGACGAATGACATATGCATTTGGGGTCGAAAAATAAGTTCTATCCATTGTGACAACCAGAGAAAGCAGAATCACATTCCGAGCTATAGTTTGTGAGATGCAACTTGACGGTGACTAGTGAATAGCTGAAAATCTATTTCTAGCATAACTTTGCTTCTGTATATCAGAATTGGACGAATGACATATGCATTTGGGGTCGAAAAAAAAGTTCTATCCTTTGGGACCAACAGAGAAAGCAGAATCACTTTCTGAGCTATAGTTTGTGAGATGCAACTTCACGTTGACAAGTGAATAGCTGAAAATCTATTTCTAGCATAACTTTGCTTCTGTATATCATAATTGGACGAATGACATATGCATTTGGGGTCGAAAAAAAAGTTATATCCTTTGGGACCACCAGAGAAAGCAGAATCACTTTCCGAGCTATAGTTTGTGAGATGCAACTTCACGTTGACTAGTGAATAGCTGAAAATCTACTTTTAACAAAATTTGTTTCCGTATAACAGGATTGGACGTGTGAGATATGCATTTGGGGTATGAAAATAATTTTTATCTATGTGACAACCATATAAAGCAGAATAACTTTCCGAGCTATAGTTTATGAGATGTAACTTGACGGTGACAAGTGAATAGTTGAAAATCTATTTCTAACATAACTTTGTTTCTGTATATCAGAATTGGACGAATGACATATACATTTGGGGTATAAAAATAAGTTCTATCCTTTGTGAAAACCAGAGAAAGCAGAATCACTTTCCGAGCTATAGTTTGTGTGATGCAACATGACGGTCACAAGTGATTAGTTGGTAAGTTATTTTTAACAAAACTTTGTTTCCGTATAACAGAATTGGACGTGTGAGATATGCATTTGGGTAGAAAAATAAGTTCTATCCATTGTGACAACCAGAGAAAGCAGTATCACTTTCCGAGCTATTGTTTGTGAGATGCAACTTAGCGGTGAAAAGTGAAAGTTGAAAATCTATTTTTAGCATAACTTTGTTTCGGATTTCAGAATTGCACATGTGACATACGAATTTGGGGTAGAACAATAAGTTCTATCCATTGTGACAACCAGAGAAAGCAGAATCAGTTTCCGAGCTATAGTTTGTGAGGTGGAACATGACGGTCACAAGTGATTAGTTGGTAAGTTATTTTTAACAAAACTTTGTTTCTGTATTACAGAAATGGACGTGTGAGATATGCATTTGGGGTAGAAAAATAAGTTCTATCCATTGTGACAACCAGAGAAAGCAGAATCACATTCCGAGCTATAGTTTGTGAGATGCAACTTGACGGTGACTAGTGAGTAGCTGAAAATCTATTTCTAGCCTAACTTTGCTTCTGTATATCAGAATTGGACGAATGACATATGCATTTGGGGTCGAAAAAAAAGTTCTATCCATTGTGACAACCAGAGAAAGCAGAATCACATTCCGAGCTATAGTTTGTGAGATGCAACTTGACGGTGACTAGTGAATAGCTGAAAATCTATTTCTAGCATAACTTTGCTTCTGTATATCAGAATTGGACGAATGACATATGCATTTGGGGTCGAAAAAAAAGTTCTATCCTTTGGGACCAACAGAGAAAGCAGAATCACTTTCTGAGCTATAGTTTGTGAGATGCAACTTCACGTTGACAAGTGAATAGCTGAAAATCTATTTCTAGCATAACTTTGCTTCTGTATATCATAATTGGACGAATGACATATGCATTTGGGGTCGAAAAAAAAGTTATATCCTTTGGGACCACCAGAGAAAGCAGAATCACTTTCCGAGCTATAGTTTGTGAGATGCAACTTCACGTTGACTAGTGAATAGCTGAAAATCTACTTTTAACAAAATTTGTTTCCGTATAACAGGATTGGACGTGTGAGATATGCATTTGGGGTATGAAAATAATTTTTATCTATGTGACAACCATATAAAGCAGAATAACTTTCCGAGCTATAGTTTATGAGATGTAACTTGACGGTGACAAGTGAATAGTTGAAAATCTATTTCTAACATAACTTTGTTTCTGTATATCAGAATTGGACGAATGACATATACATTTGGGGTATAAAAATAAGTTCTATCCTTTGTGAAAACCAGAGAAAGCAGAATCACTTTCCGAGCTATAGTTTGTGTGATGCAACATGACGGTCACAAGTGATTAGTTGGTAAGTTATTTTTAACAAAACTTTGTTTCCGTATAACAGAATTGGACGTGTGAGATATGCATTTGGGTAGAAAAATAAGTTCTATCCATTGTGACAACCAGAGAAAGCAGTATCACTTTCCGAGCTATTGTTTGTGAGATGCAACTTAGCGGTGAAAAGTGAAAGTTGAAAATCTATTTTTAGCATAACTTTGTTTCGGATTTCAGAATTGCACATGTGACATTCGAATTTGGGGTAGAAAAATAAGTTCTATCCATTGTGACAACCAGAGAAAGCAGAATCAGTTTCCGAGCTATAGTTTGTGAGGTGGAACATGACGGTAACAAGTGATTAGTTGGTAAGTTATTTTTAACAAAACTTTGTTTCTGTATTACAGAAATGGACGTGTGAGATATGCATTTGGGGTAGAAAAATAAGTTCTATCCATTGTGACAACCAGAGAAAGCAGAATCACATTCCGAGCTATAGTTTGTGAGATGCAACTTGACGGTGACTAGTGAGTAGCTGAAAATCTATTTCTAGCATAACTTTGCTTCTGTATATCATAATTGGACGAATGACATACGCATTTGGGGTCGAATAAAAAGTTCTATCCTTTGGGACCACCAGAGAAAGCAGAATCACTTTCCGAGCTATAGTTTGTGAGATGCAACTTCACGTTGACTAGTGAATAGCTGAAAATCTATTTCTAGCATAACTTTGCTTCTGTATATCAGAATTGGACGAATGACATGCATTTGGGGTCGATAAAAAAGTTCTATCCATTGTGAAAACTAGAGAATCAGAATCACATTCCGAGCTATAGTTTGTGAGATGCAACTTCACGGTGACTAGTGAATAGCTGAAAATCTATTTCTAGCATAACTTTGCATAAGTATATCAGAATTGGACGAATGACATATGCATTTGGGGTCGAAAAATAATTTCTATCCATTGTGACAACCAGATTAATCTGAATCACTTTCCGAACTATAGTTTTTGAGATGCAACTTGGCGGTGTAAAGTGAACAGCTGAAAATCAATTTTTAACAAAACTTTGTTTCCATATATCAGAATTGGACGTGTAAAATATGCATTTGGGGTAGAAAAATAAGTTCTATCCTTTGTGACAACCATAGAAAGCAAAATCACTTTCCGAGCTATAGTTTGTTAGATGCAACTTGACGGTGACAAGTGAATAGTTGAAAATCTATTTTTTGTATAAGTTTTTTCCTGTATATCAGAATTGGACGTATGACATATGCATTTGGGGTATAAAAATAATTTCTATCTATGAGACAACCAGATAAAACAGTATCACTTTCCGAGCTATAGTTTGTGAGATGCAACTTGACGGTGACAAGTGTATAGTTGAAAATCTATTTTTAGCAATACTTTGTTTCTGTATATCAGAATTGGACGAATGACATATGCATTTGGGGTAGAAAAATAAGTTCTATCCCTTGGAACAACAAGAGAAAGAAGAATCACTTTCCGGGCTATAGTTTGTGAGATGCAACTCATTGACAAGTGAATAGTTGAAAATCTATTTTTAGCACAAGTTTTTTTCTGTATTTCAGAATTGGACGTATGACATATGCATTTGGGGTAGAAAAATAAGTTCTATCCATTGTGACAACCAGAGAAAGCAGAATCAATTTCCGAGCTATAGTTTGTGAGATGCAACTTGACGATGACAAGTGAATAGTTGAAAATCTATTTTTAACAAAATTTGTTTCCGTATAACAGAATTGGACGTTTGAGATATGCATTTGGGGTAGAAAAATAAGTTCTATCCCTTGAAGCAACCAGAGAAAGCAGAATCACTTTCCAGGCTATAGTTTGTGACAAGTGACAAGTGAATAGTTTAAAATCTAATTTTAGCATAACTTTGTTTCCGTATATCAGAATTGGACGAGTGAGATATGCATTTGGGGTAGAAAAATAATTTCTATCCATTGTGACAACCAGATAAATCCAAATCACTTTCTGAACTATAGTTTATGAGATGCAACTTGGGGTTGTCAAGTGAATAGTTGATAATCTATTTTTAGCATAAGTTTTTTCCTGTATACCAGAATTGGACGTTTGACATATACATTTGGGGTAGAAAAATAAGTTCTATCTATGTGACATCCAGATAAAGCAGAATCACTTTCCGAGCTATAGTTTGTGAGATGCAATTTGACGGTGACAAGTGAATAGTTGAATATCTATTTCTAGCATAACTTTGTTTCTGTATATCAGAATTAGACGAATGACATATGCATTTGAGATTGAAAAATAAGTTCTATCCTTTGGGACAACCAGAGAATGCAGAATCACTTTTCGAGCTATAGTTTGTGAGATGCAAATTGACGGTGACAAGTGAATAGTTGAAAATTTATTTTTAGCATAACTTTGTTTCAGTATATCAGAATTGGACGTGTGAGTTATGCATTTGGGGTAGAAATATAGTTTCTATCTATTGTGACAACCAGAGATATCCAAATCACTTTCCGGACTATAGTTTCTAAGATGCAACTTTGCGGTGACAAGTCAATAGTTGAAAATCTATTTTTAGAGTAAGCTTTTTCCTGTATATCAGAATTGGACGTATGACATATGCATTTGGGGTAGAAAAATAATTTCTATCTATGTGACATCCAGATAAAGCAGAATCACTTTCCGAGCTATAGTTTGTGAGATGCAATTTGACGGTGACAAGTGAATAGATGAAAATCTATTTCTAGATTAACTATGTTTCTGTATATCAGAATTGGACGAATGACATATGCATTTGGGGTAGAAAAATAAGTTCTATCCTTTGGGACAATCAGAGAATGCAGAATCACTATTCGGGCTATAGTTTGTGCGATGCAACTTGACGGTGATAAGTGAATAGTTGAAAATCTATTTTTAGCATAACTTTGTTTCAGTATATAAGAATTGGACGTGTGAGTTATGCATTTGGGGTAGAAAAATAGTTTCTATCCATTGTGACAACCAGAGATATCCAAATCACTTTCCGGACTACAGTTTCTAAGATGCAACTTTGCGGTGACAAGTGAATAGTTGAAAATCTATTTTTAGCATTAGTTTTTTCCTGTATATCAGAATTGGACGTATGACATATGCATTTGGGGTAGAAAAATAAGTTCTATCTATGTGACACCAGATAAAGCAGAATCACTTTCCGAGCTATAGTTTGTGAGATGCAATTTGACGGTGACAAGGGAATAGTTGAAAATCTATTTATAGAATAACTATGTTTCTGTATATCAGAATTGGACGAATGACATATGCATTTGGGGTAGAAAAATAAGTTCTATCCCTTGGGACAACTAAAGAATACAGAATCACTTTTCGAGCTATTGTTTGTTAGATGCAATTTGACGGTGACAAGTGAATAGTTGAAAATCTATTTCTAGAATAACTATGTTTCTGTATATCAGAATTGGACGAATGACATATGCATTTGGGGTAGAAAAATAAGTTCTATCCTTTGGGACAACCAGAGAATGCAGAATCACTTTTCGAGCTATAGTTTGTGAGATGCAACTTGACAGTGACAAGTGAATAGTTGAAAATCTATTTTTGGCATAAGTTTTTCTCTATATATCAGAATTGGGCGTATGACATATGCATTTGGGGTATAAAAATAAGTCCTATCTATGTGACATCCAGATAAAACAAAATCACTTTCTGAGCTATAGTTTGTGAGATGCAACTTGACGGTGACAAATGAATAGTTGAAAATCTTTTTTTAGCATAACTTTGTTTCAGTATATCAGAATTGGACGTGTGAGTTATGCATTTGGGGTAGAAAAGTAGTTTCTATCCATTGTGACAACCAGAGATATCCAAATCACTTTCCGGACTACAGTTTCTAAGATGCAACTTTGCGGTGACAAGTGAATAGTTGAAAATCTATTTTTAGCATAAGTTTTTTCCTGTATATCAGAATTGGACGTATGACATATGCATTTGGGGTAGAAAAATAAGTTTTATCTATGTGACAAACAGATAAAACAGAAATACTTTCCGAGCTATAGTTTGTGAGATGCAACTTGACGGTGACAAGTGAATAGTTGAAAATCTATTTTTAGCATAACTTTGTTTCAGTATATCATAATTGGACGTGTGAGTTATGCATTTGGGGTAGGAAAATAGTTTCTATCCATTGTGACAACCAGAGATATCCAAATCACTTTCCGGACTATAGTTTCTAAGATGCAACTTGGCGGTGACAAGTGAATAGTTGAAAATCTATTTTTAGCATAAGTTTTTTCCTGTATATCAGAATTTGACGTATTACATATGCATTTGGGTAGAAAAATAAGTTCTATCTATGTGACATCCAGATAAAGCAAAATCACTTTCCGAGCTATAGTTTGTGAGATGCAATTTGACGGTGACAAGTGAATAGTTGAAAATATATTTCTAGCATAACTATGTTTCTGTATATCAGAATTGGACGAATGACATATGCATTTGGGGTAAAAAAATAGTTCTAACCTTTGGGACAACCGGAGAATGCAGAATCACTTTCCGAGCTTTAGTTTCTGAGATGCAACTTGACGGTGACAAGTGAATAAATGAAAATCTATTTTTAGCATAAGTTTTTTCCTGTATATCAGAATTGGACGTATGACATATGCATTTGGGGTAGAAAAATAATTTCTATCTATGGCACAACCAGATAAAGCATAATTACATTCTGAACTATAGTTTGTGAGATGCAACTTTACGGTGACAAGTGAAAAGTTGAAAATCTATTTTAAGCATAACTTTGTTTCTGTATATCAGAATTGGACGTGTGATATATGCATTTGGGGTAGAAAAATAATTTCTATCTATGTGACAACCGGGTAAAGTAGAATTACTTTCTGAGCTATAATTTGTGAGATGCCACTTGACGGTGACAAGTGAATAGTTCAAAATCAATTTTTAGCATAACTTTTGTTCTGTATATCAGAATTGGATGTGTGAGATATGCATTTGGGGTAGAAAAATAATTTCTATCCATTGTGACAACCAGAGAAATCCGAATCACTTTCGGAACTATAGTTTCTGAGATGCAACTTGGCGGTAAAAAGTGAAGAGTTGAAAATCTATTTTTAGCATAACTTTGTTTCAGTATAACAGAATTGGACGAGTGAGATATGCATTTGGGGTAGAAAAATAAGATCTATCCTTTGGGACAACTAGAGAATGCAGAATCACTTTTCGAGCAATAGTTTGTGAGATGCAACTTGACGGTGACAAGTGAATAGTTGAGAATCTATTTTTAGCATAAGTTATTTTCATATATCAGAATTGGACGTTTGACATACGAATTTGGGGTAGAAAAATAAGTTCTATCCTTTGGGACAACCAGAGAAAGCAGAATCACTTTCCGAGCTATAGTTTGTGAGATGCAACTTGATGGTGACAAGTGAATAGTTGAAAAGCTATTTCTTGAATAACTTTGTTTCTGTATATCAGAATTGGACGAATGACATATGCATTTGGGGTAGAAAAATAAGTTCTATCCTTTGGGACAACCATAGCATGCAGAATCACTTTCCGAGCTATAGTTTGTGAAATACAACTTGACGGTGACAAGTGAATAGTTGAAAATCTATTTTTAGCATAACTTTGTTTCAGTATATCAGAATTGGACGTATGACGTATGTATTTGGGGTAGAAAAATATGTTCTATCTATGTGACAACCAGAGAAAGCAGAATCAATTTCCAAGATATAGTTTGTGAAATGCAACTTGACGGTGACAATTGAATAGTTGAAAATCTATTTTAACGAAATTTGTTTCCGTATAACAGAATTGGATGTGTGAGATATGCATTTGGGGTAGAAAAATAAGTTCTATCCATTGTGACAACCAGAGAAAGTAGAATCACTTTTCGAACTATAGTTTGTGAGATGCAACTTGGCAGTGAAAAGTGAAGAGTCGAAAATCTATTTTTAGCATAACTTTGTTTCCGTATAACAGAATTGGACATGTGAGATATGCATTTGGGGTATAAAAATAAGTTCTATTCATTGTGACAACTACAGAAAGCAGAATCACTTTCCGAGCTATAGTTTGTTAGATGCAACTTGGCGGTGAAAAGTGAAAGTCGAAAATCTATTTTTAGCATAACTTTGTCTCAGATTTCAGAATTGCACGTGTGACATACGAATTTGGGGTAGAAAAAATAGTTCAATCCATTGTGACAACCAGAGAAAGCAGAAACACTTTCCGAGCTATAGTTTGTGAGATGCAACATAACGGTGACAAGTGATTAGTTGGTAAGTTATTTTTACCAAAACTTTGTTTCCGTATAACAGAATTGGACGTGTGAGATAAGCATTTGGGGTAGAAAAATAAGTTCTATCCATTGTGACAACCAGAGAAAGCAGAATCACTTTCCGAACTATAGTTTGTGAGATGCAACTTGGCGGTGAAAAGTGAAAGTTGAAAATCTATTTTTAGCATAACTTTGTTTCCAGATATCTGAATTGGACGTGTGACATATGAATTTGGGGTAGAAAAATAAGTTCTATCCATTGTGACAACCGGAGAATGCAGAATCACTTTCCGAGCTATAGTTTGTAAGATGCAACATGACGGTGACAAATGATTAGTTGTTAATTTATTTTTAACAAAACTGTGTTTTTGTATAACAGAATTGGACGTGTGAGATATGCATTTGGGGCAGAAAAATAAGTTCTTTCCTTAGGGAGAACCAGTGAAATAAAAATCACTTTCCGAGCTATAGTTTTTGAGATGCAACTTGACAGTTACAAGTGAATAGTTAAAAATCTATTTTTAGCATAATTTTTTTTCTGTATATCAGAATTGGACGTGTGAGATATGTATTTGGGGTAGAAAAATAATTTCTATCCATTATGACAACCAGAAAATCTGAATCACTTTCCGAGCTATAGTTTGTGAGATGCAACTTGGCAGTGAAAAGTGAACAGTTGAAAATCTATTTTTCACAAAACTTTGTTTCCGTATATCAGAATTGGATGTGTGAGATATGCATTTGGGGTAGAAAACTAATTTCTATCCATTGTGACAACTAGAGAAAGCAGAAACACTTTCCGAGCTATAGTGTGTGAGACGCAACTTGGCGGTGAAAAGTGAAAGTTGAAAACCTATTTTTTAGCATAACTTTGTTTCCGTATTTCAAAATTGGACGTGTGACATATGCATGTGGGATAGAAAAATAAGTTCTATCAATTGTGACAACCATAGAAAGAAGAATCACTTTTCGAGCTATAGTTTGTGAGATGCAACATGACGGTGACAAGTGAATAGTTAATAATCTATTTTTAACAAAACTTTGTAACCGTGTAACAGAATTGGACGTGTGAGATATGCGTGTGGGGTAGAAAAATAAGTTCTATCTATTGTGACGACCAGAGGAAGCAGAATCACTTTCCGAACTATAGTTTGTGAGATGCAACTTGGCGGTGAAAAGTGAAAGTTGAAAATCTATTTTTAGCATAACTTTGTTTCCGGGTATCAGAATTGGACGTGTGACATATGAATTTGGGGTAGAAAAATAAGTTCTATCCATTGTGACAACCATAGAAAGCAGAATTACTTTTCGAGCTATAGTTTGTGAGATGCAACATTACGGTAACAAGTGAATAGTTGATAATCTATTTTTAACAAAACTTTGTTTCCGTATATCAGAATTGGACGAATGACATATGCATTTGGGGTAGGAAAATAAGTTCTATCCTTTTGGACAACCAGAGAAAGCAGAACCACTTTTAGAGCTATAGTTTGTGAGATGCAACTTGACGGTGACAAGTGAATAATTGAAAATCTATTTTTAGCATAACTTTGTTTCCGTATAACAGAATTGGACGTGTGAGATATGCATTTGGGGAGGAAAAATAAGTTCTATCCATTGTGACAACCAGAGAAAGCGGAATCACTTTCCGAGCTATAGTTTGTTAGATGCAACTTGGCAGTGAAAAGTGAAAGTCGAAAATCTATTTTTAGCCTAACTTTGTTTCGGATTTCAGAATTGCACGTGTGACATAACGAATTTGGGGTAGAAAAATAAGTTCTATCCATTGTGACAACCAGAGAAAGCAGAATCACATTCCAAGCTATTGTTTGTGAGATGCAACATGACGGTGACAAGTGATTAGTTGGTAAGTTATTTTTAACAAAACTTTGTTTCCGTATAACAGAAATGGACGTGTGAGATATGCATTTGGGGTAGAAAAATAAGTTCTATCCATTGTAACAACCATAGAAAACAGAATCACTTTCCGAGCTATAGTTTGTGATATGCAACTTGACGGTGACAAGTGATTAGTTGGTAATTTTTTTTAACAAAACTTTGTTTCCGTATATCAGAATTGGACGTGTAAAATATGCATTTGGGGTAGAAAAATAAGTTCTATCCTTTGGGATAACCAAAGAAAGCAGAATCACTTTCCGAGCTATAGTTTGTGAGATGCAACTTGACGGTGACAAGTGAATAGTTGAAAAGCTATTTCTTGCATAACTTTGTTTCTGTATATCAGAATTGGACGAATGACATATGCATTTGCGGTAGAAAAATAAGTTCTATCCTTTGGGACAACCATAGAATACAGAATCACTTTCCGTGCTATAGTTTCTGAAACACAACTTGACGGTGACAAGTGAATAGTTGAAAATCTATTTTTAGCATAACTTTGTTTCTGTATATCATAATTGGACGTATGACGTATGTATTTTGGGTAGAAAAATATGTTCTATCTATGTGACAACCAGATAAAGCAGAATCAATTTCCATGATATAGTTTGTGAAATGCAACTTGACGGTGACAATTGAATAGTTGAAAATCTATTTTAACGAAATTTGTTTCCGTATAACAGAATTGGATGTGTGAGATATGCATTTGGGGTAGAAAAATAAGTTCTATCCATTGTGACAACCAGAGAAAGTAGAATCACTTTTCAAACTATAGTTTGTGAGATGCAACTTGGCGGTGAAAAGTGAACAGTCGAAAATCTATTTTTAGCATAACTTTGTTTCCGTATAACAGAATTGGACATGTGAGATATGCATTTGGGGTAGAAAAATAAGTTCTATTCATTGTGACAACTAGAGAAAGCAGAATCACTTTCCGAGCTATAGTTTGTTAGATGCAACTTGGCGGTGAAAAGTGAAAGTCGAAAATCTATTTTTAGCATAACTTTGTTTCAGATTTCATAATTGCACGTGTGACATACGAATTTGGGGAAGAAAAAAAAGTTCAATCCATTGTGACAACCAGAGAAAGCAGAATCACTTTCCGAGCTATAGTTTGTGAGATGCAACATAACAGTGACAAGTGATTAGTTGGTAAGTTATTTTTACCAAAACATTGTTTCCGTATAACAGAATTGGACGTGTGAGATATGCATTTGGGGTAGAAAAATAAGTTCTATCCATTGTGACAACCAGAGAAAGCAGAATCACTATCCGAGCTATAGTTTGTGAGATGCAACATAACGGTGACAAGTGAATAGTTGAAAATCTATTTTTAGCATTACTTTGTTTCCGTATAACAGAATTGGATGTGTGAGATATGCATTTGGGGTAGAAGACTAATTTCTATCCATTGTGACAACCAGAGAAAGAAGACTCACTTTCCGAGCTATAGTGTGTGAGACGCAACTTGGCGGTGAAAAGTGAAAATTGAAAACCTATTTTTAGCATAACTTTGTTTCCGTATATCAAAATTGGACTTGTGAAAAATGAATTTGGGGTAGAAAAATAAATTCTATCAATTGTGACAACCATAGAAAGAAGAATCACTTTCCGAGCTACAGTTTGTGAGATGCAACTTGGCGGTGAAAACTGAACAATTGAAAATCTATTTTTAACAAAAGTTTGTTTCCGTATATCAGAATTGGATGTGTGAGATATGCATTTGGGGTAGAAAAATAAGTTCTATCCATTGTGTCAACTAGAAAATGCAGAATCACTTTCCGAGCTATAGTTTCTAAGATGCAACATGACGGTGACAAGTTAATAATTGATAAACTATTTTTAACAAAACTTTGTTTCCGTATAACAGAATTGGACGTGTGAGATATGCGTTTGGGGTATAAAACTAAGTTCTATCTATTGTGACAACCAGAGAAAGCAAAATCACTTTCAGAACTATAGTTTGTGAGATGCAACTTGGCGATGAAAAGTGAAAGTTGAAAATCTATTTTTAGCATAACTTTGTTTCCGGATATCAGAATTGGACGTGTGACATATGAATTTGGGGTAGAAAAATAAGTTCTATCCATTGTGACAACCGGAGAATGCAGAATAACTTTCCGAGCTATAGTTTGTAAGATGCAACATGACGTTGACAAATGATTAGTTGTTAATTTATTTTTAACAAAACTGTGTTTTCGTATAACAGAATTGGACGTGTGAGATATGCATTTGGGGCAGAAAAATAATTTCTTTCCTTAGGGAGAACCAGTGAAAGAAAAATCACTTTCCGAGCTATAGTTTTTGAGATGCAACTTGACGATTACAAGTGAATAGTTAAAAATCTATTTTTAGCATAATTTTTTTTCTGTATATCAGAATTGGACGTGCTAGATATGCATTTGGGGTAGAAAAATAATTTCTATCCATTATGACAACCAGAAAATCTGAATCACTTTCCGAGCTATAGTTTGTGAGATGCAACTTGGTGGTGAAAAGTGAATAGTTGAAAATCTATTTTTCACAAAACTTTGTTTCCGTATATCAGAATTGGATGTGTGAGATATGCATTTGGGGTAGAAAACTAATTTCTATCCATTGTGACAACTAGAGAAAGCAGAAACACTTTCCGAGCTATAGTGTGTGAGACGCAACTTGGCGGTGAAAAGTGAAAGTTGAAAACCTATTTTTTAGCATAACTTTGTTTCCGTATATCAAAATTGGACGTGTGACATATGCATCTGGGATAGAAAAATAAGTTCTATCAATTGTGACAACCATAGAAAGAAGAATCACTTTTCGAGCTATAGTTTGTGAGATGCAACATGACGGTGACAAGTGAATAGTTAATAATCTATTTTTAACAAAACTTTGTAACCGTATAACAGAATTGGACGTGTGAGATATGCGTGTGGGGTAGAAAAATAAGTTCTATCTATTGTGACGACCAGAGGAAGCAGAATCACTTTCCGAACTATAGTTTGTGAGATGCAACTTGGCGGTGAAAAGTGAAAGTTGAAAATCTATTTTTAGCATAACTTTGTTTCCGGATATCAGAATTGGACGTGTGACATATGAATTTGGGGTATAAAAATAAGTTCTATCCATTGTGACAACCATAGAAAGCAGAATTACTTTTCGAGCTTTAGTTTGTGAGATGCAACATTACAGTAACAAGTGAATAGTTGATAATCTATTTTTAACAAAACTTTGTTTCCGTATATCAGAATTGGACGAATTACATATGCATTTGTGGTAGGAAAATAAGTTCTATCCTTTTGGACAACCAGAGAAAGCAGAACCACTTTTAGAGCTATAGTTTGTGAGATGCAACTTGACGGTGACAAGTGAATAATTGAAAATCTATTTTTAGCATAACTTTGTTTCCGTATAACAGAATTGGACGTGTGAGATATGCATTTGGGGAGGAAAAATAAGTTCTATCCATTGTGACAACCAGAGAAAGCAGAATCACTTTCCAGCTATAGTTTGTGAGATGCAACTTGACGGTGATAAGTGAATAGTTGAAAATCTATTTTTAGCCTAAGTTTTTTTATGTATATCAGAATTGGACGTATGAGATATGCATTTGGGGTAGAAAAATAATTTATATCTATGTGACAACCAGATAAAGCAGAATCACTTTCTGAGCAATAGTTTGTGAGATGCAACTTGACGGTGACAAGTGAATAGTTGAAAATATATTTTTATCATAACTTTGTTTCTGTATATCAGAATTGGACGTGTGAGATATGCATTTGGTGTAGAAAAATAATTTCAATCCATTGTGTCAACCAGAGAAATCCGAATAACATTCCGAACTACAGTTTCTGAGATGCAACTTGGCGGTGAAAAGTGAACAGTTGAAAATCTATTTTTAACAAAACATTTTTCCGTATATTAGAATTGGATGTGAAAAATATGAATTTGGGGTAGAAAAATAAGTTCCATCCATTGTGACAACCTGAGAAAGCAGAATCACTTTCCGAGCTATAGTTTGTGAGATGCAACTTGACGGTGACAAGTGAATAGTTGAAAATCAATTTTTGGCATAAGTTTATTTCTGTATATCAGAATTGGACGAATGACATATGCATTTTGGGTAGAAAAATAATTTATATCTATGTGACAACCAGATAAAGCAGAAACACTTTCCAAGCAATAATTTGTGAGATGCAACTTGACGGTGACAAGTGAATAAGTGAAAATCTATTTCTAGCATAACTTTGTTTCCGTTTATCATAATTGGATGAATGACATATGCATTTGGGGTAGAAAAATAAGTACTATCCTTTTGGACAACCAGAGAAATCAGAATCACTTTTAGAGCTATAGTTTGTGAGATGCAACTTGACGGTGACAAGTGAATAATTGAAAATCTATTTTTAGCATAACTTTGTTTCCGTATAACAGAATTGGACGTGTGAGATATGCATTTGGGGAGGAAAATTAAGTTCTACCCATTGTGACAACCAGAGAAAGCAGAATCACTTTCTGAGCTATAGTTTGTGAGATGCAACTTGACGGTGACAAGTGAATAATTGAAAATCTATTTTTAGCATAACTTTGTTTCCGTATAACAGAATTGGACGTGTGAGATATGCATTTGGGGAGGAAAATTAAGTTCTATCCATTGTGACAACCAGAGAAAGCAGAATCACTTTCCGAGCTATAGTTTGTGAGATGCAACTTGACGGTGACAAGTGAATAGTTGAAAATCTCTTTTTAGCATAACTTTGTTTCTGTATATCAGAATTGGACGTGTGAGACATGCATTTGGGGTAGAAAAATAAGTTCTATCCATTGTGACAACCATTGATAGCAGAATCACTTTCCGAGCTATAGTTTGTGACATGCAACTTGACGGTGACAAGTGAATAGTTGAAAATATATTTTTATCATAACTTTGTTTCTGTATATCAGAATTGGATGTGTGAGATATGCATTTGGTGTAGAAAAATAATTTCAATCCATTGTGACAACCAGAGAAATCCGAATAACATTCCGAACTACAGTTTCTGAGATGCAACTTGGCGGTGAAAAGTGAACAGTTGAAAATCTATTTTTAACAAAACTTTGTTTCCTTATATTAGAATTGGACGTGAAAAATATGAATTTGGGGTAGAAAAATAAGTTCCATCCATTGTGACAACCAGAGAAAGCAGAATGACTATCCGAGCTATAGTTTGTGAGATGCAACATAACGGTGACAAGTGAATAGTTGAAAAGCTATTTTTAGCATAACTTTGTTTCCGTATTACACAATTGGATGTGTGAGATATGCATTTGGGGTAGAAAACTTATTTCTATCCGTTGTGACAACCTGAGAAAGCATAATCACTTTCCGAGCTATAGTGTGTGAGAGGCAACTTGGCGGTGAAAAGTGAAAGTTGAAAACCTATTTTTAGCATAACTTTGTTTCTGTGTATCAAAATTGGACTTGTGACATATGAATTTGTGACAACAATATAAAGAAGAATCACTTTCCGAGCTATAGTTTGTGAGATGCAACTTGGCGGTGAAAAGTGAATAGTTGAAAATCTATTTTTAACAAAAGTTTGTTTCCGTATATCAGCATTGGACATGTGACATATGCATTTGGGGTAGAAAAATAAGCTCTATCAATTGTGACAGCCAAAGAAAGCAGAATCACTTTCCGAGCTATAGTTTGTGGGATGCAACTTGGAAGCGAAAAGTGAACAATCGAAAATCTATTTTTAACAAAACTTTGTTTCGGTGTATTAGAATTGGATGTGTGAGATATGCATTTGGGGTATAAAAATAAGTTCTATCTATGTGACAACCAGAAAAAACAGAATCACTTTCCGCGCTATAGTTTGTGAGATGCAACTTGGCTGTGAAAAGTGAAAGTTGAAAATCTATTTTTAGCATAACTTTGTTTCCGTATATCAGAATTGGACATTTGACATATGCATTTGGGGTATAAAAATAAGTTCTATCAATTGTGACTACCATAGAAAGCAGAATCACTTTCTGAGCTATAGTTTGTGGGGTGCAACTTGGCAGTGAAAAGTGAATAGTTGAAAATCTATTTTTAACTAAACTTTGTTTCCGTATATTAGAATTGGACGTGTGAGATATGCATTTGGGCTCTAAAAATAAGTTCTATCCATTGTTACAACCAGGGAAAGCAGAATTACTTTCTGAGTTATAGTATATGACATGCAACTTGACGGTGACAAGTGAATAGTTGAAAATCTATTTTTAGTATAACTTTGTTTCTATATATCATAATTGGACGTGTTAGATATGCATTTGGGGTAGAAAATAATACCTATCCGTTGTGACAACCAGAGAAAACATAACTATTTTTCGAGCTATAGTTTGTGAGATGCAACTTTACGATGAAAAGTGATAAGTTGAAAATCTATTTTTAGCATAACTTTGTTACCGTTTATCAGAATTGGACGTTTGAGATATGCATTTGGGGTAGAAAATAATTTCTATCCCTTGTGACAACCAGAGAAAGCCTAATCACTTTCCGAGCTATAGTTTGTGAGATGCAACTTGGCGGTGAAAAGTGAAAGTTGAAAATCTATTTTTAGCATAACTTTGTTTATGTATATTAGAATTGGACGTGTGACATATGCATTTGAGGTAGAAAAATAAGTTCTAACTGTTAGGTATCAGTGGTTACAATACACCTAGAACGGGGGGGGGGGGGGGAGAATAGGTGTAGCGGTTAGAATATCCGCTTTTCGAAAAACAACACTTAATGCCGAAATACACCTAATTAATCTATTAACAGAATAGTGTAATCGATTAACACAATCAACACAGTCCACTTAATCGATTAACAAAATGAATGTACTCGATTAAAAAACTTGACTTAATCGATTAAACAGAGACAGTAAGCTTAGGTAGATACGATTATTTGCACAACAATTAACCGATAACAAAACTAATTTACAAAGCTTACAAATTTATCAGAGTATTAACAGTATAGCACAGAAACATATTATCAATTAAATCTACTATACAAGTTAATCAATTAAATGCAATAAAGAGAGAGAGAGAAAAATCCTGCAACACAAATTTTATCCTGGTTCGTTTGCTTGTCCACCGCAAACTACATCCAGGCCTCCCGGCTGATTTTGGAGATTTTTCTTCACTATAATTGAATCAATGTTATTACATACACATCATCCAATTACAACACTTAGACAATTACAAGATAATAAAGACTCCTATTCTATGGTTTGACTCCCTTCCTACCGACATAGAAAACCTTTCTTTCGGCGTAGCCCCAGCCAAGAACCTCTATTCTTTCCTTATCTCTAAGTCTAAACCCAATGAAGATACACTCAATCTCTTTGGCGATACGACACCTCGAGATTCCCAATGTTACAACAATTTCTCAATCAAAACGAAATAGAGTAAACTTAAGCTATTACAAAGCTTATATCTAACAAGAAAACACTTTACTCTAATCACCTAATACAAACTCATGCAATATGAAAATGTATTAGTTTGAAAACAGAATGCATAGAATGTAAACATCTAATCAAGAAACATCAATAATATGCATGAACATGTGATATGAAAAGATGAGAAGTATATCATGTAATGCACTCAATCCTAAAGCATAGAATTCTCTCTTTTCTAAACTCACAAATGCATTTACAATTAGATGCAACAATTAACACGAAAAATGCTCTAACTCTCTAAAAATGCAACATGCAACTTATGAGATCAATTCTGAAAAACGCAGTTTATAAAGAATTAATTTTGAAGCCCAGTTAATCGATTAACGGATGCCTTAATCGATTAAACTGTGCAAACAGTTAGATTAATCGATTAACCTATGCCTTAATCGATTAACAACATATTTTCATGTGTAAAAAACTCAAATACGTTATGCACTTTAATTCATACATGTTTAACACTTAGTTTATGCCTAGGATGCACATATACATGTATTAATGTGATGCATGAACATATTATGAATGACATATCTCAAAATGAAAATGATTTAAAAGATTTATGCATATGAGACATGTATTAGGTGACTTAAGCCTTAGACTCAACTTAAACTAATCTCTAGTCTAAGCTTAGTACCAATCAGAAGACTTAAGCACGTTGAGATGTTGATGATCTTCAAGCTTTTATACGCACAAGTTGTCCTCATCAAAACCATGACACAAAAAGAGAGCTTTCCAAAGTGTTCCTCTTGACATGCACACTTTCAATCTCCCCCTTTTTGATGATGACAAACACTACATCAAATATATCAACTGTGATGAAATAGCTTGAAGATTGTGTTGGCATGGTTGATATGATGCGCAAATATTTCGGAAGCTGTTATTACGATCAACCTGCACAATCAGAAAACAACAAAACAACCTTTCTCCCCCTTTTGACATTATCAAAAAGATAACCCAAGTCAAAAATAAGGCAGATATATGAGTTATGCATAAAACAAAGTCAATGAGTTAATTTGGGATTTAACAATTAACCTGTTTTATTTTGTAGAAAATTAAACAAATGCGCTAGTTTATACAAAAGAAATAGCCAATTTGGTAAAATGAACGGCATGCAAGATTTACCATATCAAATCATAATAAGCTGAAAATCTCATATGATCAAGAACCATTCACATAATCAAAATAAGCTATTCGACATAATCAAAATAACACTAGCATAAAGAGTAAAAGTATTCAGCAATCAAACAGACCATGAAATGTCAATTAAGAACATTCAAGAGGCACACAAAAGAGAAACTTGAATCCATAACAACAGCTGAATCTAGGAAGTGCCATAAAGAAGAAATAAACCTAATGGTGAGATATCCTAGGTCTAAAGTCTTCTAAGCTATGGTTGAGGTGGAGGTGGAGGATCGTTAGTGTGATCAGCAGGAATGACAATGTTCTGATCTCCCCTGATAAGGACAGTTAACCTATGCCTTAATCGATTAACAGCATATTTTCATTTGTAAAAAACTCAAATACGTTATGCACTTTAATTCATACATGTTTAACACTTAGTTTATGCCTAGGATGCACATATACATGTATTAATGTGATGCATGAACATATTATGAATGACATATCTCAAAATGAAAATGATTTAAAAGATTTATGCATATGAGACATGTATTAGGTGACTTAAGCCTTAGACTCAACTTAAACTAATCTCTAGTCTAAGCTTAGTACAAATCAGAAGACTTAAGCACGTTGAGATGTTGATGATCTTCAAGCTTTTATACGCACAAGTTGTCCTCATCAAAACCATGACACAAAAAGAGAGCTTTCCAAAGTGTTCCTGTTGACATGCACACTTTCACCAACCATTGTTACAACCATAGAAAGCAGAATCACTTTCCAAGCTATAGTTTGTGAGATGCAACTTCGCGGTGAAAAGTGAACAGTTGAAAATCTATTTTTAACAAAACTTTGTTTCCGTATATCAGAATTGGATGTGTGAGATATGCATTTGGGGTATAAAAATAAGTTCTATCCATTCTGACAACCAGAGAAAGCAGAATCACTTTCTGAGCTATAGTTTGTGAGATGCAACAGTGAATAGTTGAAAATCTCTTTTTAGCATAACTTTGTTTCCATATATCAGAATTGGACGTGTGAGACATGCATTTGGGGTAGAAAAATAAGTTCTATCCATTGTGACAACCATTGAAAGCAGAATCACTTTTCGAGCTATAGTTTGTGATATGCAACTTGACGGTGAGAAGTGAATAGTTGAAAATCTATTTTTGGCATAAGTTTTTCTCTATATATCAAAATTGGGTGTATGACATATGCATTTGGGGTAGAAAAATAAGTCCTATCTATATGACAACCAGATAAAGCAGAATCGCTTTCTGAGCTATAGTTTGTGAGATGCAACTTGACGGTGACAAGTGAATAGTTGAAAATCTATTTTTAGCAAAACTTTGTTTCCGTATATCAGATTTGGATGTGTAAGATATGCATTTGGTGTAGAAAAATAAGTTCTATCCATTGTGACACACAGAGAAAGCAGAATCACCATCCGAGCTATAGTTTGTGAGATGCAACATAACGGTGACAAGTGAATAGTTGAAAATTTATTTTTAGCATAACTTTGTTTCCGTATAACAGAATTGGATGTGTGAAATATGCATTTGGGGTAGAAATCTAATTTCTATCCATTGTGACAACCTGAGAAAGCAGAATCACTTTCCGAGCTATAGTGTGTGAGAGGCAACTTGGCGGTGAAAAGTGAAAGTTGAAAACCTATTTTTAGCATAACTTTGTTTCCGTATATCAAAATTGGACTTGTGACATATGAATTTGGGGTAGAAAAATAAGTTCTATGAATTGTGACAACAATAGAAAGCAGAACCACTTTCCGAGCTATAGTTTGTGAGATGCAACTTGGTGGTGAAAAGTGAATAGTTGAAAATCTATTTTTAACAAAAGTTTGTTTCCGTATATCAGAATTGGACATGTGACATATGCATTTGGGGTAGAAAAATAAGCTCTATCAATTGTGACAACCAAAGAAAGCAGAATCACTTTCCGAGCTATAGTTTTTGGGATGCAACTTGGCAGTGAAAAGTGAACAGTTGAAAATCTATTTTTAACAAAACTTTGTTACGGTGTATTAGAATTGGACGTGTGAGATATGCATTTGGGGTATAAAAATAAGTTCTATCTATGTGACAACCAGAAAAAACAGAATCACTTTCCGCGCTATAGTTTGTGAGATGCAACTTGGCTATGAAAATTGAAAGTTGAAAATCTATTTTTAGCATAACTTTGTTTCCGTATATCAGAATTGGACATGTGACATATGCATTTGGGGTATAAAAATAAGTTCTATCAATTGTGACTACCATAGAAAGCAGAATCACTTTTTGAGCTATAGTTTGTGGGATGCAACTTGGCAGTGAAAAGTGAACAGATGAAAATCCATTTTTAACTAAACTTTGTTTCCGTATATTAGAATTGGACGTGTGAGATATGCATTTGGGCTCTAAAAATAAGTTCTATCCATTGTTGCAACCAGGGAAAGAATAATTACTTTCTGAGTTATAGTTTATGACATGCAACTTGACGGTGACAAATGAATAGTTGAAAATCTATTTTTAGCATAACTTTGTTTCTATATATCATAATTGGACGTGTTGGATATGCATTTGGGGTAGAAAATAATACCTATCCGTTGTGACAACCAGAGAAAGCATAACAATTTTTCGAGCTATAGTTTGTGAGATACAACTTTGCGATGAAAAGTGATAAGTTGAAAATCTATTTTTAGCATAACTTTGTTACCGTTGATCAGAATTGGACGATTGAGATATGCATTTGGGGTAGAAAATAATTTCTATCCCTTGTGACAACCAGAGAAAGCCTAATCACTTTCCGAGCTATAGTTTGTGAGATGCAATTAGGCGGTGAAAAGTGAAAGTTGAAAATCTATTTTTAGCATAACTTTTTTTATGTATATCATAATTGGACGTGTGACATATGCATTTGAGGTAGAAAAATAAGTTCTAACCATTTTTACAACCATAGAAAGCAGAATCACTTTCCAAGCTATAGTTTGTGAGATGCAACTTGGCGGTGAAAAGTGAACAGTTGAAAATCTATTTTTAACAAAACATTGTTTCTGTATATCAAAATTGGATGTGTGAGATATGCATTTGGGGTAGAAATCTAATTTCTATCCATTGTGACAACCTGAGAAAGCAGAATCACTTTCCGAGCTATAGTGTGTGAGAGGCAACTTGGCGGTGAAAAGTGAAAGTTGAAAACCTATTTTTACCATAACTTTGTTTCCGTATATCAAAATTGGACTTGTGACATATGAATTTGGGGTAGAAAAATAAGTTCTATCAATTGTGACAACAATAGAAAGCAGAACCACTTTCCGAGCTATAGTTTGTGAGATGCAACTTGGTGGTGAAAAGTGAAAAGTTGAAAATCTATTTTTAACAAAAGTTTGTTTCCGTATATCAGAATTGGACATGTGACATATGCATTTGGGGTAGAAAAATAAGCTCTATCAATTGTGACAACCAAAGAAAGCAGAATCACTTTCCGAGCTATAGTTTGTGGGATGCAACTTGGCAATGAAAAGTGAACAGTTGAAAATCTATTTTTAACAAAACTTTGTTTCGGTGTATTAGAATTGGACGTGTGAGATATGCATTTGGGGTATAAAAATAAGTTCTATCTATGTGACAACCAGAAAAAACAGAATCACTTTCCGCGCTATAGTTTGTGAGATGCAACTTGGCTGTGAAAAGTGAAAGTTGAAAATCTATTTTTAGCATAACTTTGTTTCCGTATATCAGAATTGGACATGTGACATATGCATTTGGGGTATAAAAATAAGTTCTATCAATTGTGACTACCATAGAAAGAAGAATCACTTTTTGAGCTATAGTTTGTGGGATGCAACTTGGCAGTGAAAAGTGAACAGTTGAAAATCTATTTTTAACTAAACTTTGTTTCCGTATATTAGAACTGGACGTGTGAGATAAGCATTTGGGCTCTAAAAATAATTTCTATCCATTGTTGCAACCAGGGAAAGCATAATTACTTTCTGAGTTATAGTTTATGACGTGCAACTTGACGGTGACAAGTGAAGTAATTTCTACCCCAAATGCATATGTCACACGTCCAATTCTAATATACGGAAACAAAGTTATGCGAAAATTAATTTTCAAATGTTCACTTGTCACCGCTAAGTTATTTCTCACAAACTATACCTCGAAAAGTGATTATGCTTTCTCTGGTTGTCACAATGGATTTAAATTATTTTCCTACCCCAAATGCATATGTCACAAGTCCAAGTCTAAAATACAGAAACAATGTTAAGCAAAAATAGATTTTCAAATGTTCACTTGTCACCGCCAAGTTGCATCTCACAAACTATAGCTCGAAATGTGATTATGCTTTCTCTGGTTGTCACAATGGATTGAACTTATTTTTCTTCCCAAAATGCATATGTCACACGTTCAATTCTAATATACGGAAACAAAGTTATGCATAACTGTTCACTTGTCACCGCCAAACTCATTTTTGAAGTATCTCTGTTTATGAAAATAATCGATTAAAACATTTACTTAATCGATTACCCGTGCTTCAATCTTTAAATGTTTTGAATTTTAACCGTCGTTAATCGATTAAGAATCCATTTAATTGATTATTTACGAAGAATCAAAAAGCATGTTCAGCCTGTTTAGAAGTCACTGTTCATCTTGTTCATGCCTCCTTGTGCCTCCTGACCTAGCTTAGCAAGCCTCTTGAGCTCCCATAACAATCCAAAGTAAGTTTTGTAACGACCCAAAATTCTACCCTTGAAATTTTTTCCTTATTTACTTCAATTTCATACATGTAACCGTCAATCATAAATTACCGAGTGATTAAATTTACTTTAAAAGTCTCGCTTCTCACTCATACCCTATCTTTAAACCATAAGTAACATACAACATTCGATAGCAGAAAAACATAATTCATTAATGTAACTTATTAACCCCCGCATACAATTAGATATGGGTTTCCAAAACACCCGTAGCTACATATATCCCGAGTTATTAGTACCCATGATCAATATCATTTACAAAAATAATAATCTTAGTATCATAAGTCGCTTCAATTACAATAATTTCAAATTACAAAAGAATGGATAAAGAGACCTCAAAACAAAAGTCCCTAAACCCCTACTCAAAATCATCCTTCTCCGTCCACCTACCTGAAATGGGATTAACATTTACAATGCACAACAACACAAAGAATAAGTCATTAATTCAATAAAACTCAATGTCAGTTAATCCACATTTAAATAGGTTTCAACAGTAATATGATTTAAAAACTCTAAAAACCTTTTTCATCATCTATACTTTTGAAAAATCATGCTACATAACTCGAGCTAAAGTCGCTAACCCATTCAGGTCGGCTAAAACGAGTTTTATTTTCATTGGCACTCCACCAATACATTAACCATAAATACACCCATCATCACTACAAACATACCCATATATCTTTATAGTGACTAAGTGATTTATTCATTTATGTCATTACAATTCGAGTCTTATTTCCATTGGTACTCCCCCAATAGGTTTCGAGTCTTATTTCCATTGGTACTCCCCCAATAATATTTATTTCATTGAGTCATATTTCCATTGGTACTCCCACAATAATATCTATTTCATTTGAGTCATCTTTCCATTGGTACTCCCCCAATAATATTAATTCCTTGAGTCATCTTTCCATTGGTTCTCCCCCAATAATATTACTTTTATTGAGTCATCTTTCCATTGGTACTCCCCCAATAATATTACTTTCATTTGAGTCATCTTTCCATTGGTACTCCCCCAATAACATTACTTTTATTATTCATACAGAAAGTCCACGCATTTTCCATATAATGCATAAATTAAAAACTTATCCTTACCTCGGTGAGTGTTGGGTTTGGTTTTTGGTGACTTCGCAAGTTCCACCGGCACCACCTCCAAACTTAGGATCTTTCCTCATTCCCAACACATAACACAATGTTAGTCATTCATTCCAAATAACAAATAAATAACTTATATTGCATCATTCAAACGTACAAGATATTTATCATGTTCACAATGGTCCTATACTACTTTCATTAAGAGTTTTCAACCATCTAACACATACATATCATCTCATATTTTAACATTGTAAAGCAACTCATCTTCTACCTCTAGCATTTCACCCATCTTTCCTCTCTAACCTCATTTTCTCTCTCTAGGGTTTTGGGTTTCCATGAGCCAACCCACAAACCCCTTTCCATTCTTGGAATAATAACTCAATACCAAGAGTTTACGAGGTACAAACGACATAAAATGAACCATAACTCGATAGAGAGAGTCTTCATGGTTTTACACATTTTGAGAAGAGATCCACAATACCAAAAATGGGTTCTCAAAGGAAGAAGAGAGTTAGGATAGAGAGTTTTTACCTCTTCTCAAGCTCTTGAACAAGAATCGAAGTTCCTAGACCTTGGAAATGCTCTCTTCTCTCACCTCTCTTCAATTCTTAACCTAAAATGTGTTTGGGGGTTTCCCTCATTTAATGTTCTCACCGGGTTCTCGCTTAAGCGAGCTTTCTCTCGCTCAAGCGAGAAAATCCCGCCCATTTTAAAAAACTCAACTCTGACCCTCTCGCTCAAGCGAGGGATTCTCGCTCAAGTGAGAATCTCACAATGTCAACAGGTTCCCTCTCGCTCAAGCGAGGTATTCACGCTCAAGCGAGAATCTCACAGTGACAACAGCCCCAATTTGCCATTTCTCGCCCAGGCGAGGCAACTCTCGCTCAAGCGAGAATCTTCCAGTATAGTCCAAGATTTCACCCTCCCAGGTGATCCTTTCTCGCTCAGGCGAGAATCTCTCGCTCAAGCGAGTACCCGAGGACTGATATTATAATTTTAAAGACTTAAAATTTGGGGTGTTACAAGTTTCTTTATAGTTGATCTTATCCTTGAGTCTTCTTCTACCTACATTGCTCTACCAACACATAGATCTACTCCCTTTGACCAACTTTGACCAACCTTGACCATCAATCATGAACACCATTAACCCTCAATCTAAGGAGCTTTCTGGTTTGGTTGAAATCAAAATTGCCTCTGCTGCTTCAAACTCTCTATTAGGGCATAATGGTCCTTTTTATGCACCCGAAGAATAGACAACTAGGTTAGCTAGATTTGCGGGAAGAGGAATCACTCTTACAGCTTACACAAATCTATCTTGGATGACAAATTATGGATTCATGTTTCCATAATTTCTCAAAGTCAAGGGTTGCAAGTACTTGTTGAAATGCATGGAAAAATGTATCCATCATTAATAAGAGAGTTTTATAGCAATTTTAAGTGTAAAAATGGTGTTTATCAAACTATGGCTAAAAACATATTCATCATTTTGGATGAAGATTTCTTAGTTGATATTGGTGGTTTGGGAAGATTCGATCATCCTTAAGGATACTTTGAGGAGAAGCTACTAAGTGCTTTTGAGCCTGTTAGAACATACATAACTATGTCGAGGGATTCACAGCGACATCAGGCAACAAATAAGCCAAATGTCTATGCTTTAGCTGTGGAATATAGACTTTTGTACACTTTACTTGTTTACTATTTGGCTCCTCGTGACCTGCATCATGATGATCCAATAGAGGTTGATCTCTATCTGATGTTTACCTTGAAAGAAAATGTTCGGATTGACTGGCCACATTTACTATTGCTAAACATGCTTGGTTTTTCGACATCATCTGACGCTTTAGGATATCCTATCCTTATCTCCAGAATCATTGAGCATGCACTAGTGGACGTCTCGGATACTGGATACTTAATTAATGACCCCAAGAGAATCTTATTCTAGGCCAGTATATCCATTTTCATATGGACATTTATAAGTATGATGGAATGTGGACATACTTCGAGGATGTGGATTTTTATCCCGAAACTACTGACCTTCCTCCACCAGAAAATAGATCAGATGAGGAATTGGTTGGTCCTCCCATCTAGTATCATGCTTTAGATGAGGCCAACAATGACGAAGCAGAAGAAGATGATGAAGAAGAAGTAGAAGAGGACCCATCAGAATACTCCGATAGCGACTAAAACCCTCCACCTACCAACAAACCTAGTTAGAACCTGATCTAGGATAGTTGACCAGTCTAGGTAGGAGTTGTGTTAGCCTTGAGTCTGCTGTGTCTGCTATTTTTCTTTCCACTACTTTATATGTAATCCTGGCTGACTATTATCTTGTTGCATTTATAATCTGACTATTTGACTGCATAACTTTAACTGTTGTTGTCTTTCTATTTTTTCTATTAGCTTGCTTTATGTGACACTTTTGCTGGTTTTAGTAGAATATATCTATATGTGTTGTATAAAAATGTGCTACTATTGCTATATAGTACAAATATTGTAGAAAATTCTCCATTATTTTCTGTTATAGTGAATAGTGGATTAGCTGCTGTCCTTAATAAATTGTTCACACATAGACCATGTGCACTTGTTTCATCTGTATATACATCTATAAACCGTTATCTTTCCTACCTTTGGTAAATCGGTCCGGTTAATGACCTTTTTGATCATGCCAAAAGGGGGAGAAAGGTCCGGTTAATGACCTTTATACATCTATAAAGGTTGGATCTTCTATAGTGAACAATGGATTTATCTGGTCTTCGCAATGGATTGAACTTATTTTTCTACCCCAAATGAATATGTCAGACGTCTAATTCGGATATTCGGAAACAAAGTTATGCTAAAAATAGATTTTCAACTATTCACTTTTCACCGCCAAGTTGCAATTCACCAACTATAGCTGGGAAAGTAATTTTCCTTTCTATGGTTGTCACAATGGATAGAACTTATTTTTCTACCCCAAATGCATATGTCACACGTCCAATTATGATATACGTAAACAAAGTTATGCTTAAAATAGATTTTCAACTATTCACTTTTCACCGCCAAGTTGCATCTCACAAACTATTGCTCGAAAATTGATTTTGCATTCTATGGTTGTCACAATGGATAGAAATTATTTCTTTACCCCAAATGCATATGTCATACGTCCAATTCAGATATACGGAAACAAAGTTATGCTAAAAATGGATTTTCAACTATTCACTTGTCACCGCCAAGTTGCATCTCAAAAACTATAGTTCGGAAAGTGACTCTGCTTTCTCTGGTTATCAAAATGGATTGAACTTAATTTTCTACCCCAAATTCATATGTCATACGTCCAATTCTGATATACGGAAACAAAGTTATGATAAAAATAGATTCTCAACTATTCACTTTTCACTGCGAAGTTGCATCTCACAAACTATAGCTTGGAAAGAGATTCTCTTCCTTTGGTTGTCACAATGGATAGAAATTATTTTTATACCCCAAATGCATATGTTACACGTCCAATTCTGATATACGGAAACAAAGTTGTGCTAAAAATAGATTTGCAACTATTCACTTTTCCCTGTCATGTTGCATCTCACAAAATATTGCTTGGACAGTGATTCTGCTTTCTCTTATTGTCACAATATATAGAACTTATTTTTCTAGCACAAATGCATATGTCATACGTCCAATTCTGATATACGGAAACAAAGTTATGCTAAAAATAGATTTTCAACTGTTCACTTTTCACCGCCAAGTTGCATCTCACAAAAAATATATCTGAATGTGATTATGCTTTCTCTAGTTGTCACAATGGATAGAACTTATTTTTCTACCCCAAATGCATATGTCACACGTCCAATTCTGATATGCGGAAAAAAAGTTATGCTAAAAATAGATTTTCAACTATTCACTTTTCACCGCCAAGTTGCATCTCACAAACTATAGCTCAAAAAGTGATTCTGATTTTTATGGTTGTCACAATAGATAGAACTTATTTCTCTACCCTAAATGCATATGTCATACGTCCAATTATGATATACGGAAACAAAGTTATGCTACAAATAAATTTTCAACTATTCACTTTTTACCGTCAAGTTGCATCTCGCAAACTATAACTCGAAAAGTAATTTTGGTTGTCGCAATGGATTGAACTTATGTTTCTACCCCAAATGCATATGTCATATGTGCTATTCTGATATACGGAACAAAGTTATGCTAAAAATATATTTTCAGTTGTTCACTTTTCACCGCCAAGTTGCAATTCACCAACTATAGCTCGGAAAGTAATTTTGCTTTCTTTGGTTTTCACATTGGATAGAACTTATTTTTCTACCCCAAATGCAGATGTCCCACGTCCAATTCTGATATTTGGAAACAAAGTTATGCTAAAAATAGATTTTCAACTATTCACTTTTCACCGCCAAGTTGCTTCCCACAAACTATAGCTCGGAAAGTGATTCTGCTTTCTATGATTGTCACAATGGGTAGAAATTATTTTTCTACCCCAAATGCATATGTCATACTTCCAATTATGATATACGGAAACAAAGTTATGCTAATAATAAATTTTTTACTATGACTGCACTAGAATACGTCTTTAAAGGCGTGTCTTTGACCGCGCAACCCAGAAAAATGCTGTAAAACAAAAGGCGGAAGAAACTTATACATCGCAACTTTAAGCATTCGCTGTTCGAATGGATTAGCGGATATAATGTTAACAACGCAACAGATAGTATTCGCGGTTGAATATGTACTTTTTTTAATTCGTAATTTTTAACAGCGCCAATATTGCACGGCGTTGTTAATATGAATATGTTTACCAGCGCCACCATTGCACATCGGTTTTAATATGAATATGTTTGTGCTGTGTATTGGATGTGTATATTAAATTATTTTCGAACCTTGATAATTCTCACACGAAACAATAAAGATATCAGTTTCCCATAAATCTTTGAGTCTATATAATGAAAGAATATGAAGAAGGATTTCATTGAAAGAAAATGAAGTTCATCAGAAATATTGATTTATCTTGTAAGAATACTTCATGGATGCTGAATTGGAACTTCAAACTATTTTTCATCGGATGAAAATATTTGAATATCCTTGCGTTTTGTTGATTTTCATTGATCGTGATGTGTTTTAATTTAGTTATTTATTTAAATTTTTTTCATTTATGATTTAAGATTTTGATTTTATCGATCATATTTTATGTTTATGTAATAGGGGGATAAAATTGAGGTTGTAGTGAAGGAGAGTTATATTCATCAATTGCCAAAATAACTTAAGGAAGGTTGTAACTATATTCTTGAAAACTTTGATGTGTGGTGCCAAATGATGGGTTATATGAATTTTCTAAAAATATTCCTTACAAGCTAATATTTCAAGATGGATCAGTATGAAGAGGTGATTCATTTTTTCTATTTGTAATTATTGAATTTGTAATCTTGTTTAATTATTTTATAAATCTTAAGAATTTTATTCTCAGGGAATTATTCATTACTGAAAGGGCTGACCCACACTTTATTAAATTTGTTAATTCTATTTTGGAAGATGAAGAAGATCTAGAGTTACTTAATTACTCTGACTCTGACGAACAATGTTGATGCATTATAAAATTCTGAACATTTCTTTTTTTCCCTGTTTTGTTGTATTTTTTGGATATTTTAATTACAAATGATGAACATTTATTTTCTGGCAATTCTATTTTGTTTTCTATGTTTGATAATTTTGTTGTATATATTGATGAGTCATATATTACACACTATTAATAACATTATTTTACCATTGTTAATGATTCTTGGTCTCTAATTGACTTTATTTGGCATGGTTTAGTGTTTTAAGCTTTATTGAGCTATTATTCTTAAAATGAGTTAATTTGGGATTATATAGCCTAATTAAATCTAAATCTATTTTCAGGTCATATTTGGCACCAAAGACATTTTGGGCATTACAAGTGGAGGATGTGTGCAAAAGTGAAGATTGTAATTTGAATAGTTTTTTAATTCCGTTTTAGGTATTGAGCTCATTGTTTAAGGCCCATTTCGGTTTTACCTCTTTATAACCTTAGAATTCGTTTTTACCACAACACTTTTACATTACACACTTTACATTTCAGCTTTAGGAAGAGAGAAATTCGTTTTCCCCCTTTTTGAGCTTAGGGTTTAGATTTTTGTTTTCCTTTCTTCTTCCTCTTGCAATTTCGGTTTTGGCTTCTTCCTCCATGGAAGGCTAGACCTTGGTCTGAGTTCCTTTGGTAATATATCACATTCTTGAGGTTTAGTTCTTAATGCATTTCGGTTTCTCTTTATTCTTTTAAAGCAATTTCGGTTTCTCTATGTTTGAATCTTCTATCCTATTTCATATTGTGGGTTTCTTAATTCCATGGATTTGATCTAGGTTTGTGAACTGATTTTCTCTTAGTTAATTAGTTCTTTAGCACATAATCGCTTAGTTTATGTGAATCTGTAAATGCTCTATGTTTATTTTGATTTCGCTTATAGTTGTGAACAGATTAGGAATTCAATGTGTAGAATCTGAAATTGATGCTTTGATTCGTGTGACTTTGTTAACTGTTTGTTACTTATACCAATTTCTCTTAGTTAGAGGTTTAGCATTTTGACTATGAGTTGATAATCTCTTAGTTAATCGACTCTCAAAAAAGGAACACTGAGAATCTTATTTTGATGTTTTGTAATCGTGGATTGAGTCGTGAACAAATAAACCAAAGGGATTTAGCCTCTTTATTGTTTTGCTTGTTAATGTTTCGTTTTGTTTTAGCTTTAGTTTCATACCATAACATCCACTAAAACCCCCATTGTGTGTGCGTGTAATGTGTTTGAACCAATGTGTGAAAGATAATCTTTGAGAAACGACCTAGGAGTCACTTCCTAGTACTATACTTAATTGTTTTATTATTCGCATCGGGTACGACCTCGATCATATATATATATATATGCAGGTATTTGGAAATTTCAGCAATCAAGATTGTTCAACTCTCCAGTCATGTTAGAAGTTTGTTTCAAAACTTAAATAAAATACCTAAATATATTGTATATATTTTAAGAATTTTAATGTGTATATAGTCTGTTCCATGTAAAAAAACATTAATAAAATGTAATTTCATTTAATTTTCAATATATACAACATACAATTTCAATTAATATTTACAATTTGAGTTGTTTATAATGTTTTTGGTAATTTTCATTATTTAGCTTACAATTTGGATGATATGTTTAATACTTAATGCCAACATGAAACTTGGCGTGTTAATATACTTAAACATATGTTTCAAAAGCGAAATAATGAATGATCCACAGCGAAGTAGAACACATCGCTGATGAATATATAAATTAAACACAACGATGTAAAACTCTTCGTTGTTGAATATAGAAATAATGTACTTAATGACAGCGAAGTAAAACGCATCGCTGTTGAATATTGAAAATAATGAACTTAAACACAACGACGTAAAACTCTTCGCTGTTGAATACATAAATAATGAACTTAATGACAGCGAAGTAAAACACATCACTGTTGAATATAGAAAATATCTAAATAGAGTATGTGTAATGACTCTTTAGTTTCCAACATTAAAGATATTAGTTTCCCATAAATCTTTTAGTCTATATATTGAAAGGAAGTGAAGAAGGATTTCATTGAAACAAAATGCTCTCTGTTTTTCATGGATATCAGTTCACCGGAGATATGGAACTTCAAACTATTTTTCATCGATATCTTTGTGTTATGTTTATTTTCGTTGACTGTGAAGTATTTTCTTTTATTTTATGTTTGGATAACAATGCTCCAATATTTATAAAAAATGGAAACATGTCCTTTGTGATGCATGCTATTATTCGCATCGATCATAATATGTTATGCACATCTTTTTCAAATCATGCATAACTAGAAGTGTCAGCCTTCCCCAGATCTTCAATATTCAACAAAAATGGGAATCTTCCTTTGTGAGCACACTTTTATGATTTCAGTGGACATATATTGATGCTCCAAATGTTGATGAAAATAAATGAAGAAAATCGTAAGAGAGCATCTATCCAATGCTCTCAAATATGATATTCTTCACGTAAGAGTCCCAATGCCTTTTCAAGTATGTCTTCACTTTGCACAAAGCATGCACACTTTTTGTCTTCACTATTATTCTCATCAATCAAAATATTTTTCTTGGAGATCTGTGTTTTGTTTATATTCTTTGATCATGGGGTATTTTTGGATTTTGTTTATTTATTTAAATTTTTTTCATTTATGATTTTAATTTTTCATGTTTATTTTCATAATAGGGGGAGAAGAATGCTTCAATATTGAAAAAAAATGGGAACCGGTCCTTTGTGATTCACGTTGTTATTCTTATCGATCAATATGCATATACACTTTGCTTTGTTCAAATGTTGATGAAAATAAAAATTTGAACAAATCATGATTCCTAGTCCTATCAAGTATATATACTTGAAAAGGCATTAAACCGAAGGTTGACAGAGATATCATGAAAATGATGTTCTTCACTTTGCAAGGAATATAGCATCTATCCAATGCTCACAGATACAACATTCAACACTCCAACTGTGTGAGGATTAACAGATCTTCAATATCGAACAAGAATGTAACATTTAGATTTTAGGATTTAATGTTTCCATGTAACAAACAATTTTCCTTTCAATTTTTAATATATTGATTTTCAATTTTAGTTTATTGTGTTTTTTTGTACAATTTCAATTTTAATTTCAATATATATAACAATTAGCTTACAATTTCTTTTTCTTCAATTTATAACTAATGTGTTTTAAAAGAATGTAAATGTAACACCCTAAATTTAAGTCTTTAAAATTATAGTATCAGTCCTGGGATTCTTGCCTGGGCGAGAAAGGCTCACCTGAGAGAGTGAAATCTTGGACTATACTGAAGGATTCTCGTCTGAGCGAGGGTTGGCTCGCTTGAGCGAGAGTGGTCTCGCCTGAGCTAGGGTTGGCTCGCCTGGGCGAGGAAGGCTTAACTGGGAAGGGGAAATCCTGGGCTATACAGAAGGATTCTCGCCTGAGCGAGAGCTGGCTCGCCTAGGCGAGAAAAGTGATGTTTGGACCTATCGAGGCTGTAAGATCCTCGCTTGAGCGAGAGATGCCTCGCCTGGGCGAGAGTTCCCTCTCCTGGGCGAGAGGGTCAGATCTGAGTTTTTAAAATGGGCGGGATTTTCTGGCTTGAGGGAGAATGAGCTCGCTTAAGCGAGAACCCGACGCCGTTACATTAAATAGGGGACCCCAAACACATTTACGAGGGTTAACCTAGAGAGAAGTGAGAGAAGGGAGCATTTTCAAGAGCAAGAAGGCTTGTGAGTCATTTATAAGCTTGAGAAGAGGTAAATCTCTTGATTCTAACTCTCTTCTTCCCTTTGAAACTTGTTTTGGGTATGTTGGATCTCTTCTCAAAATGAGAGAAACCATGGAAACTCACCCTTTTGAGTTATGGTTCGTTTTATGTTATTTTATCTCGTAAACTCTTGGTATAGAGTTAGTATTTCAAGAAAGGAGAGGATTTGTGGGTTGTTTCATGAAAACCCCAAAACCCTAAAATGAAAATGTGGTTAAAGAAGAAAATGGGTAAAGTGCTAAAGGTAGAAGATGAATAAGCTTTCTAATGTTGAAATATGAGATGAATATGTATGTTTTAGATGTTGTAAACTTTTGATGAAAGTAGTTTAGCAACATGGAAAATGTGTTAAATATCTTTTCTGGTTAAATAATGCAATATGAGTTGTTTATGTGATATTTGGAATAAATGACTAACATTGTGTTGTATGGTGGGAATGGGAAAGATCCTAGAGTTGGCGGCGGTGTCGGTGGAAAATGTGTACTCTGAATGGAAAATGTGTGTATTTTCTGGTTGTGCAATCATTAATTGGTGAATCACGTATTTATTATAAACATATATGGGTTTGTTTGTATTAAGGATTTTGTGGATTCACCGGGTATGATTGATAGTGAAATCAATGAAAAAGAAATATATTTTTAGCCGACCATAAATGGTCAGCGACTTCGGCTCAAGTTTATGTAGCAACACTTCGGCCCGAGTTTACGTGGCAATACCTCGGCTCGAGTTTATGTAGCAACACTTCGGCCTTAGTTTACGTGGAAATACTTCGGCTCGAGTTTATGTAGCAACACTTCGGCCTTAGTTTACGTGGAAATACTTCGGCTCGAGTTTATGTAGCAACACTTCGGCCCGAGTTTACGTGGAAACACTTCGGCCCGAGTTTATGTGGCATGTTTTCTTTGTAAAAGAGATGAGAAATTTCATTTAGCTAACCCTAAGGGGTGTAGCGACTTTGGCTCAAGTAATGTAGCACGGAAAATGAATTTCAAAGTGATTTACTAACCTTTTCTATTGTGGATTATCTTATAATGACGTTTATTGAATTAATGACTTACTCCTTTATGTGTTTGTGCTTTTTTCATTGATAATCTCATTGCAGATAAACAGGTGACATGAGGTGGTATCTTTTTTGGAAGCTTCAGGAGCTTTATGTTTTGGTTTCACTTATTTGCACTATTTTGTACATGAGTACTTATTGGATTAGTTGAAATATTTTGTAACTATGGATATATAACTTACATGATTTATTGTAACTCTGGATATTCGTAGCTATGGGTATTTTGGAAACCCAAAGCTTGTTGTATGCGGTTGTTGCATGACATATTGAAATGAATTATGATTCTCTGTCGAATAAGTATGTATGTCATTTTGAATTATGAAATGAGTAGGAATGGGAAAGTGAGAGTTAAATATGGTTGTTGGAAATTGTCGGTAAAATTTATGAGGAAATGAATGCATAATGAATAAGATAAGAAGAAAATTTTCAAGGGTAGAATTTCGGTTCTTACAATATGGTATCAGAGCAAAGTTAATTCTACGGCCGAGGTTATGGCCTTACTTGCTTCTTTGTAACCTTTACTTGATTTAACTCTGTGACTTAGGTGAAATGTTGTTTGATTATGTGATGATTTATCTGGTTAAACGTGGTTTACTGATGAACGAATAAGTGCAGGTGCCCATTACTAAAATGTCTGGAAGAGGACGAGGAAGGGGATCGGGCCAGAATGAATTTTTGGCCCAGATTGCGGCAGTGTTGACAAACATGAACGAGAACTTGCAACACCTGAATCAGAATGCGACACCAAGCCCGAGTTCACAGCCTTTGGTTCCACCCGGTCCGGCTGAATATCGAGGTTTGGATGAGTTCTGTAGGAGGAACCTCAGTCCGTTTCAAGGTGGGCTCGCTCCTGATGTAGCCATCGAGTGGATTCAGAGATTGGAGAGGATTTTCAAGGCCATGAGTTGTTCTGATGCTCAGATGTTGGCGTATGCCACCTATATGTTAGAGAAGGAGGCCGAAAATTGGTGGGAATTCACTCGGTGCCAAATGGAGGCGGAAGGGCAACTAATTCTGTGGTGTACTTTCAGGGAGAAATTCTTTCGAAAGTATTTTCCTGCTGATCGGAGGAGTCAGAAAGAAATGGAATTCTTGAGGATGGAACAAGGAAACCTGTCAGTGGGAGAATATGCGGCCAAGTTTGAAGAGTTGGCCCGGTTTTGCCCTTATACTGAATTGGAGGCAGACGGAAGGTCTAAATGTTCGAAGTTTGAATCGGGTTTGAAGCCCAAGCTGAAAACGATGCTTAGGCATCAAGAGATCACTGATTTTTCTACATTGGTCAACAAGTGTAGAATGGTTGAGGATGATATGAAGGCGGATGAAGTGATGGCATCAAGATCACTTCCTTCCAAAAATTTTGGGCCTCGGAGGAATGTTGTGCACGGGAACGGAAAAGGAAAGGCGTCTCCGGAGGAACAGAAGCCTTATTCTTCACCTATGGGTAACCGAGGGTATACCCCGCATGGGCCAAGAACTCATGGCAATACTGGGGGGTCGCAGCAAAACCCTCAACCCTGGTGTAACAAATGTGGCCGAAAACATTTTGGTGATTCGTGCCCCAAAACCACACTCAGCTGCTTTTTCTACAAGGAGAGTGGGCACCTTAAGAGGCATTGTCCCAAATTACGGCAGAGTATGAATTCTGTGAGTGCGGATCGACCTCGATCCACTGATAGAGTATTCACCATGAGTGGTGCAGAGGCATCAGATGTGGATGGCCTGATTCGAGAGCGACACACTCCTTTGTATCTATTGAATGCGTGGATAGACTGAAATTGCAAACTGAGTCGTTGCCTTTCGACTTGGTCGTATCCACCCCAACTGATGTGCCTGTGGTGGTGTCGACAGTGGTGTCTCGATGTCGGATAGTGGTAAACGGAGGGACCTTTACCGTGGATTTAATCTGTTTACCACTATCCTAGTTAGATCTAATTCTGGGGATGGACTGGTTGTCGGCGAATCATGTCATGCTTAATTGTGCCGATAAAACCGTGGTATTCAGGAATCTGGATGAGGTTTCTGATGAGGTTAATAACATGAAGCCGTTATCGGCAAAGGAAGTCAGGATTTCCTATAAGGAGGGAGGAGTCGTGTTTATGTTGTTAGCATCCTTGGAGGGTATTGAGAAACCCAAGGTTGAGGATATTCCGATAGTTCGTGAGTTTCCTGAGGTATTTCCTGGTGATATTCTAGAATTGCCTCCAGTGAGAGAAGTTGAATTCTCTATTGACTTGGTACCCGGAACGGGACCCATCTCTATAGCTCCTTATAGGATGGCACCGTTAGAATTGGCTGAGTTGAAAACGCAGGTTGAGGACTTAATGGCAAAGAAGTTTAGTCGTCCTAGTGTCTCGCCGTCGGGTGCGCCTATTCTGTTGGTTAAGAAGAAAGATGGTAGTATGCGGTTGTGTACCGACTACCGACAGCTGAACAAAGTTATTATTAAGAACAAGTATCCATTCCCTCGGATTGATGACTTGATGGATCAGTTGAGAGGGGCGATAGTGTTTTCAAAGATCGATCTTCGGTCGGGTTATCACCAACTCCGTGTAAAATCCGAAGACATTCCTAAAACTGCTTTCAGGACGAGGTATGGGCCTTTTGAGTATTTGGTCATGCCTTTTGGTGTAACGAATGCCCCAACAATATTTACCGACTACATGAATCGGATTTTTCATCCGTATTTGGATTCATTCGTAGTGGTATTTATTGATGACATTCTGATTTACTCCAAAAGCCAAGAGGAACATGCAGAGCACCTGAGAATTGTTCTAGAGCTTCTAAGTAAGAACCGGTTGTATGCTAAACTGTCTAAATGTGAGTTCAGGTTGGAATCGGTAAACTTTCTGGGACATGTAATATCCAAGGAAAGGGTAGCAGTTGATCCTTCTAAGGTTGAAGTGGTTATGGAATGGGCGATGCCCAAGTCAGTCACTGAGATCAAGAGTTTTCTGGGTTTGGCTGGTTATTATTGGAAATTCATTGAGGGGTTTTCGAAGTTGGCACTCCCATTGACAAAACTCACTAGGAAAGGAGAACTGTATGTGTGGACACTTCGTTGTGAAGAAAGTTTTCAAGAGTTGAAACGAAGGTTGACTACAACGCCAGTGTTGGCTCTTCATTGTAATGATCGGGACTTCAGTGTATATTGTGATGCGTCCAAGCAAGGTTTGGGTTGTGTGTTGATGCAAGAAGGGAAGGTTGTTGCTTATGCTTCTCGACAATTGAGGACACATGAACAAAACTACCCTACCCACGATCTTGAATTAGCTGTAGTGGTCTTTGCCTTAAAAATCTGGAGACACCATCTCTATGGCGTGAGATTTGAGGTATAGAGCGACCACAAGAGTTTGAAGTACCTATTTGATCAAAAGGAATTGAACATGAGACAGAGAAGATGGATGGAATTCCTTAAAGATTACGATTTTGGGTTGCAGTATCATCCGGGAAAGGCCAATGTGGTGGCGGATGCTCTAAGTCGAAAGTCTTTACACATGTCAACTTTGATGGTTAGGGAAGGGAAACTGATTGAAGAGTTCAGAGATATGAACTTGGAAGTTCAGATAAGGCCTCATAGTATGATTTTAGGAATGCTTAAGGTCACAAATGAACTGTTTCAACAAATCCGGGCGATGCAAGTGGTAAGGAAACTGATTTCGCATCGGACCCTAGTGGAATGTTGCGTTATAAAGAGAGAGTGTGTCTGCCTCGTAATGAGGAATTACGGAAGAGTATTTTAGAGGAGTCCCATAAGAGCAAGATGAGTTTTCACCCGGGAACTACCAAGATTTACCAAGATTTGAAGAAGTTGTTTTGGTGGTCTGGATTGAAGAGAGATGTGGCTTTGTATGTCTCAAGTTGTTTGGTATGTCAGAAAGCCAAGATTGAGCATCAGCGACCAGCGAGAGAGTTACAATCCCTAGAAATTCCCGTTTGGAAGTGGGACAGTATCTCCAAGGATTTTGTGTCTGGTTGATGAGTCAAATATTACACACTTTTAATAACCTTATTTTACCATTGTTAATGATTCTTGGTGTCTAATTGACTTTATTTGGCATTGTTTAGTGTTTTAGGCTTTATTGGACTATTATTCCTGAAATGAGTTAATTTGGGATTATTTAGCCTAATTAAATCTAATTCCATTTTCAGGACATATTTGGCACCAATGACATTTTGGGCATTACAAGTGGAAGATGTGTGCTAAAGTGAAGATTGTATTTAGTTATAGGATTTTTAATTACGTTTTAGGTTTTGGGCCCATGTTTAGGGCCCATTTCGGTTTTACACTTTAATACCTTAGAATTTCGTTTTTCACTCATAACTTGACATTAGAACAAAAACAAAAACAACTCTACATTACATTTTTCGTTTTCCCCCTTTTGGGGTTCTTTTAGGTTTTCGTTTTTCATCTTCTTCCTCCTCCAAATTCGGTTTTGCTTCTTCCTCCATGGAAGGCTAGAAGTTTAGTACTAAATTCCTTTGGTAATGTATCACACTCTTGAGGTTTAGTGCTTAATGCATTTTCGGTTTCTATGTTGTTGTTAATGCAATTTCGGTTTTATGTTGTTGAAGCTTCTATCCTATTTCATGTTATGGTTTGCTTAATTCCATGGTGTTGTTTTAGGTTTGTGAACTGATTTTCGCTTAGTTAGAGGTTCAGAAATTTAACTGTGATTTGATCATCGCTTAGTTAATCGACTCTCAACAAAGGAACACTGAGAATCTGATTTTGATATATTAAAACCGAGGATTGAGTTGTAAACAAGGAAACCAAAGGGATTTAGCCTCTGTACTATTCTGTTTTCTTTTGTGTTCTGTTTTAGCTTAATTTCATAGCATAACAACCACTAAAACCCCCATTGTGTGTGTGGGTGTAAGGTGTTTGAACCATTGTGTGAAAGATAATCTTTGGGAAACGACCTAGGAGTCACTTCCTGGTACTATACTTTATTGTTATATTATTTGTATCGAGTACGGCCTCGATCAAATTTGGCGCCGCTGCTAGGGATTATCGATTCATACAAAGGTTCTCTGTAGTTTCATAAAGCTTAGTTTAGTGTAGTGTAGTTTAGTTAGTCATTTCTATAGTGCATTTTTGGTGAAAATTTTGATATTGGTGCAAAAAGCTGTTAATGTGCACTGTTCACTATTTTGCCATTTTTCATGATTTATGTGATTCTGTTTTGCTGGTTTATATAGCTGTGGGTGGAATTTTCGCATGAAACTTTGTTTCCACACCTCTTTCATCCCACATTGAACACCAGAGAAAGCAGAACCACTTTCCGAGCTGTAGTTTGTGAGATACAGCTTTATTGTGAATAGTGAATTGTTAAAAATTTGTTTTTAGGATAACTTTGTCTCCGTATATCAGAATTGGACATATGACGTATGCATTTGGGGTAGAAAAATAAGTTATACCCATTGCCACACACGAAGTCTGTCAGTCCAAATCCAAAAATCCAAAAAAAACCCTTTTATTTTTTATTTTCCAAGGTTTATAGTGAAACTGTTTTGCATTTTTAACATAGTTAGGCTTTGAATTTTTTCTCGAAACTTTTTGTACATGTTCTATATGATTTTAGGATGTTATTGATGCAAATACTTGGTTGATTCTACAATTATAACATGAATTTCCATTACTGCTGCATTACTTTCTTCCTACTGTTCACTGTAATGCATGACTAGGAGGAATACAGGCATTTTGCATTCAATAAATCCCGAAATTGATAGAACATATCATAGGTTAGTTAGACAAAATAGGACTTTAGATACTAATTTTGTTTCTGTTTCTGAACATCCAGTTGCTGAATATAGTGATTCTGTGCATTCTGTTGCATTTCCTATTTTTGACCATTCTGTCCATTCTGTCCATTCTGAAAATATGGCTCAGCCACCTACTCCTCCCGGTCCCCGTGAGAGGACATTAAGGGAGTTGGCTGCCCCTGATTTTACTTATGACAATTTGTGTATCCAATATGAGGATGTACCATATGTGCTTAAAACTAGACTAATCCATTTGTTGCCCAAGTTTAATGGACTTGCAGGTCAGGATCCTCATAAACATCTTAAGGAGTTTCACATTGTCTGCTCAACCATGAAACCACATGATGTTATGGAGGATCACATTTGTCTAAAGGCCTTTCCTCATTCACTTGAAGGCCCTGCAAAGGACTGGTTGTACTATCTGGCTCCTGGTTCCATCACAAGTTGGGGTGACTTGAAGAGGTCATTCTTGGGTAAATTCTTCCCTGCATCCAGGACCACTGCAATCAGAAAGGACATATCTAGAATTAGGAAACAACATGGTGAGAGCTTGTATGAGTACTGGGAGAGGTTTAAGAGATTGTGTGCTAGTTGTCCTCATCATCAGATCTCTGAGCAACTCCTCCTGCAGTATTTTTATGAGGGTCTGAACAATATGGATAGGAGTATAATTGATGCTGCTAGTGGTGGTGCACTTGGGGACATGACTCCTTTTGAGGCGAGATGTTTGATAGAGAAGATGGCTTCCAATTCTCAACAATTCAATGCAAGGAGTGGTGATGCCATAGTTGTAAGAGGAGTCCATGACGTTGGGACAAATGCAGCAAGGCAAGACAAGCTTGAGACTAAAATTGATTCCCTCACCACCTTGATCACTCAGTTAGCCATAAATCAGCAAAAATCTTCAATGGCAAGAGTATGTGGCATTTGCACCTCAAGTGATCATTATAGTGATATGTGTCCTTCTCTGCTTGAGCCAAGAACTGGTGATCATCCTGAGGCGTATGCTGCAAACATATACAACAACAGACCTCCACATCAGCAGCAACATTATGATCCACCCTCATCAAGCACATACAATCCTGGTTGGAGAAATCAGGCACCATTTCAGAACAATAATGTTGGGCAGAATAGATCATCATATGTGCCCCCACCAATCCAACAACAGAGGCATCAAATGATTAACACTCCTGCACCTATTGAACCCTCTTTGGAAGAATTGGTGAGGCAGATGACAATGCAGAACATGCAGTTCCAGCAAGAAACCAGAGCTTCAATTCAAAGACAAGAGTCTTCAATTCAGAATCTAACCACCCAGATGGGGCAGATGGCTACTTCACTGAACACATTGCAGTCACAGAATTCTGACAAGTTACCTTCTCAGACTGTGTTTAACCCAAGGAATGTGAGTGCCATCACCCTTAGATCAGGCAAACAGACTGAAGTGCCTACACCTAGAACAGATTTTGTTCTTCAAAAAGAACATGATTCATCAAAAAGGAATAAATCTGTTTTAGTAGAAAATGAGAACACAACTAGAGAAACTCATGCAAATCAACCTTCCTCAAGTGTTGCGCAACAACCATTTTCCATTCCTCTTCCATTTCCACCAAAAATCATTCCAACCAAGAAGATGGGGAATATGGAAGAGCTGGACAAGGACCTCTTGGATACATTTAGAAAGGTTGAGGTGAACATACCTCTCCTTGATGCCATCAAGCAGATTCCGAGATATGCCAAGTTTCTAAAAGAATTGTGCACTCACAAGAGAAAGTTGAAAGGTAATGAAAGGATCAACATGGGAAGGAATGTTTCTGCCATGATAGGTATGCCCGTTCCTCACATCCCTGAAAAGTGTAAGGACCCAGGTACATTTACTGTACCTTGCATCATAGGTAATAGAAAATTTGAAAATGTCATGCTTGATTTAGGAGCATCCATTAATGTTATGCCTATGAATGTTTTTAAATTCCTTTCACTTGGACCCTTGCAACCTACGGGTGTGGTAATCCAATTAGCAAATAGGAGTACTGCATACCCTGCCGGTTTGGTAGAGGATGTCTTGGTTCAGGTTGATCAACTGATCTTTCCTGCTGATTTTTACATTCTTGATATGGAAGAGTGATCCCCCAGTAACACAGTTCCAATTATTTTGGGGAGACCATTCTTGAGAACAGCCCGAACCAAGATCGATGTCCATGCTGGGACACTTTCTATGGAATTCGATGATAAAGTGGCTCGGTTTAACATTTTTGATGCTTTAAAGCACCCATCTGAGGGTCACTCTGTATTCCACCTTGATTTGCTTCATGAGTTCAATGATACACACCTTTCTAATTTTCTTCATGATTTTCATGCTCCGTCATTAACTAATTCATACACTTTTCATGCATGCACTTATTCTCAAACATGTAGTTTTTGCATTGATGAGTTTTTGAACATTGATATTGACATTGATGTTCCTTGCACTTCATTGTACACTTGCCATGCATGCACTGATTCTGAGCTGTGTGACTCTTGTATTGATGACTTTCTTGATATTGTTGTTGATTCTCCTGTTACACATTCACATTGCACTAACACAATTGATGCAGGAATCAGACAACAATCTGATTTATTTGTTCAGGTGCAGGCTGCAACAAAGCCTAGCTTTGCTACTTTCTTTCTATCTGTTTTGCAGGCACCTGATTGGACACCCCCATTTGACCTTGAGTGCGACATTGCTGTTTATGCTTTGGGGACTATCCTTGCTAGTTATGAGTTTGATTTCCTCCCTCCATGATTAAGGGAGTTTTTCTTTCTTTCTCTCCTTCCTTACTTTTTATTGCACTTGTCCAATTACAATTTCTAATATAACTGCGTGGATATTCTGGCTGTGTTCCATTGGGACAATGTGTAGTTTAAGTGTGTGGGGGAGACTAATGTAGGTTTATGTTGATACATGCTTTTCTTTGATTCTTAGATTTTGCTTAGATTTTGGGCATTTTCTCTCATGCTTTGTTTTAGTTGATTCTTGATATTGTGTTGTGAATCCATATATTTTCTGTGTGCTAAGTTACTTTTGAGAATTGAGAGGTTGAGGCAATTGTGATAGTCTTGTCCCTTGTGAGATTTTGAGGCTTAATTGAGGATGGATTGATGTATGCCATCTAGTATTCTTTCATGTGTGATTGTTGCACTCTTGATTACTTGCACTCTAGAACTTGACATGTTTCTTGTTGATACTTGATTTTCATATTGCACATTTTGAAGTGATTTAGGCATTTCTTTTGAATAAGCCACATGCCATATAGCCTACCTTGAATGAAATTATCCTTTTGCTAGCCCCTTTGAGCCTTTTTACCCCTTTCTTTGTTATATAGCTCATTACAAGCCTATAAGTGAAAAACCATGATTATCCTAACTTTAGGGAATTTTGGAGCTTTGGAATTGTTTTGGGAATGGGTATTAAAGTAAGGGTGCATTGTTCTTCATTTCTTATATGTTTTGGGTATGACTCATGGGTTGGTTAATACATTTTTGTACATAAGTGTGGTGTATTGAAAAACAAAAAAAAAATACCAAAAAGAAAAGCAACAAAAAGAGAAACAAAACAAAAGAAAAACAAACAAAAATGAAAAAAAAAAGTGAATAAAAGTTGAGTGTGCAAAGAGGATTGGAATTTGAGTTTGAATATGGGGTTGATTTTGTCTTACTTTTTACTTATTCCTCATTGCTCCTCTATTCCCTTGGTTTTAAGCTACATATTCCATACTTTATCCTACCTTGTCCTTGGCCCCATTACAACCTTGAAAAGTCCTTTTGATCACTATGTGCATGTGTTGGTCATGTTGATGTTAGAAACTTGTCAAGCTTATGGTTTTGTTTGTTTTCATGAAGTACCTTGAGTGTAAATACTTACAACCTAAGACACATGAGTGTAAACACTTTAGAGAGAATATCTTGTGAGGATCTATCATTGTTGTGACTCACCTCTTGATTTGATTGGTTTCTTTGCATGTTTGAATTGATTGGATGATCTACATGGATATCTTGATTCTTGATCTTTTTATTCTAGTGTGTTTGATTTTGCCCATCTCTTTGCATTTCTTAGAATTCATTATGAAGTATGCCATCTTTAGGATTTTTGATTTCCTAGTTTTTAATAATCTTCTTACATGACTCACTTTGGTGCACTAGTTAGCATAGCATTATATCTTGATTTTGCCCAGGAGTGCAAAAGGTTAAGTGTGGGGGTATTTGATGAGTCAAATATTACACACTATTAATAACCTTATTTTACCATTGTTAATGATTCTTGGTGTCTAATTGACTTTATTTGGCATTGTTTAGTGTTTTAGGCTTTATTGGACTATTATTCCTGAAATGAGTTAATTTGGGATTATTTAGCCTAATTAAATCTAATTCCATTTTCAGGACATATTTGGCACCAAGGACATTTTGGGCATTACAAGTGGAAGATGTGTGCTAAAGTGCAGATTGTATTTAGTTATAGGATTTTTATTTCCGTTTTAGGTTTTGGGCCCATGTTTAGGGCACATTTCGGTTTTACACTTTAATACCTTAGAATTTCGTTTTTCACTCATAACTTGACATTAGAACAAAAACAAAAACAACTCTACATTACATTTTTCGTTTTCCCCCTTTTGGGGTTCTTTTAGGTTTTCGTTTTTCATCTTCTTCCTCCTCCAAATTCGGTTTTGCTTCTTCCTCCATGGAAGGCTAGAAGTTTAGTACTAAATTCCTTTGGTAATGTATCACACTCTTGAGGTTTAGTGCTTAATGCATTTTCGGTTTCTATGTTGTTGTTAATGCAATTACGGTTTTATGTTGTTGAAGCTTCTATCCTATTTCATGTTATGGTTTGCTTAATTCCATGGTGTTGTTTTAGGTTTGTGAACTGATTTTCGCTTAGTTAATTAGTTCTCTAGCACATAATCGCTTAGTTTATGTGAATCTGTAAATGCTCTATGTTTATGTTGAATTCGCTTAGTTTGAAGCTTAAACATTAGAGTTATGAACAGATTAGGAATTCAATGTGTAGAATCTGAAATTGATGCTTTGATTTGTGTGACATTGTTAACTGTTTGTTGCTTATGCCAATTTCGCTTAGTTAGAGGTTTAGCAATTTAACTGTGAGTTGATCATCGCTTAGTTAATCGACTCTCAACAAAGGAACACTGAGAATCTGATTTTGATATATTGAAACTGAGGATTGAGTTGTGAACAAGGAAACCAAAGGGATTTAGCCTCTTTACTATTCTGTTTTCTGTTTGTGTTCTGTTTTAGCTTAATTTCATAGCATAACAACCACTAAAACCCCCATTGTGTGTGTGCGTGTAAGGTGTTTGAACCATTGTGTGAAAGATAATCTTTGGGAAACGACCTAGGAGTCACTTCCTGGTACTATACTTTATTGTTATATTATTTGTATCGAGTACCGCCTCGATCACTGGTTTTCTGAAGACTCAGAAAGGGTACGACTCGATATGGGTAATAGTGGATCGGTTGACTAAGTCTGCTCATTTCTTGCCGATGAACATGAGATACTCCCTAGAACGATTGGCGGAACTGTACATCCGGGAAATAGTTCGTCTGCATGGGATACCGTTGAGCATTATATCAGATAGAGACTAAGTTGAAGTTAAGTATCCATTGCCTCAGATTGATGACTTGATAGTTCGTTTCACTTCGAACTTTTGGCCAAGTTTGTAGTCAGCATTGGGAACTAAGTTGAATTTAAGTTCAGCATGTTGCCTCTGATTGAATTTACATACAACAATAGCTTCCATTCGAGTATTGGAATGGCACCTTATGAGGCGTTGTATGGTAGGAAGTGCCGAACTCCAGTGAGTTGGTTTGAGACTGGGGAGAACTTGATATTGGGGCCCGAGCTGGTCCAAGAGACTGCGGATAAGATCAAGAAAATCCGGGAGAATATGAGGATCGCCCAGAGTCGGCAGAAAAGCTATTACGATAAGAGGCGGAAACCTCTTGAGTTTAATGAGGGAGATCATGTTTTCATGAGAGTAGGCCCGACTACCGGAATTGGTAGGGTGTTGAAGTCTCGCAAGCTGACTCCGAGATTTATTGGACCATATCAAGTATTGAAAAGGATTGGGCCGGTAGCATATCGGATTATTTTGCCTCCGTTGTTATCGAATCTCCACAATGTGTTTCATGTGTCTCAATTGAGAAAATATAATGGGGATCCATCTCATGAGGTAGAATCTGATCAGATAGAGTTGAAGGATAACTTAACTTTTTCGACGCTGCCCGTGAGAATCATCGATACCAGTGTCAAGAGACTAAGGGGCAAAGAGATTCCTTTGGTGAAGGTACTGTAGAGCCAAGTAGACGAAGGGGATGCTACTAGGGAAGTGGAACGTGATATGAGGGAGGATTACCCTCATTTATTCGAATCGAGGTATGTTTAATTTTCGGGGACGAAAATTCTTATAAGAGGGGGATGATTGTAACACCCTAAATTTAAGTCTTTAAAATTATAGTATCAGTCCTGGGATTCTTGCCTGGGCGAGAAAGGCTCACCTGGTAGAGTGAAATCCTGGACTATACTGAAGGATTCTCGCCTGAGTAAGGGTTGGCTCGCTTGAGCGAGAGTTGGCTCGCCGGGGCGAGGAAGGCTTAATTGGGAAGGGGAAATCCTGGGCTATACGGATGGATTCTAGCCTGAGCTAGAGCTGGCTCGCCTAGGCAAGAAAAGTGATGCTTGGACCTGTCAAGGCTGTAAGATCCTCGCTTGAGCGAGAGATGCCTCGCCTGGGCGAGAGTTCCCTCGCATGGGGGAGAGGGTCAAATCTGAGTTTTTAAAATGGGCGGGATTTTCTCGCTTGAGCGAGAATGAGCTCGCTCAAGCGAGAACCCGACGCTATTACATTAAATAGGGGACCCCAAACACATTTACGAGGGTTAACCTAGAGAGAAGTGAGAGAAGGGAGCATTTTCAAGAGCAAGAAGGCTTGTGAGTCATTTAGAAGCTTGAGAAGAGGTAAATCTCTTGATTCTAACTCTCTTCTTCCCTTTGAAACTTGTTTTGGGTATGTTGGATCTCTTCTCAAAATGAGAGAAACCTTGGAAACTCACCCTTTTGAGTAATGGTTCGTTTTATGTTATTTTATCTTGTAAACTCTTGGTATAGAGTTAGTATTTCAAGAAAGGAGAGGGTTTGTGGGTTCATTCATGAAAACCCTAAAACCCTAAAGTGAAAATGTGGTTAAAGAAGAAAATGGGTAAAGTGCTAGGGGTAGAAGATGAATAAGCTTCCTAAAGTTGAAATATGAGATGAATATGTATGTTTTAGATGTTGTAAACTTTTGATAAAAGTAGTTTAGCAACATGGAAAATGTGTTAAATATCTTTTGTGGTTAAATAATGCAATATGAATTGTTTATGTGATATTTGGAATAAATGACTAACATTGTGTTGTATGGTGGGAATGGGAAAGATCCTAGAGTTGGCGGCGGTGTCGGTGGAACTAGTGCAGTTACCAAGAACCCAACCCAACACTCACCAAGGTAAGGAGAAGTCTTTAATTTGTACTCTGAATGGAAAATGTGTGTATTTTTTTGGTTGTGCAATGATTAATTGGTGAATCACGTATTCATTATAAACATATATGGGTGTGTTTGTAATAAGGATTTCGTGGATTCACCGGATATGATTGATAGTGAAATCAATGAAAGATAAATATATTTTTAGCCGAACATAAATGGTTAGCGACTTCGGCTCGAGTTTATGTAGCAACACTTCGACCCGAGTTTAGTTTACGTGACAATACTTCGGCTCGAGTTTATGTAGCAACACATCGGCCCGAGTTGATGTGGCAACACTTCGGCCTGAGTTTATGTGGCAACACTGCGGCCCGAGTTTATGTGGCAACACTGCGGCCCGAGTTTATGTGGCAACACTCCGGCCCGAGTTTATGTGGCAACACTACGGCCCGAGTTTATGTGGCAACACATCGGCCCGAGTTTATGTGGCATGTTTTCTTTGTAAAAGAGATGAGAAATTGCTTTTAGCTAACCCTAAGGGGTGTAGCGACTTTGGCTCAAGTAATGTAGCACGGAAAATGAATTTCAAAGTGATTTACTAACATTTTCTAATTTGGATTATCTTATAATGATGTTTATTGAATTAATGACTTACTCTTTTATGTGTTTGTGCTTTTGTCATTGATAATCCCATTGCAGATAAATAGGTGACATGAGGTGGTCTCATTTTTGGAAGCTTTAGGAGCTTTATGTTTTGGTTTCACTTATTTGCACTATTTTGTACATGAGTGCTTATTGGATTAGTTAAAATATTTTGTAACTATGGATATATAACTTACATGATTTATTGTAACTCTGGATATTTGTAGCTATGGGTATTTTGGAAACCCATAGCTAGTTGTATGCGGTTGTTGCATGACATATTGAAATGAATAATGATTTTCTGTCGAATAAGTATGTATGTCATTTTGAATTATGAAATGAGTAGAAATGGGAAAGTGAGAGTTAAATATGGTTTTTGGAAATTGTCGGTAAAATTTATGAGGAAATGAATGCACAATGAATAAGATAAGAAGAAAATTTTAAAGGGTAGAATTTCGGTCCTTACATTAAATGTTAATAATGAATTGAGAAATAATAAGTTAATAATGAATCATCAACATCGAAAGTATATCACTTAAATTAATAATCAACAGCGAATTAAAAGAATGAAATTGTGAATGACGAACAACGTAATAATAAGTTAATTGTTGAATCAACAACAGCGAAATTGTATCACTTAAATTAATAATCAACGACAATCTAAAAGAATGAGGATGATGAACCTCGAAATAATAATTTAATCGTTTAGTTTAAATGAATCATCTACAGTGAAAGTATATCACTTAAATTAGTAATCAACAGTGAAGTAAAATAATGAAAATGTGATTGATGAACAGTGAAATAATAATTTAATCGTTTAGTTTAAATGAATTATCAACAACGACTTAAAACACATCGCTGTTGAATATAGAATAATTAAAATATATAAATTAATCACAGCTACGTAAAACTCTTCGATGTTGAATATATAAAATAATGAACTTAATGACAGCGAAGTAAAACACATCCCTGTTGAATAAAGAAAATAATGAAATTAATGATAGCGAAGTAAAGAGCATCGTTGTTGAATATAGAAAAAAATGAATGATCCACATCGAATTAAAATGCATCACTGTTAAAGATAGAATTATATCTATCTAGAGATGTGTAACAGCTCTTTCTAAAATGGTTTTGCATCGTTATATGGGTTTATCAGAGAGTGGTTGAAGCATTAAAGATATCAGTTTCCAACATTAAAGATATCAGTTTCCCATAAATCTTTAGACAATATATTGAAAGAAAATGAAGAAGGATTTCATTGAAACAAAATGAAGTTCCTAAGAGATATTGAACTTCAAACTATTTTTCATGAAGATCTTTGTCTTCTGTTTATGTTCTTTGATCATGAGGTATTTTGAATTTTTTTTTTATTTAAATTTTTTTCATTTATGTTTATTGATTTTCATTTTACATGTTTATGTTCGTAGCAGGGGTTGAAGAAAGCTCCAATATTGAACAAAAATGGGAACCGGTCCATTGTGATTCACGCTGTTATTCTTATCGATCAATATGCATGCATGAGAAAAAAGTGTTAGTGTGGCACAAATCTTCAATATAGAACAAAAATGGGAATGAGTCCTTTGTCCTGAACACTTTTTCTCATAAATGTTAATCATAGCATGTTGTCAATATTTCTCAAAGTCTTTTTTGAAATTGAGTCAAGAAAATCAAAAGAGGGAATCTATCCAATGCTCTAAAATATGATTTTCTTCACTTTTTTTTCAAGAAAGACACATCTTCTTGATAATAAGTGAGCAAAACCGTAAAAGAGCATCTATCCAATGCTCTAAAATATGATTTTCTTAACTTTGCATGCTATTGATTAAGTGAACTTCTTGATAATGTCATTCAAAATGATATTCTTCTTGTACGACATTTAACTCTTGAGGTTCAGCCGCTGGTTCCTTCACTTGCTTTGGTTCACAATCCTCATAAGAAAAAACAAATTGTGAGGTTCAAATCTTCTAGCTCTTGAGGTTTAGCCGCTGGTTCCTTCACTTTCAAGAGCATCGATTAACAGATCTTTAATATTCTCTGATTCAACAATGTTATATCAACAAGAGAATTGGATCCTTTAGTATGTGGTGTAAAATCTTTCCTTGGTTTGTTTCCTCTTTCACAAGAGAACTGCAAAAGAGCTTAAGGATTAACAAATCTTCAATGTTGAACAAAAAATGTAACATTTATTATTTTTCCATGTAACATTCATTTCAGTTTTCAATATATATAACATTCAATTTCAATTTCAGTTTATTGTGTTTTTTGTACAATTTCAATTTCAATATATACAACACTCAATTTCATTTTGTTCAACACTTCAACTTATAACTGACGAGTTTTAAAAAATGAAAATCTGAATCATCAATAGTGAAGTAATAATCAACAGCGAAAAATATAACTTAATTGATTTATCAACAACAAAAATATATACAACACTCAATTTCATTTTGTTCAACACTTCAACTTATAAGTGACGAGTTTTAAAAAATGGAAATCTCAATCATCAATAGTGAAGTAATAATCAACAGCGAAAGAATATAACTTAATTGATTTATCAACAACGAAAATATATACAACACTCAATTTCATTTTGTTCAACACTTCAACTTATAACTGACGAGTTTTAAAAAATGAAAATATGAATTATCAACAGTGAAGTAATAATAAACAACGAAAGAATATCACTTATTTGATTTATCAACAGCGAAAATGCCCTTAAATGTATAATCAACAGTGAAAGTATATAATTGCGCTGTGGAAATGTTCAGATTTTTTTAAATAATTGAAAAAAATGAATTTGAATAGTAAGTTTAATTAATTGATTGGATATTTGTCGTAAGTCTAAGAGGCTTTTTTTCAGTAGTCATGATGGAATTTGTAGATGACACAGTTCAATGAGTTCATGTAACCTCTTTAACAGCGAAGCGTTTTAGTTCGCTGTTAATGTTTAGTTAACGACAGTGAATTTTATCGGTGTGCTGTGGATTCGTAACTTTAGACAGTGAAAATATGACGTTGCGCTGTTGTATATGGAAATTAAAATATCAAAAAAAGTTGATACCCAAACGTTGGTTACGTACTTCTCAAACTTCTAATACACCGAAAAGGAAACCCTTCTACACTCTCAAACCAAGAAACCCTTCAACACTCTCAAACCAAGAAACCCTTCAACACTCTCAAACCAAGAAACTCTTCAACACTCAAACTCTCAAACAATGTCTTCACAAAATGAAGTAAACGAAGAAGGAATAATGATTAACACTCAAACTCCAGTAACACCACAAACACAGAAACGTAAACCACGTGGTATCACTGCCTTGAAGAGTGATGTTCGTTCAAGAAGAAATAATATCAAGTCTACGGTTGAATGGAACACAAAGGGCAAACCGTTGAACAATAAATGTGGAAACAAATTAGCAAGCTACATTGGAGTTGTGGTAAGACAAAATATATCCATAAAGTTCAAACATTGGTCGGATGATAAGCTGAATGCAGTGAAGGATATTATTTGGAAGGATATAATCTTAAGTTTTCATGCAATTTGTATTCTTTTTGTTTATTTGGAAGGATATTATTTTGTGTTTATGTAACAGTGTATTTGTATTCCATGCAAACTATTTATGAAACTATTCTATATATTTAGGCATATTTTGATGTTCGTGAGGAACACAAAGACTACATCATGAAAACTACTGGCAAGGCTCTCCGAGAATATAGAAACAATTGCGGGAAATGTCTCAGAGATGTTGAAGGCAATGTCAACCTCAAGCCTTCAGCCAAACATGCAAATATAATTGATGAGGCGGATTGGATAGAATTTGTCACTTATCGCACATAAGGCGAAAATTTATTGGTAATATATAATGTTGATGTTGACTTTGAATTCTTATGCGCTTTTGTGTAATATATATAATGTTAATTTTGACTTTGAATTCTTAGGCGCTTTTGTATAATATATAATGTTAATGTTGTTTGTTTTTGCAGAAAATAAGTGAACAAAATCGTAAGAGAGCATCTTGTAAGGACCCAAATTCTACCCTCGAAAATTTTTCTTTTATTTTAATCCCTTTATGCATACAGTCATCATAGTACTTTGATTTCTCAATTATTACTCCTTAGAACACTTTCTAACATAAGATATTACCATACAATTTATATCGCGGAAAAACATAATTCATTAAATTAAACCCTAGTGTCTACCGCATAGAACTAGATATGGGTTTCCAAAATACCCATAGCTACGTATATGCGGAATTACAATCAATCATGTAAGTCATATATCCATAGTTACAAAATATTCCAAGTAATTCAATAAGCACTCATGTACAAAATAGTGCTAATAATTGAAATCCAAAACTATAAAGCTCCTAAGCTTCCAAAAATGAGACCACCTCTGATTACCTGTTCATCTGCAATGGGATTATCAATGACGAAGCACAAACACATAAAGGAGTAAGTCATTAATACAATAAACGTCATTATAAGATAATCCACATTTAGAAAAAAGTTAGTAAATCACTTTGAAATTCATTTTTCGTTCTACATCACTTGAGCCAAAGTCACTACACCCCTTAGGGTAAGCTAATAGCGATTTCTCATCCTTTTCACCAATAAAACATGCCACATAAACTCGGGCCGAAGTGTTGCTACATAAAATCGAGTCGAAGTCGCTACACCTCTTAGGGTTAGCTAAAAACAATTTCTCATCTCTTTTATAAGAAAACATGCCGCATAAACTCGGGCCGAAGTGTTGCTACATAAACTCGAGCCGAAGTGTTGTCACATAAACTCGGGCCGAAATGTTGCTACATAAACTCGAGCCGAAGTGTTGCCACATAAACTCGGGCCGAAGTATTGCTACATAAACTCGAGCCGAAGTGTTGCCACAAAAACTCGGGCCGAAGTGTTGCTACATAAACTCGAGCCGAAGTCGCTAACCATTTATGGTTGGCTAAAAATATGTTTCCTTTTAATTTATTTCACTCTCAATCATACCCAGTGAATCCACACAATCGTTATTACAAACATACCCATATATGTTTATGATAAATACGTGATTCACAAATTAATCCTTACACAACCAGAAAATACACCCATTTTCCATTTCAAATGCGCAAATTAAAGACTTATCCTTACCTTGGTGAGTGTTGGGTTGGGTTCTTGGTAACTGCACTAGTTCCACCGAAACCGCCGCCAACTCTAGGATATTTCCTCATTCCCACCATACAACACAATGTTAGTCATTTATTCCAAATATTTCATAAACAACTTATATTGCATCATTAACCATACAAGATATTGATCATATTTTCAATGTTGCTAAACTACTGTCATCATAAGTCTACAACATATAAAACATACATATTCATCTCATATTTCATCATTAGAAAGTAAACTCATCTTCTACCTCTAGCATTTTACCCATTTTCATTTTAGGGTTTTTGGGTTTTAATGAATCAACCCACAAACCCCCTCCTTTATCGAAATACTAACTCTATACCAAGAGTTTACAAGATAAAATCACATAAAACGAACCATAACTCAAAAGGGTGAGTTTCCATGGTTTCTCTCATGTTGAGAAGAGATCCAACATATCTCAAAATAAGTTTCAAAGAGAAGAAGAGAGTTAGAATCAAGAGATCTACCTCTTCTCAAGCTTCTAAATGACTCAAAAGCCTTCTTGCTCTTGAAAATGCTCTTTTCTCTCACTTCTCTTTAGGTTAACCCTCATAAATGTGTTTGGGGTCCTCTATTTAATGTAATAGCGTCGGGTTCTCACTTAAGCGAGCCCTTTCTCGCTCAAGCGAGAAAATCCCGCCTATTTTAACAAACTTTGATTTGACCCTCTCGCTCAAGCGAGGGATTCTCGCTCAAGCGAGAATCTACAGTGGCAACATCCCCAAAATGATATTTCTCGCCCAGGCGAGAATCCTCCAGTATACTCCGGGATTTCACCCTCCCAGGTGAGCATATCTCGCTCAGGCGAGAATCTCTCGCTCAAGCGAGGATACTCCAGTATAGCCCAGTATTTCACCCTCCTAGGTGAGTCTCTCTCTCTCTCAAGCGAGAATCTCTCGCTCAAGCGAGGATCTCGGGACTGATACTATAATTTTAAGGACTTAAAAAATTTAGGGTGTTACAATCCTCCCCCTCTTATAAGAATTTTCGTCCCCGAAAATTAAACATACCTCGATTCAAACAAATGAGGGTAATCCTCCCTCATTTCTTGCTCAACTTCCCAAGTAGCGTCTCCTTCGTCCACTTGGCTCCACAAAACTTTCACCAAAGGGATCTCTTTGCCTCTCAACCTTTTGATACTGGTATCCATGATCCTCACAGGCAACGTCGCAAAAGTCAGGTTATCCTTCAACTCTATTTGGTCCGACTCAACCACATGAGATTGATCTCCAACATATTTTCTCAACTGAGACACATGAAATACATTGTGGAGATTCGACAACAACGGAGGTAAAGCAATACGATACGCCACCGACCCAATCCTCTTCAGTATTTGATACGGCCCAATGAATCGCGGAGTCAGCTTACGAGACTTCAGTACTCAACCTATTCCATTAGTTGGGACTACTCTCATGAAAACATGGTCTCCTTCATTAAACTCAAGAGGTTTCCGCCTCTTATCGTAATAGATTTTCTGTCGACTCTGAGCGATCCTCATGTTCTCTCGGATTTTCTTGACTTTATTAGTAGTCTCTTGGACAGCTCGGGCCCTAATATCAAGTTCTCCCCAGTCTCAAACCAATTCACTGGAGTTCGGCACTTCCTACCATACAACGCCTCATAAGGTGCCATTCCAATACTCGAATGGAAGCTATTGGTGTAAGTAAATTCTATCAGAGGCAACATGCCATCCCATATCGACCGTCCGTCTATGGATGATAAGCTGAATCTAACTTCAACTTAGTTCCCAATGCGGACTGCAAACTAGTCCAAAATTTGGAAGTAAAACGGGGATCTCTATCCGACACAATGCTCGACAGTATCCCATGCAACCGAACAACTTCCCGGATATACAGTTCCGCCAATCGTTCTGGGAGTACCTCATGTTCATCGGTAAGAAATGAGCAGACTTAGTCAACCGATCCACTATCACCCATATCGAGTCGTACCCTTTCTGAGTCTTCGGAAAACCAGACACAAAATCCATGGAGATACTGTCCCACTTCCAAACAGGAATTTTTAGGGATTGTAATTCTCCTGCTGGACGCTGATGCTCAATCTTGGCTTTCTGACATACCAAACAACTCGAGACATATAAAGCCACATCCCTCTTCAACCCTGACCACCAAAACAATTTCTTCAAATCTTGGTACATCTAGGTAGTTCCCGGGTGAAAGCTCATCTTGCCCTTATGAGACTCTTCCAGAATACTCTTCCGTAATTCCTCATCATGAGGCACACATACTCTCCCTTTATAACGCAGCATTCCACTAGGGTCTGATACGAAATCAGTTTCCTTGCCACTTAGCATTAAATCCCGTTTTGCATTATCTAAATATCCTCAACTTGCAATACTTGGATTTGCTCAAACAGATCATTGGTGACCTTCAACATTCCCAAAATCATACTATGAGGCTTTATCTGAAGATCCAAGTTCATATCTCTGAACTCTTCAATCAGTTTTCCTTCCCTAACCATCAAAGCCGACATGTGTAAAGATTTCCGACTAAGCGCATCAGCCACTACATTGGCCTTTCCCGGATGGTACTGCAATCCAAAATCATAATCCTTGAGGAATTCTATCCACCGTCTTTGTCTCATATTCTATCTTTACCATAATTTTATAATACCTTTATTATAAGTTCAGATATAGTAAGTTTGTTTCATTGTTGAGTTTGTATCATTGTTTTCCAATGCAGAAAAACATCACAATAAAATTGACAAATAAACATGTATTTTTTATTTTCCATAATTTTACAATTCCTTTATTACAAGTTCAGATATAGTAAGTTTGCTTCATTGTTGAGTTTGTATCATTGTTTTCCAATGTAGAAAAACATCAGAATGAAATTGACAAATAAACCTGTATTCTTTATTTACCATAATTTTATAATTCCTTTATTATATGTTCAGATATAGTAAGTTTTTTTCATTGTTGAGTTTGTATCATTGTTTTCCACTGCAGAAAAACATCACAATGAAATTGACAAAAAAACATGTATTCTTTATTTACCATAATTTTACAATTATTTTATAAGTTCGATATAATAAGTTTGTTTCATTGTTGAGTTTGTATCATTGTTTTCCAGTGCAGAAAAACAGAATAATAAAATTGACAAATAAATAGGTATTCTTTATTTACCTTAATTTTATAATTCCTTTATTATAAGTTCAGATATAGTAAGTTTTTTCATTGTTGAGTTTGTATCATTGTTTTCCAATGCAGAAAAACATCACAATGAAATCGACAAATAAGCATGTATTCTTTATTTACCATAATTTTATAATTCCTTTATTATAAGTTCAGATATAGTAAGTTTGTTTCATTGTTGAGTTTGCATCATTGTTTTCCAATGCAGAAAAATATGACAATGAAATTGTCAAATAAGGAGGTATTCTTTATTTACCATAATATTATAATTATTAAGTTTGTTTCATTGCTGTTATAGAAGTTTGTTGAGAGGTTAAGTGTTGACTGTGTGTTGTGGTTGAGATAAATCAACAGCGCATTCTAAGAGTAAATCTTTAATCCGCTGTTATAATAAGGCGCTGGTAAGCCATGCAAAAACAGTGGCTATTGCATTTTAATAAACAACTCATTCTATCGTTGTTGCATGTAATAATTTGCTATCACACGTAAACAATAAGACAACACGACTTATACTGTGTGCTGCCATACTTACAACATTAGACAACGTAGTATTTACGTTGTGCTAACATACGTAAACGATAAGACAACGCTACTTATACTATATGCAGTTATACATAAAACATAAGACAACACAGTATTTTCGTTGTGTTGTCATACGTAAACAATAAGAGAGTGTGACTTATACAGCGTGCTGTCATACATAAAACATAAGACATCGTAGTATTTACGTTATGATGTCATACGTAAACTATCAGACAGCACAACCTAAACTATTGTCATACGTAAAACATAAGTCAGCGCAGTATCTTAGAGGTGTTGTGGTATACAAAATTTATGACAGTCCCACTTATAACGTGTGCTGTCATACGTAAATTATAATACAACACAATATTTAACCTACAACAGCGCAACAACATAGTGTTGTGGTATACAAAATATACAACAACGCAATGTATATCGTTCGATGTTGTACGATATTTTTTTATACATCGCTACATATAAGTTGCTCTGTTATATCTGTCTGTTCCTTAACAGTGCATGCTCAGTATTCGCTTTTGTAACATGTGGTATTCAACAGAGATATTAGATAGCGTGGTTAATGAATCCCATCTACGACTTTGGTCAAACAAACGGCGGTGGAAAGCGTTGTCCTATAGCCAAAAATGTGTTGTTGCTCAACGTATCTGACGTAGTACATTCACTTTTCACCGCCAAGTTGCATCTCACAAACTATAGCTCGGAAAGTGATTCTGCTTTCTCTGATCGTCACAATGGATAAAACTTATTTTTCTACCACAAATGGATATGTCACACATCCAATTATGATATACGGAAACAAAGTTATGCTAAAATTACATTTTCAACTATTCACATTTCACCACCAAGTTGCATCTCACAAACTATAGCTTGGAAAGTGATTCTACTTTCTCCGTTTGTCACAATGGATACAAATTATTTTTCTACCCCAAAATGCATATGTCATCCATCCAATTTTGATATACGGAAGAAAAGTTATGCTAAAAATAGATTTTCAACAATTAATTTTCACATTATCTAGCTGGGACAATGATTCTACATTATCTAGTTGTCACAATGGATATAACTTATTTTTATACCCTAAATGCATATGTCACACGTCCAATTCTGATATACAGAAACAAAGTTATGCGAAAATTGGATTTTCAACTGTTCACTTTTCACTACCAAGTTGCATCTCACAAACTATAGCTTGGAAAGGGATTCTGCTTTCTATGGTTGTCACAATGGATAGAAATTATTTTTCTACCCCTAATGCATATGTCATACGTCCAATTCTGATATAGGGAGACAAAGTTATGTTAAAAATAGATTTTCAACTATTCCCTTGTCACTGCCAAGTTGCATTTCACAAACTATAACTCGGAAAATGATTCTGCTTTATCTGGCTTCACAATGAGTTGAAATTATTTTTCTACCCCAAATTCATATATCAAACGTCAAATTCTGATATACGAAAAAATGTTATGCTAAAATTGGATTTTCAATTGTTCACTTTTCACTACCAAGTTGAATCTCACAAACTATAGCTCAGAAAGTGATTCTGCTTTCTCTATTTGACTCCATGGGTAGATCTTATTTTTCTACCCCAAATGCATATGTCATACGTCCAATACGGATATACGGAAACAAAGTTATGCTAACAATAGATTTTCAACTTTCACTTTTCACAGCCAAGTTGCATCTCACAAACTATAGCTCGGAAAGTGATTCTGCTTTCTCTAGTTGTCACAACGGATAGAAATAATTATCTACCCCAAATGCATATCTCATACGTCGAATTCTGATATACGGAAACAAAGGTATGCTAAATATTGATTTTCAACTTTTCACTTTTCACCGCAAACTTTCATCTCACAAACTATAGCTTAGAAAGAGATTCTGCTTTCTCTGGTTGACTCAATGGATAGAACTTATTTTTATACCCCAAATGCATATGTTGTACGTCCAATTCTGATGTACGGAAACAAAGTTATGCTAAAAATAGATTTCTAACTTTCACTTTTCACCGCCAAGTTGCATCACACAAACTACAGCTCGGAAAGTAATTCTGCTTTCTCTGGATGTCACAATGGATAGAAATTATTTTCTACCCCAAATGCATATCTCACTTGTCCAATTCTGATATACGAAAACAAATTTATGCTAAAAATACATTTTCAACTATTCACTTTTCACCGCCAAGTTGCAATTAACCAACTATATCTCGGAAAGTAATTTTGCTTTCTATGGTTGTCAAAATGGATAGAACTTATTTTTCAAACCCAAATGCGTATGTCACACGTCCAATTCTAATATACGGAAACAAAGTTATGCTAAAATTGGATTTTCAACTATTCATTTTTCACTACCAAGTTGCATCAATGGATAGACCTTATTTTGATACCTCAAATGCATATGTCATACGTCCAATTCTGATATACTGAAACAAAGTTATGCTAAAAATTGATTTTCAACTTTAACTTTTCACCGCCAAGTTGCATCTCACAAACTATAGCTTGCAAAGTGATTATGCTTTCTCTGGTTTTCACAAAGGATAGAAATTATTTTCAACCCCAAATGCATATCTCACACATCCAATTCTGATATCAGGAAACAAAGTTATGCTAAAAATAGATTTTTAACTATTCATTTGTCACAGCCAAGTTGCATCTCACAAACTATAGCTCGGAATGTGATTTTGATTTCTCTGGTTGTCACTGCCAAGTTGCATCTCACAAACTATAGCTTGGAAAGTGTTTATACTTTCTCTGGTTATCACAATAGATAAAAATTATTTTCTACTCCAAATGCATATCTCACACGTTCAATTCTGATATACGAAAACAAAGTTATGCTAAAATAGGATTTTCAACTGTTCACTTTTCACTACCAAGTTGCATCTCACAAACTATAGCTCAAAAAGTGATTATGCTTTTTCTTGTTATCACACTGGATAGAACTTATTTTTCTACCCCAAATTCATATGTGATACGTCCAATTCTGATATACGGAAACATAGTCATGCTAAAAATAGATTTTCAACTATAAATTATCACCGCTAAGTTGCATCTCACCAACTATAGTGCAGAAAGTGGATCTGCTTTCTCTGGTAGTCACAATGGATAGAACTTATTTTTCTACCCCAAATGCATATGTAACAAGTCCAATTATGATATACGGAAACAAAATTTAGTTAAAAATAGATTTTCAACTGTTCACTTTTCACCGTCAAATTGCATATCACAAACTATAGCTCGGAAAGTGATTATGATTTTTCGGGTAGTCGCAACGGATATAAATTATTTTCTACCCCAAATGCATATCTCACACGTCCAATTCTGATATACAGAAACAAAGTTATGCAAAAAATAGATTTTCAACTATTCACTTGTCACCGTCAAGTTGCATCTCACAAACTATAGCTCAGAAAGTGTTTCTGTTGTATCTGGTTGTCACAATTGATGGAACTTATTTTTCTACCCCAAATGCATATGTCACACGTCCAATTATGATATACGGAAACAAAGTTTTGTTAAAAATAGATTTTCAACTATTCACTTTTCATCGCCAAGTTGCATCTCACAAACTATAGCTCTGAAAGTGATTTTGCTTTATCTGCTTTTCACAATGGATAGAACTTATTTTTCTACCCCAAATGCATATCTCAAACGTCCAATTCTGATATACGGAATTAAAGTTATGCTAAAATTGGATTTTCTACTATTCACTTATCAACCAAGTTGCATTACACAAACTATAGCTCAACAAGTGATTCTGATTTTTCTGGTTGTCCCAAAGGATGGAACTTATTTTTCTACCCCAAATTCATATGTCATATGTCCTATTCTGATATACGGAAACAAAGTTATGCTAAAAGTAAATTTTCAACTATTAATTTTCACCGCCAAGTTGCATCTCACCAACTATTGCGTAGAAAGTGATTATGCTTTCTCTGGTAGTCACAATGGGTAGAACTTATTTTTCCACCGCAAATGCATATGTCATACGTCCAATTCTGATATACGGAAACAAAGTTATGCTAAAAATAGATTTTCAACTTTTAATTTTCACCGCCAAGTTGCATCTCACCAACTATTGCGTAGAAAGTGATTCTGCTTTCTCTGGTAGTAACAATGGGTAGAACTTATTTTTCCACCGCAAATGCATATGTCATACCTCAAATTATGATATACAAAAATATAGTTATGCTAAAAATAGATTTTCAATTATTAATTTTCACCTCCAAGTTGCATCTCACCAACAATTTCGCAGCAAGTGATTCTGCTTTCTCTAGATGTCACAATGGATAGAACTTATTTTTCTACCCCAAATGCATATGTCATACGTCCAATTATGATAAACGGAAACAAAGTTTTGTTAAAAATAGATTTTCAACTGTTCACTTTTCACCACGAAGTTGCATCTCACAAACTATAGCTCGGGAGGTGATTCTTCTTTCTCTAGATGTCACAATGGATAGAACTTATTTTTCTACCCCAAATGCATATGTCATACGTCCAATTATGATAAACGGAAACAAAGTTTTGTTAAAAATAGATTTTCAACTATTCACTTTTCACCGCGAAGTTGCATCTCACAAACTATAGCTCGGAAAGTGATTCTGCATTCTCTGGTCGTCACAACGGAAAGAAATAATTTTCTGCCCCAAATGCATATCTCATACATCGAATTCTGATTTACGGAATCAAAGTTATGCTAAATATTGATTTCAACTTTTAACTTTTCACCGCAAAGTTTCATCCCACAAACTATAGCTTAGAAAGAGATTCTGCTTTCTCTGGTTTAGTCAATGGATAGAACTTATTTTTCCACAGCAAATGCATATGTCATATGTCAAATTCTGATATACGAAAACATAGTTATGCTAAAAATAGATTCTAAACTATTAATTTTCACCTCCAAGTTGCATCTCACCAACAATTTCGCAGAAAGTAATTCTGCTTTCTCCGGTAGTCACAATGGATAGAACTTATTTTTCCACCCCAAATGCATATGTCACACGTCCAATTATGATATACGGAAACAAAGTTAATTGTTCACTTTTCACCGCCAAGTTGCATCTCACAAACTATAGCTCGGGAAGTGATACTGCTTTCTTTGATTGTCACAATGGATAGAACTTATTTTTCTACCCCAAATGCATTTGTCACACGTCCAATTATGATAAACGAAAACAAAGTTTTGTTAAAAATAGATTTTCAACTGTTCACTTTTCAACGCCAAGTTGCATCTCACAAACAATAGCTCGGAAAGTGATTCTCCATTATCTATTTGTCACAATGGATAAAACTTATTTTTAAACCCCAAATGCATATCTCAAACGCCCAATTCTGATATACGGAAACAAAGTTATGCTAAAATTGGATTATCAACTATTCCCTTTTTACTACCAAGTTGCATCTCACAAAATATGGCTCAGAAAGTGATTCTGCTTTTCCTGGTTGTCCCAATGGATAGAACTTATTTTTCTACCTCAAATGCATATGTCATACGTCCAATTCTGATATACGGAAACAACGTTATGCTAAAAATAGATTTTCAACTATCACTTTTCACCGCCAAGTTGCATCTCACAAACTATAGCTAGGAAAGTGATTCACCGTTCTGTAGTTGTCACAACGGATAGAAATTATTTTCTACCCCAAATACATATCTCACACGTCCAATTCTGAGATACGAAAACACCGTTATGCTATAATTGAATTTTCAACTTTTCACTTTTCACTACCAAGTTGCATCTCACAAACTATAGCTCCGAAAGTGATTCTACTTTTTCTGGTTGTTACAATGGATAGAACTTATTTTTCTACCCCAAAAGCATATGTCATAGGTCCAATTCTGATATACGGAAACATAGTTATGCTAAAAAAAGATTTTCAACTATAAATTATCACCGCCATGTTGCATCTCACCAACGATAGTGCGGAAAGTGATTCTGCTTTCTCTGGTAGTCACAATGGATAGAACTTATTTTTCCACCGCAAATGCATATGTCATATGTCAAATTCTGATATACGAAAACATAGTTATGCTAAAAATAGATTTTCAACTATTAATTTTCACCTCCAAGTTGCATCTCACCAACAATTTCGCAGATAGTGATTCTGCTTTCTCTGGTAGTGACAATGGATAGAACTTATTTTTCCACCCCAAATGCATATGTCACACGTCCAATTATGATATACGGAAACAAAGTTTTGTTAAAAATAGATTTTCAACTTTTCACTTTTCACCGCAAAGTTGCATCTCACAAACTATAGCTCGGAAAGTGATACTGCATTATCTGGTTGTCTCAATGGATAAAACTTTTTTTTATACCCCAAATGCATATCTGAAACGCCAAATTCTGATATACGGAAACCTAGTTATGCTAATATTGGATTTTCAACTATTCACTTTTCACTACCAAGTTGCATCTTACAAAATATGGCTCAGAAAGTGATTCTGCTTTTTCTGGTTGTCCAATCGATGGAACTTATTTTTCTACCTCAAATGCATATGTCATACGTCCAATTCTGATATACGGAAACTACGTTATGCTAAAAATAGATTTTCAACTTTCACTTTTCACCGCCAAGTTGCTATTCACAAACTATAGCGAGGAAAGTGATTCTGCTTTCTCTGGTTGTCACAACGGATAGAAATTATTTTCTACCCCAAATGCGTAACTCACACGTCCAATTTAGAGATACGAAAACACAGTTATACTAAAATTGGATTTTCAACTGTTCACTTTTCACTACCAAGTTGCATCTCACAAACTATAGCACCGAAAGTGATTATGCTTTCTCTCATTGTCACAATGGATAGACATTATTTTTCTACCCCAAATGCATATGTTATACGTCCAATTCTGATATACGGAAACATAGTTATTGCTCTTGAAAATGCTCTTTTCTCTCACTTCTCTTTCGGTTAACCCTCATAAATGTGTTTGGGGTACCCTATTTAATGTAACAGCGTCGGGTTCTCACTTAAGCGAGCCCTTTCTCGCTCAAGCGAGAAAATCCCGCCTATTTTAAAAAACTCTGATCTGACCTCTCGCTCAAGCGAGAATCTCACAGTGCCAACATCCCCAAAATGATATTTCTCGCCCAGGCGAGATAACTCTCGCTCATGCGAGAATCCTCCAGTATACTCCAGGATATCACCCTCCCAGGTAAGCCTCTCTCGCTCAGGCGAGAATCTCTCGCTCAAGCGAGGATACTACAGTATAGCCCAGTATTTCACCCTCCTAGGTGAGTCTCTCTATCTCTCAAGCGAGAATCTCTCGCTCAAGCGAGGATCTCGGGACTGATACTATAATTTTAAGGACTTAAAAAATTTAGGGTGTTACAATCCTCCCCCTCTTATAAGAATTTTCGTCCCCGAAAATTAAACATACCTCGATTCAAACAAATGAGGGTAATCCTCCCTCATTTCTTGCTCAACTTCCCAAGTAGCGTCTCCTTCGTCCACTTGGCTCCACAAAACTTTCACCAAAGGTATCTCTTTGCCTCTCAACCTTTTGATACTAGTATCCATGATCCTCACAGGCAACGTCGCAAAAGTCAGGTTATCCTTCAACTCTATTTGGTCCGACTCAACCACATGAGATGGATCTCCAACATATTTTCTCAACTGAGACACATGAAATACATTGTGGAGATTCGACAACAACGGAGGTAAAGCAATACGATACGCCACCGGCCCAATCCTCTTCAGTATTTGATACGGCCCAATGAATCGCGGAGTCAGCTTACGAGACTTCAATACTCTACCTATTCCATTAGTTGGGACTACTCTCATGAAAACATGGTCTCCTTCATTAAACTCAAGAGGTTTCCGCCTCTTATCGTAATAGCTTTTCTGTCGACTCTGAGCGATCCTCATGTTCTCTTGGATTTTCTAGACTTTATTAGTAGTCTCTTGGACCACCTCGGGCCCTAATATCAAGTTCTCCCCAGTCTCAAACCAATTCACTGGAGTTCGGCACTTCCTACCATACAACGCCTCATAAGGTGCCATTCCAATACTCGAATGGAAGCTATTGTTGTAACTAATTCTATCAGAGGCAACATGCCATCCCAACTCTCAGGTTGTTCCAAGACACAAGCCCTTAGAAGATCTTCCAATGATTGTATAGTTCTTTCTGATTGACCGTCCGTCTGTGGATGATAAGCTGAACTTAACTTCAACTTAGTTCCCAATGCGGACTGCAAACTAGTCCAAAATTTGGAAGTAAAACGGGGATCTCTATCCGACACAATGCTCGACGGTATCCCATGCAACCGAACAACTTCCCGGATATACAGTTCCGCAAATCGTTCTAGGGAGTACCTCATGTTCATCGGTAAGAAATGAGCAGACTTAGTCAACCGATCCACTGTCACCCATATCGAGTCGTACCCTTTTTGAGTCTTCGGAAAACCAGACACAAAATCCATGGAGATACTGTCCCACTTCCAAACGGGAATTTTTGGGGATTGTAATTCTCCTGCTGGCCGCTGATGCTCAATCTTGGCTTTCTGACATACCAAACAACTCGAGACATATAAAGCCACATCCCTCTTCAACCCTGACCACCAAAACAATTTCTTCAAATCTTGGTACATCTAGGTAGTTCCCGGGTGAAAGCTCATCTTGCCCTTATGAGACTCTTCCAGAATACTCTTCCGTAATTCCTCATCACGAGGCACACATACTCTCCCTTTATAACGCAGCATTCCACTAGGGTCTGATACGAAATCAGTTTCCTTGCCACTTAGCATTAAATCCCGTCTTGACATTATCTCAATATCCTCAACTTGCAATACTTGGATTTGCTCAAATAGATCATTGGTGACCTTCAACATTCCCAAAATCATACTATGAGGCTTTATCTGAAGATCCAAGTTCATATCTCTGAACTCTTCAATCAGTTTTCCTTCCCTAACCATCAAAGCAGACATGTGTGAAGATTTCCGACTTAGCGCATCAGCCACTACATTGGCCTTTCCCGGATGGTACTGCAATCCAAAATCATAATCCTTGAGGTATTCTATCCACCGTCTTTGTCTCATATTCTTTCTTTACCATAATTTTAAAATACCTTTAATGTAAGTTCAGATATAGTAAGTTTGTTTCATTGTTGAGTTTGTATCATTGTTTTCCAATGCAGAAAAACATCACAATAAAATTGACAAATAAACATGTATTTTTTATTTTCCATAATTTTATAATTCCTTTATTACAAGTTCAGATATAGTAAGTTTGCTTCATTGTTGAGTTTGTATCATTGTTTTCCAATGCAGAAAAACATCAGAATGAAATTGACAAATAAACATGTATTCTTTATTTACCATAATTTTATAATTCCTTTATTATATGTTCAGATATAGTAAGTTTTTTTCATTGTTGAGTTTGTATCATTGTTTTCAACTGCAGAAAAACATCACAATGAAAATGACAAAAAAACAGGTTTTCTTTATTTACCATAATTTTACAATTCTTTTATAAGTTCGATATAATAAGTTTGTTTCATTGTTGAGTTTGTATCATTGTTTTCCAGTGCAGAAAAACAGAATAATAAAATTGACAAATAAATAGGTATTCTTTATTTACCTTAATTTTAAAATTCCTTAATTATTAGTTCAGATATAGTAAGCTTGTTTCATTGTTGAGTTTGGATCATTGTTTTCCAATGCAGAAAAACGTCACAATGAAATCGACAAATTAGCATGTATTCTTTATTTACCATAATTTTATAATTCCTTTATTATAAGTTTAGATATAGTAAGTTTGTTTCATTATTGAGTTTGCATCATTGTTTTCCAATGCAGAAAAATATGAGAATGAAATTATCAAATAAGCAGGTATTCTTTATTTACCATAATATTATAATTATTAAGTTTGTTTCATTGCTGTTATAGAAGTTTGTTGAGAGGTTGAGTGTTGACTGTGTGTTGTGGTTGAGATAAATCAACAGTGCATTCTAAGAGTAAATCTTTAATCCGCTGTTATAATAAGGCGCTGGTAAGCCATGCAAAAACAGTGGCTATTGCATTTTAATAAACAACTCATTCTATCGTTGTTGCATGTAATAATTCGCTATCACATGTAAACAATAAGACAACACGACTTATACTGTGTGATGCCATACTTACAACATAAGACAACACAGTATTTACGTTGTGCTATCATACGTAAACAATAAGACAACGCTACTTATACTATATGTTGTTATACATAAAACATAAGACAACGCAGTATTTACGTTTTGTTGTCATACGTAAACAATAAGAGAGTGTGACTTATACAGCGTGTTGTCAGACATAAAACATAAGACATCGTAGTATTTACGTTATGCTGTCATACGTAAACTATCAGACAGCACAACCTAAACTATTGTCATACGTAAAACATAAGTCAGCGCAATATCTTAGAGGTGTTGTGGTATTCAAAATTTACGACAGTGCCACTTATAATGTGTGCTATCATACGTAAATTATAATACAACGCAATATTTAACCTACAACAGCGCAACAACATAGTGTTGTGGTATACAAAATATACAACAACGCAACGTATATCGTTCGATGTTGTACGATATTTTTTTATACATCGCTACATATAAGTTGCTCTGTTATATCTGTTTGTTCCTTAACAGCGCATGCTCAGTATTCGCTTTTGTAACATGTGGTATTCAACTGATATATTAGAGAGCGCGGTTAATGTATCCCATCTACGACTTCGGTCAAACTATAGCTCAGAAAGTGTGTTGTTGCTCAACGTATCTAACGTAGTACATTCACTTTTCACCGCCAAGTTGCATCTCACAAACTAGAGCTCGGAAAGTGATTCTGCTTTCTCTGATCGTCACAATGGATAAAACTTATTTTTCTACCACAAATGCATATGTCACACATCCAATTATGATATACGGAAACAAAGTTATGCTAAAAATACATTTTCAACTATTCACTTTTCACCGCCAAGTTGGATCTCACAAACTATAGCTTGGAAAGTGATTCTACTTCCTCCGTTTGTCACAATGGATACAAATTATTTTTCTACCCAAAAATGCATATGTCATCCATCCAATTTTGATATAAGGAAGAAAAGTTATGCTAAAAATAGATTTTCAACAATTAATTTTCACCTCCAAGTTGCATCTTACAAACTATAGTTGGGACAATGATTCTACTTTATCTGGTTGTCACAATGGATATAACTTATTTTTCGACCCTAAATGCATATGTCACACGTCCAATTCTGATATACAGAAACAAAGTTATGCGAAAATTGGATTTTCAACTGTTCACTTTTCACTACCAAGTTGCATCTCACAAACTATATCTCGGACAGTGATTCTGCTTTTTATGGTTGTCACAATGGATAGAACTTATTTTTCTACCCCAAATGCATATATCATACGTCCAATTATGAGATACGGAAACATAGTCATGCTAAAAATAGATTTTCAACTATAAATTATCACCGCCAAGTTGCATCTCACCAACTATAGTGCAGAAAGTGATTATCCTTTCTCTGGTAGTCACAATGGATAGAACTTATTTTTCTACCCCAAATGCATATGTCACACGTCCAGTTATGATATACGGAAACAAAGTTATGCTTAAAATAGATTTTCAACAATTCTCTATTCACCGCCAAGTTGCAGTTCACCAACTATAACTCGGAAAGTAATTTTGCTTTCTACAGTTGTCACAATGGATAGAACTTATTTTCAAACCCAAAAGCATATGTCACACGTCCAATTCTGATATACGGAAACAAAGTTATGCTAAAACTAGATTTTCAATTATTCATTTTTCACCGCCAAGTTGCATCTCACAAACTATAGCTTGGAAAGGGATTCTGCTTTCTATGGTTGTCACAATGGATAGAAATTATTTTTCTACCCCTAATGCATATGTCATACGTCCAATTCTGATATAGGGAGACAAAGTTATGTTAAAAATAGATTTTCAACTATTCCCTTGTCACTGTCAGGCTGCATCTCACAAACTATAGCTCGGAAAGTGATTCTGCTTTATCTAGCTTCACAATGAGTTGAAATTATTTTTCTACCCCAAATTCATATATCAAACGTCCAATTCTGATATACGAAAAAAAGTTATGCTAAAATTGGATTTTCAATTGTTCACTTTTCACTACCAAGTTGAATCTCACAAACTATAGCTCATAAAGTGATTCTGCTTTCTATCGTTGACTCCATCGGTAGATCTTTTTTTTCTACCCCAAATGCATATGTCATACGTCCAATACGGATATACGGAAACAAAGTTATGCTAACAATAGATTTTCAACTTTCACTTTTCACCGCCAAGTTGCATCTCACAAACTATAGCTCGGAAAGTGATTCTGCTTTCTCTAGTTGTCACAACGGATAGAAATAATTTTCTACCCCAAATGCATATCTCATACGTCGAATTCTGATATACGGAAACAAAGGTATGCTAAATATTGTTTTTCAACTTTCACTTTTCACCGCAAACTTTCATCTCAAAAACTATAGCTTAGAAAGAGAATCTGCTTTCTCTGGTTGACTCAATGGATAGAACTTATTATTCTACCCCAAATGCATATGTTATACGTCCAATTCTGATGTACGGAAACAAAGTTACGCTAAAAATAGATTTCCAACTTTCACTTTTCACCGCGAAGTTGCATCTCACAAACTACAGCTCGGAAAGTTATTCTGCTTTCTCTGGATGTCACAATGGATAGAAATTATTTTCTACCCCAAATGCATATCTCACTTGTCCAATTCTGATATACGGAAACAAATTTATGCTAAAAATACATTTTCAACTATTCACTTTTCACCGCCAAGTTGCAATTAACCAACTATATCTCGGAAAGTAATTTTGCTTTCTATGGTTGTCAAAATGGATAGAACTTATTTTTCAAAACCCAAATGCGTATGTCAAACGTCCAATTCTAATATACGGAAACAAAGTTATGCTAAAATTGGATTTTCAACTATTGATTTTTCACTACCAAGTTGCATCTCATGAACTATAGCTCAGAAAGTGATTCTGCTTTCTATGGTTGCAACAATGGATAGACTTTATTTTGATACCTCAAATTCATATGTCATACGTCCAATTCTGATATACCGAAACAAAGTTATAGCTCAGCAAGTGATTCTAATTTTTCTGGTTGTCCCAAAGGATAGAACTTATTTTTCTACCCCAAATGCATATGTCATATGTCCTATTCTGATATATGGAAACAAAGTTATGCTAAAAGTATATTTTCAACTATTAATTTTCACCGCCAAGTTGCATCTCACCAACTATTGCGTAGAAAGTGATTCTTCTTTCTCTGGTAGTCACAATGGGTAGAACTTATTTTTCCACCGCAAATGCATATGTCATACGTCCAATTCTGATATACGGAAACAAAGTTATGCTAAAAATAGATTTTCAACTGTTCACTTTTCACCGCCAAGTTGCATCTCACAAACTATAGCTCGGAAAGTGATTATCCATTGTCTAATTGTAACAATGGATAAAACTTATTTTTAAACCCCAAATGCATATCTCAAACGCCCAACTCTGATATACTGAAACAAAGTTATGCTAAAATTGGATTTTCAACTATTCACTTTTCTCTACCAAGTTGCATCTCACAAAATATGGCTCAGAAAGTGATTCTGCAATATGTCATACGTCCAATTCTGATATATGGAAACAACGTTATGATAAAAATAGATTTTAAACTTTCACTTGTCACCGCCAAGTTGCATCTCACAAACTATAGCTAGGAAAGTGATTCAGCTTTCTCTAGTTGTCACAACTGAAAGAAATTTTTTTCTACCCCAAATGCATATCTCACACGTCCAATAGTGAGATACGAAAACACAGTTATGCTAAAATTTGATTTTAAACTGTTCACTTTTCACTACCCAGTTGCATCTCACAAACTATAGCTCATAAAGTGATTCTGATTTTTATGTTTGTGATAATGGGTAGGACTTATTTTTCTACCCCAAATGCATATGTGATACGTCCAATTCTGATATACGGAAACATAGTTATGCTAAAAATTGATTTTCAACAATAAATTATAACCGCCAAGTTGCATCTCACCAACAATAGTGCAGGAAGTGATTCTACTTTCTCTGGTAGTCACAATGGGTAGAACTTATTTTTCCACCGCAAATGCATATGTCATACGTCAAATTATGATATACGAAAAAATAATTATGCTAAAAATAGATTTTTAACTATTAATTTTCACCTCCAAGTTGCATCACACGTCCAATTAAGATATACGGAAACAAAATTTTGCTAACAATAGACTTTCAACTTTCACTTTTCACCGCCAAGTTGCATCTCACAAACTATATCTCGGAATTTGGTTCTGCTTTCTCTGGTTGTCACAATAGATAGAACATATTTTTCCACCCCAAATGCATATTTGAAACGCCAAATTCTGATATGCGGAAACATAGTTATGCTAAAATTGGATTTTCAACTATTCACTTTTCACTACCAAGTTGCATCTTACAAAATATGGCTCAGAAAGTGATTCTGCTTTTTCTGGTTGTCCAATCGATAGAACTTATTTTTCTACCTCAAATGCATATGTCATACGTCCAATTCTGAGATACGTAAACAACGTTATGCTAAAAATAGATTTTCAACTTTCACTTTTCATCGCCAAGTTGCTATTCACAAACTATAGCTAGGAAAGTGATTCTGCTTTCTCTGGTTGTCTCAACGGATAGAAATTATTTTCTACCCCAAATGCATAACTCACACGTCCAATTTAGTGATACGAAAACACAGTTATACTAAAATTGGATTATCAACTATTCCCATTTTACTACCAAGTTGCATCTCACAAAATATGGCTCAGAAAGTGATTCTGCTTTTCCTGGTTGTCCCAATGGATAGAACTTATTTTTCTACCCCAAATGCATATGTCATACGTCCAATTCTGATATACGGAAACATAGTTATGCTAAAAACAGATTTTCAACTATAAATTATCACCACCAAGTTGCATCTCACAAACTATAGTGCAGAAAGTGATTTTGCTTTCTCTGATAGTCACAACGGATAAAACTTATTTTTCCACCGCAAATGCATATGTCATACGTCAAATTCTGATATACGAAAACATAGTTATGCTAAAAATAGATTTTCAACTATTAATTTTCACCTCCAAGTTACATCCCACCAACAATTTCGCAGAAAGTGATTCTGCTATCTCTGGTAGTCACAATGGATAGAACTTATTCTTCCCCCCAAATGCATATGTCACATGTCCAATTATGATATACGGAAACAAAGTTTTATTAAAAATAGATTTTCAATTGTTCACTTTTCACCGCCAAGTTGCTTCTCACAAACTATAGCTTGGGAAGTGATTCTGCTTTCTCTGGTTGTCACAATGGATAGAACTTATTTTTCTACTCCAAATGCATATGTCACATGTCCAATTATGATAAACGGAAACAGAGTTTTGTTAAAAATAGATTTTCAACTGTTCACTTTTCACTGCCAAGTTGCATCTCACAAACTATAGCTCGGAAGGTGATTCTGCATTATCTAGTTGTCACAATGGATAAAACTTATTTTTAAACCCCAAATGCATATCTCAAACGCCCAATTCTAATATGCTGAAACAAAGTTATGCTAAAATTGGATTTTCAACTATTCACTTTTTACTATCAAGTAGCTTCTCACAAAATATGGCTCAGAAAGCGATTCTGCTTTTTCTGGTTGTCCCAATGAATAGAAATTCCTTTTCTACCTCAAATACATATGTTATATATCCAATTCTGATATACGGAAACAACGTTATGATAAAAATAGATTTTAAACTTTCACTTGTCACCGCCCAGTTGCATCTCACAAACTATAGCTAGGAAAGTGATTCAGCTTTCTCTGCATTATTTGGTTGTCACATTGTAAAAACTTATTTTTCTACCCCAAATGCATATCTCCAACGCCCAATTCTGATATACGGAAACAACTTTATGCTAAAATAGATTTTCAAATTTCACTTTTCACCGCCAAGTTAAATCTCACAAACTATAGCTAGGAAAGTGATTCTGCTTTCTCCGGTAGTCAGAATGGATAGAACTTATTTTTCTACCCCAAATGCATATGTCACACGTCCAATTATGATATACGGAAACAAAGTTTTGTTGAAAATAGATTTTCAATTGTTCACTTTCCACCGCCAAGTTACATCTCACAAACTATAGCTCGGTAAGTGATTCTTCTTTCTCTGGTTGTCACAATGGATAGAACTTATTTTTTACCCCAAATGCATATGTCACACGTCCAATTATGATAAACGGAAACAGAGTTTTGTTAAAAATAGATTTTCAACTGTTCACTTTTCACTGCCAAGTTGCATCTCACAAACTATAGCTCGGAAGGTGATTCTGCATTATCTGGTTGTCACATTGGATAGAGCTTATTTTTCTACCCCAAATGCATATCTCAAACGTCCAATTCTGATATACGGAAACAAGTTTAAGATGAAATTGGATTTTCAACTATTCACTTTTCACTAACAAGTTGCATCTCACAAATTATAGCTCGTAAAATGATTATGCTTTATCTGGTTGTCACAATGGATGGACCTTATTTTTCTACCTCAAATGCATATGTCATACGTCCAATTCTGATATACGGAAACAAAGTTATGATAAAAATAGATTTTCAACTTTCACTTTTCACCGCCAAGTTGCATCTCAGAAACTATAGCTCGGAAAGTGATTCTGCTTTCTCTGGTTGTCACCACGAATAAAAATTATTTTCTACCCCAAATGCATATCTCTCACGTCCAATTCTGATATACGAAAACAAAGTTATGGTAAAATTAGATTTTCAACTGTTCACTTTTCACTACCAAGTTGCATCTCACAAACTATTGCTCATAAAGTGATTCTGCTTTTTCTGGTTGACTCAATGGATAGAACTTATTTTTCTAACTCAAATGCATATGTCATACGTCCAATTCTGAAATACAGAAACATAGTTATGCTAAAAATAAATTTTCAACTTTCACTATTCACCACCAAGTTGCATCTCACAAACTATAGCTCGGAAAGTGATTCTGCTTTCTCTGGTTATCACAATGGATAGAAATTATTTTTCTACCCCAAATGCATATGTCACACGTCCAATTCTGATATACGGAAACCAAGTTTAGTTAAAAATAGCTTTTCAACGGTTCACTTTTCACCGCTAAGTTGAATCACACAATCTAAACTAGTTAAATCATAAACATGTTACAAAGAAGCAAGTAAGGCAATACCCTAGGCCGCAGAATTAACTATGCTCTGATACCATATTTTAAGGACCCAAATTCTACCCTTGAAATTTTTTTGTTTATTTAAAATCTTTCCTTACATACATTCATTATTTTACTGAAAAACCTTCATGAATAATTCATTGACACTAATCTTTTAGCCAATTACGTTATCTTGCAATTCATGTTGCGGAAAAAAATAATTCATGCATTTAGTTATTACCACATACGACCAGTATGGGTTTCTAAGAGTTATAATCTCCATAACTACATAACTCAGTATTGTCCTATTCAGATTTACATTCATCCCAAAATGTTATCAAATCAACTACAATGTCAAGCAGCGATAAAGACAATCAAGATAATAAACACATAAGCTTCCTAAGTGAGCTTCCTCCTCAAATCCTTCATTTACGTACAATGAGATTATCATAAACAACACACAAAACAAGGGAGTAAGTCATTAGTTCAAAAACTAACTGTTAGGTATCAATGGTTAAAATACACCTAGAAGGGGGGGGGGGTTGAATAGGTGTAGCGGTTAGAATATCCGCTTTTCGAAAAACAACACTTAATGCTGAAATACACCTAATTAATCGATTAACAGAACAGGGATAATCGATTAACACAATCAACTTAATCGATTAACAAAATGAGTATAATCGATTAATAAACTTGACTTAATCGATTAAACAGAAACAGTAAGCTTAGGCAGATATGATTACTTGCACGACAATTAATCGATAACAAAACGAATTTACAGAGCTTACAGATTTATCAGAGTATTAACAGTATAGCACAGAAACATATTAGTCATTAAATCCACTATACAAGTAAACTGATTAAATGCAATAAAGAGAGAGAGAAAAGATCCTGCAACACGAATTTTATCCTGGTTCGTTTGCTTGTCCACCGCAAACTACATCCAGGCCTCCCGGCTGATTTGGGAGATTTTCTTCACTATAATCGAATCAATGTTATTACATACACATCATCCAATTACAACACTTAGACAACACAAGATAATAAAGACTCCTATTCTATGGTTTGACTCCCTTCCTACCGACAAAGAAAACCTTTCTTTCGGCGTAGCCCCAGCCAAGAACCTCTGTTCTTTCCTTATCTCTAAGTCTAAACACAATGAAGATACACTCAATCTCTTCGGCGATACGACACCTTGAGATTCCCAATGTTACAACAATTTCTCAATCAAAAAGAAAATAGAGTAAACTTAAGCTATTACACAGCTTATATCTAACAAGAAAACACTTTACTCTAATCACCTAATACAAACTCATGCAATATGAAAATGTATTAGTTTGAAAACAGAATGCATAGAATGTAAAAATCTAATCAAGAAGTATCAATATTATGCATGAACATGTGATATGAAAAGATGAGAAATATATCATGTAATGCACTCAATCCTAAAGCATAGAATTCTCTCTTTTCTAAACTCACAAATGCATTTACAATTAGATGCAACAATTATCACGAAAAATGCTCTAACTTTCTAAAAATGCAACATGCAACTTCCAAGATCAATTCTGAAAAACGCAGTTTATAAAGAATTAATTCTGAAACCCAGTTAATCGATTAACGAATGCCTTAATCGATTAAACTGTTCAAACAGTTAGATTAATCGATTAACCTATGCCTTAATCGATTAACAGCATATTTTCATGTGTAAAAAACTCAAATACGTTATGCACTTAATTCATACATGTTTAACACTTAGTTTATGCCTAGAATGCACATATACATGTATTTATGTGATGCATGAACATATTATGAATGACATATCTCAAGATGAAAATGATTTAAACGATTTATGCATATGAGACATGTATTAGGTGACTTAAGCCTTAGACTCAACTTAAACTAATCTCTAGTCTAAGCTTAGTACCAATCAAAAGACTTAAGCACGTTGATTTGTTGATGATCTTCATGCTCTTATTCGCACAAGTTGTCCTCATCAAAACCATGACACATAAAGAGAGATTTCCAAAGTGTTCCTCTTGACATGCACACTTTCACTAACATTACATGATAATCCACATTTCAAATACGATTTAAGCTTTAATATAATTTATAACCACACATACGTAATTGTAAACATTCATATCTTATTCCTTTAATTTCCACGTTACTCATATTCATCCTATAGTATATATATCCCATAATATATATTCTATAACATGCATATTACGTTATTTCGAAGCATCGTCCTTCTCATTATTCATATCCACCCTATAGAACATATATCCCATAATTTATATCCTATAGCATGTATATTACTTTCATTCTCAACATCTTCCATTTTCATCCTTCATATTCACCCTATAGTGTATATATCCCATAATATATATCCTATAGCATGCATATTACTTTCATTCTGACATTCTCATTTCTCATCATTCATATTCACCCTATAGTATATACATCCCATAATATATATCCTATGACATGAATATTACTTTGATCATCCACATCCTCATTGTCATCCTTCATATTCACCCTATAGTATATATATCCCATAATATATATTCTATAACATGAATATTACTTTTATCATTCACATCCTCATTCTCATCCTTCATATTTCCTTTAACCGTATTCATCGATTTCATTTCCCATACCACATCGGGCAGGTCGAGTTTATTTCCATACCACATCGGGCAGGTCGAGTTATCCCCATACCACATCGGGAAGGTCGAGTTATCCCCATACCACATCAGGCAGGTCGAGTTATTATCCATACCACATCGGGCAGGTAGAGTTATTATCCATACCACATCGTGAAGGTCGAGTTATCCCCATACCATCGGGTTGGTCGAGTTATTATCCATACCACATCGGGCAGGTCGAGTTATTATCCATACCACATCGGGCAGGTCGAGTTATCCCCATACCACATCGGGCAGGTCGAGTTATCCCCATACCACATCGGGCAGGTCAATTTATTATCCATACCACATCGGGCAGGTCGAGTTATTATCCATACCACATCGGGCAGGTCGAGTTATTATCCATACCACATCGGGCAGGTCAAGTTATTATCCATACCACATCTGGCAGATCGAGTTATTATCCATACCACATCGGGCAGGTCGAGTTATTATCCATACCACATCGGGAAGGTCGAGTTCACAATAATCCAATACCACTCCGGGTAGGACAACCACAATAATCCACTACCACTCCGGGTAGGATAACCACAATACTCCACTACCACTCCGGGTAGGATAACCACAATAATCCACTACCACTCCGGGTAGGATAACAACAATAATCCGCTACCACTTCGGGTAGGGTATCAACCATAAACCACTACCTCTTCGGGTAGGGTATGAATAATAAACCACTACCTCTTCGGGTAGGGTATCAACAATAAACCACTACCTCTTCGGGTAGGGTATCAACAGTATTCTTACAAACACATTACCTCTTTCACATACCTCATTCACATCAGCGAGTATGATTTAGAGACACTTATCCCTTACCTTGGTGAGTGTTGGGGATCGGTTCCGAGTAACTTTAAAAGTCCCCTCCGCGATTTCCTCCAACCTTAGGATCTTTCCTCATTTCCACCAATAACAAAAATGTCAGTCATTTATTCAAAATAACACATAAACAACTCGTATTTCATCATCAAATATACAAGGGATTCACATATTTTCAAGATTTCCAAAACTACTTCAATACAAGTTTCCAAACATCTAAACATACATGTTCATCTCATATATCAACGTCAAAGCACAAACTCATCATCCACATCTAACATTTCATCTCTTTCTCTTTTTACTCATATTCTCATTTTGGGGGTTTTTCGGGTTTTCATGAATAACCCAAAAAAAATTCCATTCATCAAATACCAACTCTAAACCAAGAGTTTACAAGATAAAACAACATAAAACGAACCATAACTCTAAAGGATGAGTTTCCATGGTTTCTCATATTTTGAAAAGAGATCCAACATACCCAAAACAAGTTAGAGAGGAAGAAGAAGAGTTAGAAACAAGAGGTTTACCTCTTCTGAAGCTCTAAGATGAGTCATAAGGCTCTTTGCTCTTCAAAAGCTCTCCTCTCTCTCTTCTCTTCAAAGTTCTAACCCTAAAATGTGTTTGGGGTATCTATTTAAAAGTGGAGTCGTCGGGTTCTCGCTCAAGTGAACCCATTCTCGCTCAGGCGAGAAAATCCCACCTTTTTAAAATTTCAGATCTGACGCTCTCGCTCAAGCGAGAATCTCACAGTCTCAACATCCCCAAAATTCCATTTCTCTCCCAGGCGAGACAACTCTCGTCAGGAAAGAATCCTCCAGTATAGCCCAGGATTTCACCCTCCCAGGTGAGCCTTTCTCGCTCAGGCGAGAATCTCTCGCTCATGCGAGACTTCCACGAATGATACTATAATTTTAAAGACTTAAATTTAGGGCGTAACAGATTCTGCATTATCTGGTTGTCACAATGGATAAAACTTATTATTCTACCCCAAATGCATATCTCAAACGCCCAAGTCTGATATACGGAAAAAAAGTTATGCTAAAATTGGATTTTCAACTATTCACTTTTCACTACCAAGTTGCATCTCACAAAATATGGCGTAGAAAGTGATTCTGCTTTTTCTGGTTGTCCCAATGGATATAACTTATTTTTCTACCTCAAATGCATATGTCATACTTCCAATTCTGATATAAGGAAACAACGTTATGCTAAAAATAGATTTTCAACTTTCACTTTTCACCGCCAAGTTGCATCTCACAAACTATAGCTAGGAAAGTGATTCTGCTTTCTCTGGTTGTCACAACGGATAGAAATTATTTTCTACCCCAAATGCATATCTCACACGTCCAATTCTGAGATACGAAAACAAAGTTATGCTAAAATTGGATTTTCAACTATTCACTTTTCACTACCAAGTTGCATCACACAAACTATAGCTGAGGAAGTGATTCTGCTTTCTCTGGTTGTCACAATGGGTAGAAATTATTTTTCAACCGCAAATTCATATGTCATACATCAAATTCTGATATACGGAAACATATTTATGCTAAAAATAGATTTTCAACAATTAATTTTCACCGCCAAGTTGCATCTCACAAACTATTGCGCAGAAAGTGATTCTGCTTTCTATGGTAGTCACAATGGATAGAACTTATTTTTCTACCCCAAATGCATATGTCACACGTCCAATTATGATATACAGAAACAAATTTTTGTTGAAAATAGATTTTCAACTGTTCACTTTTCACCGCCAAGTTGCATCTCACAAACTATAGCTCGGGAAGTGATTCTGCTTTCTCTGGTTGTCACAATGGATAGAACTTATTTTTTACCCCATATGCATATGTCACACGTCCAATTATGATATACGGAAACAAAGTATTGTTGAAAATAGATTTTCAACTGTTCACTTTTCATCGCCAAGTTGCATCTCACAAACTATAGCTCTAAAAGTGATTCTGCTTTATCTGGTTGTCACAGTGGACAGAACTTATTTTTCTACCCCAAATGCATATCTCAAACGTCCAATTCTGATAAACGGAATCAAGTTTATGCTGAAATTGGATTTTCAACTATTCACTTTTCATTAACAAGTTGCATCTCACAAACTATAGCTTGGAAAATGACTATGCTTTATCTAGTTGTCACAATGGATAGACCTTATTTTTCTACCTCAAATGCATAAGTCATACGTTCAATTCTGATATATTGAAACAAAGTTATGATAAAAATAGATTTTCAACTTTCACTTTTCACCGCCAAGTTGCATCTCACAAACTATAGCTCGGAAAGTGATTCTGCTTTCTATGGTTGTCACCACGGAAAGAAATTATTTTCTACCCCAAATGCATATCTCTCACGTCCAACTCTGATATATGAAAACAAAGTAATGCTAAAATTGGATTTTCAACTATTCACTTTTCACTACCAAGTTGCATCTCACAAACTATAGCTCATAAAGTGATTTTTATTTCTCTGGTTGACTGAATGGATAGAACTTAATTTTCTACCTCAAATGCATATGTCATACGTCCAATTCTGATATACGGAAACATAGTTATGCTAAAAATAGATTTTCAACTTTCTCTTTTCACCGCCAAGTTGCATCTCACAAACTATAGCTCGGAAAGTGATTCTGCTTTCTCTGGTTGTCACAATGAATAGAAATTATTTTATACCGCAAATTCACATCTCACACGTCCAATTCTGATATACGAAAACAAAGTTATGCTAAAATTTGATTTTCAACTATTCACTTTTCACTACAAAGTTGCTTCTCACAAACTATAGCTCAAAAAGTGATTCTGCTTTTTCTGGTTGTCACAAAGGATAGAACTTATTTTTCTACCCCAAATCCATATGTCATACGTCCAATTCTAATATACGGAAACATAGTTATGCTAAAATAGATTTTCAACTATAAATTATCACCGCCAAGTTTCATCTCACCAACTATAGTGCAGAAAGTGATTCTGCTTTCTTTGGTAGTCACAATGGATAGAACTTATTTTTCTACCCGAAATGCATATGTCACACGTCCAATTATGATATACGGATACAAAGTTTAGTTAAAAATAGATTTTCAACTATTCACTTTTCACCACCAAGTTGCATCTCACAAACTATAGCTCGGAAAGTGATTATGCTTTCTCTGGTTGTCACAACGGATAGAAATTTTTTCCTCCCCAAATGCCTATCTCACACGTCCAATTCTGATATACGGAAACAAAGTTATGCTAAATATAGATTTTCAACTATTCACTTGTCACCATCAAGTTGCATCTCACAAACTATATCTTGGAATGTGATTCTGCTCTCTATGGTTGTCACAATGGATAAAGCTTATTTTTCTACCCCAAATTCATATGTCATACGTCCGATTCTGATATACGGAAACAAAGTTATGCTAAAAATTGATTTTCAACTATTCACTTTTCACCGCCAAGTTGCATCTCACAAACTATTGCTCGGAAAGTGATTATGCATTCTCTTGTTGTCACAATGCATTGAACTTACTTTTCTACCCGAAATGCATATGTCATACGTCCGATTCTGATACACAGAAACAAATTTATGCTAAAAATAGATTTTCAACTATTCACTTTTCACCACGAAGTTGCTTCTCACAAACTATTGCTCAGAAAATGATTCTGCTTTCTATGGTTGTCACAATGGATAGAACTTATTCGTCTACCCCAAATGCATATGTCATACGTCCAATTCTGATACACGGAAACAAATTAATGCTAAAAATAGATTTTCAACTGTTCACTTGTCACCGCCGAGTTTCATCTCACGAACTATAGCTTGGAATGTGAATCTGAATTCTCAGGAAGTTTATTTATCTACCCCAAATGCATATGTCACACGTCCAATTCTGATATACGGAAACAAATTTATGCTAAAAATAGATTTTCAACTATTCACTTTTCACCGTCAAGTTGCATCTCACAAACTATATCTTGGAATGTGATTCTGCTCTCTATGGTTGTCACAATGGATAAAGCTTATTTTTCTACCCCAAATTCATATGTCATACGTCCGATTCTGATATACGGAAACAAAGTTATGCTAAAAATTGATTTTCAACTATTCACTTTTCACCGCCAAGTTGCATCTCACAAACTATTGCTCGGAAAGTGATTATGCATTCTCTTGTTGTCACAATGCATAGAACTTACTTTTCTACCCGAAATGCATAAGTCATACGTCCGATTCTGATACACAGAAACAAATTTATGCTAAAAATAGATTTTCAACTATTCACTTTTCACCACGAAGTTGCTTCTCACAAACTATTGCTCAGAAAATGATTCTGCTTTCTATGGTTGTCACAATGGATAGAACTTATTCGTCTACCCCAAATGCATATGTCATACGTCCAATTCTGATACACGGAAACAAATTAATGCTAAAAATAGATTTTCAACTGTTCACTTGTCAGCGCCGAGTTTCATCTCACGAACTATAGCTTGGAATGTGAATCTGAATTCTCAGGAAGTTTATTTATCTACCCCAAATGCATATGTCACACGTCCAATTCTGATATACGGAAACAAATTTATGCTAAAAATAGATTTTCAACTATTCACTTTTCACCGCCATGTTGCATCTCACAAACTATTGCTCAGAAAGTGATTCTGCTTTAAATGGTTGTCACAATGGATGGAACTTTTTTCTCTTCCCGAAATGCATATGTCATACGTCCGATTCTGATACACAGAAACAAATTTATGCTAAAAATAGATTTTCAACTATTCACTTTTCACCACGAAGTTGCTTCTCACAAACTATTGCTCAGAAAGTGATTCTGCTTTCTATGGTTGTCTCAATGGATAGAACTTATTTCTCTACCCCAAATGCATATGTCATACGTCCAATTCTGATACACCGAAACAAATTAATGCTAAAAATAGATTTTCAATTGTTGACTTGTCACCGCCAAGTTTCATCTCACAAACTATAGCTTGGAATGTGAATCTGAATTCTCAGGAAGTCACAATGGATAGAGTTTATTTATCTACCCCAAATGCATATGTCACACATCCAATTCTGATATACGGAAACAAATTTATGCTAAAAATAGATTTTCAACTATTCACTTTTCACCGCCATGTTGCATCTCACAAACTATTGCTCAGAAAGTGATTCCGCTTTAAATGGTTGTCGCAATGGATAGAACTTTTTTCTCTTCCCGAAATGCATATGTCATACGTCCGATTCTGATACACATAAACAAATTTATGCTAAAAATAGATTTTCAACTATTCACTTTTCACCACGAAGTTGCTTCTCACAAACTATTGCTCAGAAAGTGATTCTGCTTTCTATGGTTGTCTCAATGGATAGAACTTATTTCTCTACCCCAAATGCATATGTCATACGTCCAATTCCGATACACCGAAACAAATTAATGCTAAAAATAGATTTTCAATTGTTGATTTGTCACCGCCAAGTTTCATCTCACAAACTATAGCTTGGAATGTGAATCTGAATTCTCAGGAAGTCGCAATGGATAGAGTTTATTTATCTACCCCAAATGCATATGTCACACGTCCAATTCTGATATACGGAAACAAATTTATGCTAAAAATAGATTTTCAACTGTTCACTTTTCACCGCCATGTTGCATCTCACAAACTATTGCTCAGAAAGTGATTCTGCTTTAAATGGTTGTCACAATGGATAGAACTTTTTTCTCTTCCCGAAATGCATATGTCATACGTCCGATTCTGATAGACAGAAACAAATTTAAGCTAAAAATAGATTTTCAACTATTCACTTTTCACCACGAAGTTGCTTCTCACAAACTATTGCTCAGAAAGTGATTCTGATTTCTCTGGTTGTCCCAATGGATTGAAATTATTTTTCTACCCCAAATGCATATGACATACGTCCAATTCTGATACACGGAAACAAATTTATGCTAAAAATAGATTTTCAACTATTAACTTGTCACCGCCAAGTTTCATCTCATAAACTATAGCTTGTTATGTGATTCTGAATTCTCTGGATGTCACAATGGATAGAGTTTATTTATCTACCCCAAATGCATATGTCATACGTCCAATTCTGATATACGGAAACAAAGTTATGCTAAAAATAGATTTTCAACTATTCACTTGTCACCGCCAAGTTGCATCTCACAAACTATATCTCCGAAAGTGATTATGCCTTCTCTGGTTGTCACAATGGATAAAACTTATTTTTCTACCCGAAATGCATATGTCATAGGTCCAATTCTGATACACGGAAACAAATTTATGCTAAAAATAGATTTTCAACTATTCACTTGTCACCGCCAAGTTGCATCTCACAAACTATAGCTTGGAATGTGATTCTGAATTCTATTGTAGTCACAAAGGATAGAATTTATTTTTCAACCCGAAATACATATGTCATACGTCCAATTCAGATATACGGAAATAAAGTTATGCTAAAAATAGATTTTCAACTATTCACTTGTCACCGGCAAGTTGCATCTCACAAACTATAGCTTGGACTGTGATTCTGATTTCTTTGGTTGTCCCAATGGATTGAAATTATTTTTCTACCGCAAATGCATATGTCATACGTCCAATTCTGATACACGGAAACAAATTTATGCTAAAAATAGATTTTCAACTGTTAACTTGTCACCGCCAAGTTTCATCTCACAAACTATAGCTTGTTATGTGATTCTGAATTCTCTAGATGTCACAATGGATAGAGTTTATTTATCTACCCCAAATGCATATGTCATACGTCCAATTCTGATATACGGAAGCAAAGTTATGCTAAAAATAGATTTTCAACTATTCACTTGTCACCGCCAAGTTGCATCTCACAAACTATAGCTTGGAATGTGATTCTGAATTCTATGGTAGTCACAATGGATAGAATATATTTTTCTACCCGAAATGCATATGTCATAGATCCAATTCTGATATACGGAAATAAAGTTATGCTTAAAATAGATTTTCAACTATTCACTTGTCACCGCCAAGTTGCATCTCACAAACTACATCTCCGAATGTGATTATGCCTTCTCTAGTTGTCACAATGGATAAAACTTATTTTTCTACCCGAAATGCATATGTCATACGTCCAATTCTGATAAGCGGAAACAAATTTATGCTAAAAATAGATTTTCAACTATTCACTTGTCACCGCCAAGTTGCATCTCACAAACTATATCTTGGAATGTGATTCTGATTTCTCTGGTTGTCCCAATGGATTGAAATTATTTTTCTACCCCAAATGCATATGTCATACGTCCAATTCTGATACACAGAAACATATTTATGCTAAAAATAGATTTTCAACTATTCACTTGTCACCGCCAAGTTTTATCTCAAAAACTATAGCTTGTTATGTGATTCTGAATTCTCTGGAAGTCACAATGGATAGAGTTTATTTATCTACCCCAAATGCATATGTCATACGTCCAATTCTGATATACGGAAACAAAGTTATGCTAAAAATAGATTTTCAACTATTCACTTGTCACCGCCAAGTTGCATCTCACAAACTATAGCTTAGAATGTGATTCTGAATTCTATGGTAGTCACAATGGATAGAATTTATTTTTCTACCCGAAATGCATATGTCATAGATCCAATTCTGATACACGGAAATAAAGTTAAGCTAAAAATAGATTTTCAACTATTCACTTGTCACCGCCAAGTTGCATCTCACAAACTACATCTCCGAATGTGATTATGCCTTCTCTGGTTGTCACAATGGATAGAACTTATTTTTCTACCCGAAATGTATATGTCATACGTCCAATTCTGTTACACGGAAACAAATTTATGCTAAAAATAGATTTTCAACTATTCACTTGTCACCGCCAAGTTGCATCTCACAAACTATATCTTGGAATGTGATTCTGATTTCTTTGGTTGTCCCAATGGATTGAAATTATTTTTCTACCCCAAATGCATTTGTCACACGTCCAATTCTGATATACGGAAACAAAGTTATGCTAAAAATAGATTTTCAACTGTTCACTTGTCACCGCCAAGTTTCATCTCACAAACTATAGCTTGGAATGTGATTCTGATTTCTCTGGTTGTCCCAATGGATTGAAATTATTTTTCTACCCCATATGCATATGTCATACGTCCAATTCTGATATACGGAAACAAAGTTTTGCTAAAAATAGATTTTCAACTGTTCACTTGTCACCGCCAAGTTGCATCACATAAACTATAACTTGGATTGTGATTCTGATTTCTCTGGTTGTCCCAATGGATTGAAATTATTTTTCTTCTCCAAATGCATTGTCATACGTCCAATTATGATACACGGAAATAAATTTATGCTAAAAATTGATTTTCAACTGTTCACTTGTCACCGCCAAGTTGCATCTCACAAACTATAGCTTGGATTGTTATTCTGAATTCTCTGGTAGTGAAAATGGATAGAATTTATTTTTCTACCCCAAATGCATATGTCATACGTCCCATTCTTATATACGGAAACAAAGTTATGCTAAAAATAGATTTTCAACTATTTACCTGTCCTCGCCAAGTTGGATCTCACAAACTATAGCTTGGAACGTGATTCTGATTTCTCAGGTAGTCACAATGGATAGAATTTATTTTTCTAACCCAAATGCATATGTCATACTTCCAATTCTGATATACGGAAGCAAAGTTATGCTAAAAATAGAATCACAACTATTCACTTGTCACCGCCAAGTTGCATCTCACAAACTATAGCTTGGAATGTGATTCTGATTTCTCTGGTTGTCCTAATGGATTGAAATTATTTTTCTACCCTAAATGCATATGTCACACGTCCAATTCTGATATACGGAAACAAATTTATGCTAAAAATTAATTTTCAACTATTCACTTTTCACCGCCAAGTTGCATCTCACAAACAACATCTCCAAATGTGATTATGCTTTCTCTGGTTGTCACAATGGATAGAACTTATTTATCTACCCCAAATGCTTATGTCATACGTCCAATTCTGATACACGGAAACAAATTTATGCTAAAAATAGATTTTCTACTTTTCACTTGTCACCGCTAAGTTGCATCTCACAAACTATAGCTTGGAATGTGATTCTGCTTTCTCTGGTTGTCACAATGGATAGAACTTATTTTTATACCCCAAATGCATATGTCATACGTCCGATTCTGATAAACGGAAACAAAGTTATGCTAAAAATTGATTTTCAACTATTCACATTTCACCGCTAAGTTGCATCTCCCAAACTATTGATCGGAAAGTGATTCTTCTTTCAATGGTTGTCACAATGGATAGAACTTATTTCTCTACTGATAGAAACCTCCTTATGGTTGGTATTTCTTTGAAGATCGTTTTGCTTGAAACTAGCCCAAAAGTGAGTTTTGTAACTTTTGAATATTTTTTTTTTGGTTGTTTATGGGTTGTAGGGGCTGGCTTAGGGGTTTGAAAGTGTTTGGAGTGATGGGCCCTTGTTTTGGCCGAGGGAAATGTAGTGTATGGGAATTTGGCCGAGAGGGCAAAGTCTTGGCTTAATTGGCTAGGTCTCAGTTCTGTTGTGTATGGGGCTGGCTGGTTTGGTTTTCTAGTCAAGTGTGTTAGTGTATGGAATAGGCTCGGTTTTGGGTAAGTGTTTGGATAAAAGAATGTGAAATAAGACTTGAGATGAAAGGCACCACAAGACAAGCTTGATAAGCCAAGTGTAATCCGCCACAACAAGGATGTTGATGAGGAAGTGTAGGCGCCACACCACAAGGATGATAAGCCAAAAACGCCTCAAGCAATGCTTGATAAGTTAAAGGGGGTAGGAGCTAAGCTCACCTAAAAACAACAAGTGTTTATCTTAATTCAATCCAAGTTAAAAAGTACAATTGGTCTTGGCCTACATATATAGAGCTAAAGCCACGGTTTTGGCTCCTAAGTGCAATGCTTACAATAATTTGAAATTCAAATGGAAATACATAAAAAGATATCCTAAGTTTAAGCATGTGGACGTGAATGAGGCCTAGTGCATGGTTTTAAGGTAGCACACCAAGCCTTGTAATTCTACATGCCTCCTTTATGTGCCTCAAGTGGTCCCCACGTCCCATTTAAGTTCAGCCACCAAAATTTGGCCTTGAAACCGTGGCCCCAATAATGCTTGTGCATAAATCTATACTCCTCTTTAAAGTAGCCATCTTCCTTAGTTTATGAGAGAGGGGGACCACAAATTTATTCTTAAATTAATATGCCTTGTAGTCTTCATGGCTCATTTAATGTGGCTGGTGGCTATTAATTAGTGGACACCAAATTCAAATTTGAGTCATTCATGTGCATGGCTTTGCATGAAAGATGCTTACGTTGTTGACTTAGGATTTGGCTTGGCATTCTTGATGTTTACGTGGCTGACTTGGCCTTGGCTTGTCTTGTGCATGGCTTGGCCGAATTGCATTGTTTGGCTATGCATGTCTTGTGGGCTTCATGTTTGGGCCAAGTCTTGGCTAGTAATTACAACCTTTTTCATGACTTAAGCTTAAAGACTAAAACAACTTAATTTCCTAAGTAAAATAAAGACATGACTTTAAAATTAAAGGTGGGACATAAGACCCCCACTTATTTAATACAACAAAATAAAGAAAAGGTCATTTAAGCCCATAAGTAAATATGGCCTTGGCGGGTTGCTATCATACTCTCCCTCTTGAAGTGAATTCGACCTCGAATTCGGCTCCACATAACCTCCCGCTTCCACTATGCCTAATCCAAACCTCCTGGATCAAACACTCGCCTCTCAAATCCATCCTTTGTAACACCATTTTTGTTTGACCTTTCACTAGCAATGTTACTTGACACAAGTAAAACATAAAACATGTTGCTTGTAAAACGATGTGATGATGCATGAGGACTAACTATGTTATGCAACATATTTGGCTCCAAATTTGAAATTACAAATGGAGTCATACTAATTACAAAATAATGAAATTTTGTATCCAGCCGCATTACACTAGATTGTGTGATCAAGTTAGATGCATCCTTCTCAATATCTTGGGGTTCCATGGATGTTAAAAATTTTGAGGCCTCCTTAGGAAGTTCCTGCACATCCAAACAAACATCATTATGCACAAGAGTTTCCTCATGAAAATTAGAATCCAAGCAAAGTCCCTTGCTTTTAATTTCACACTCTTGTTTTTCACACAATGTTTCATTTCTCTCCTCTTCCAACTTTTCTCTCAACCTTCGTTGATCTTCTTTTACTTGTTTAGGAGATAATGAAGACAACACCACCTTTCGGTTTAGGTGTAAAAAGGTTATTTTGTTTGAAAAACAGTCATGGAGGGTTCTTTTATCATATTGCCATGGACGACCCAAAATTATATGGCACGCCCCCATATGAGCCACATCACAAAGAACCAAATCTTCATACTTCCCTATGGAGAAGGGAATTCCGACTTGCTTATTCACAATGACTTCCCCATCTTCATTTGACCGTTGAAGTCGATAAGGAGAGGGATGTGGTATAGTTATAAGGTTTAGCTTTTTGACAACTCTTGAACTAACAATGTTGGCACGGCTGCCACTATCAATCATCAATAAGCATACCTTACCATAGACCAAACATCTAGAATGAAAGATGTTGTTCCTTTGGTTATCCTCATCCTCCATAATTTGGTTTTCAAGCAAAGCTAGCTCTGATACCACCTGATAGCAACCTCCTTATGGTTGGTATTTCTTTGAAGATCGTTTTGCTTGAAACTAGCCCAAAAGTGAGTTTTGTAACTTTTGAATATATTTTTTTGGTTATTTTTGGTTGTTTATGGGTTGTAGGGGCTGGCTTATGGGTTTTAAAGTGTTTGGAGTGATGGGCCCTTGTTTTGGCCGAGGGAAATGTAGTGTATGGGAATTTGGCCGAGAGGGCAAAGTCTTGGCTTAATTGGCTAGGTCTCGGTTCTGTTGTGTATGGGGCTGGCTGGTTTGGTTTTCTAGTCAAGTGTGTCAGTGTATGGAATAGGCTCGGTTTTGGGTAAGTGTTTGGATAAAAGAATGTGAAATAAGACTTGAGATGAAAGGCGCCACAAGACAAGCTTGATAAGCCAAGTGTAATCCGCCACAACAAGGATGTTGATGAGGAAGTGTACGCGCCACACCACTAGGATGATAAGCCAAAAACGCCACAAGAAAAGCTTGATAAGTTAAAGGGGGTAGGAGATAAGCTCAACTAAAAACAACAAGTGTTTATCTTAATTCAATCCAAGTTAAAAAGTACAATTGGTCTTAGCCTACATATAAAGAGCTAAGGCCACGGTTTTGGCTCCTAAGTGCAATGCTTACAATAATTTGAAATTCAAATGGAAATACATAAAAAATATCCTAAGTTTAAGCATGTGGACGTGAATGAGGCCTAGGGCATGGTTTTAAGGTAGCACACCAAGCCTTGTAATTCTACATGCCTCCTTTATGTGCCTCAAGTGGTCCCCACGTGCCATTTAAGTTCAGCCACCAAAATTTGGCCTTGAAACCGTGGCCCCAATAATGCTTGTGCATAAATCTATACTCCTCTTTAAAGTAGCCATCTTCCTTAGTTTAAGAGAGAGGGGGACCACGAATTTTATTCTTAAATTAATATGCCTTGTAGTCTTCATGGCTCATTTAATGTGGCTGGTGGCTATTAATTAGTGGACACCAAATTCAAATTTGAGTCATTCATGTGCATGGCTTTGCATGAAAGATGCTTACGTTGTTAACTTAGGATTTGGCTTGGCATTCTTGATGTTTACGTGGCTGACTTGGCCTTGGCTTGTCTTGTGCATGGCTTGGCCGAATTGCATGGTTTGGCCATGCATGTCTTGTGGGCTTCATGTTTGGGCCAAGTCTTGGCTAGTAATTACAACCTTTTTCATGACTTAAGCTTAAAGACTAAAACAACTTAATTTCCTAAGTAAAATAAAGACATGACTTTAAAATTAAAGGTGGGACATAAGAACCCCACTTATTTAATACAACAAAATAAAGAAAAGGTCATTTAAGCCCATAAGTAAATATGGCCTTGGCGGGTTGCTATCATCTACCCCAAATGCATATGTCACACGTCCAATTCTGATATACGGAACCAAATTTATGCTAAAAATAGATTTTCAACTGTTCACATGTCACCGCCAAGTTGCATCTCACAAACTATTGCTCAGAAAGTGATTCTTATTTATATGGTTGTCTCAATGGATAGAATTTTTCTCTACCCCAAATGCATATGTCATACGTCCAATTCTGAAAGACGGAAACAAATTTATTCTAAAAATAGATTTTCAACTATTCACTTGTCACCACCATGTTGCATCTCATAAACTATAGCTTGGATTGTGATTCTGATTTCTCTGGTTGTCCCAATGGATTGAAATTATTTTTCTACCCGAAATGCATATGTCATACGTCCAATTCTGATATACGGAAATAAAGTTATGCTAAAAATAGATTTTCAACTATTCACTTGTCACCGCCAAGTTTCTTTTCACAAACTATAGCTTGGAATATGATTCTGATTTCTCTGGTTTTCCCAATGGTTTGAAATTATTTTTCTACCCCAAATGCCTATGTCACACGTCGAATTAAAATATACGGAAACAAATTTATGCTAAAAATAGATTTTCAACTCTTCACTTTTCACCGCCAAGTTGCATCTCACAAACTACATCTCCGAATGTGATTCTGAATTCTTTGGAAGTCACAATGGATAGAATTTATTTTTCTACCCCAAATGCATATGTCATACGTCCAATTATAATATACGGAAACAAAGTTATGCTAAAAATTGATTTTCAACTATTCACTTGTCACCCTCTCGTTGCATCTCACAAACTATAGCTTGGAATGTGATTCTGATTTCTCTGGTTGTCCCAAAGGATTGAAATTATTTTTCTACCTGAAATGCATAAGTCATACGTCCAATTATGATACACGGAAATAAATTTATGCTAAAAATTGATTTTCAAGTGTTCACCTGTCACCGCCAAGTTGCATCTCACAAACTATAGCTTGGAATGTGATTCTGAATTCTCTGGTAGTGACAATGGATAGAATTTATTCTTCTACCCCATATGCATATGTCATACGTCCAATTCTGATATACGGAAAAAAAGTTATGCTAAAAATAGATTTTCAACTATTCACTTGTCACTGCCAATTTGCATCTCACAAACTATAGCTTGGAATGTGATCCTGATATCTCTGGTTTTCCCAATGGATTGAAATTATTTTTCTACCCCAAAAGCCTATGTCACACGTCCAATTCAAATATACGGAAACATATTTATTCCAAAAATAGATTTTCAACTATTCACTTTTCACCGCAAAGTTGCATCTCACAAACTACATCTCCGAATATGATTATGCCTTCTCTGGTTGTCACAATGGATAGAACTTATTTTTCTACCCCAAATGCTTATGTCATACGTCCGATTCTGATATACGGAAACAAAGTTATGCTAAAGATCGATTTTCAACTATTCACTTTTCACCGCCAAGTTGCATCTAATATACTATAGCTTGGAATGTGACTCTGATATCTCTGGTTCTCCCAATGGATTGAAATTATTTTTCTACCCCAAATGCATATTTCACACGTCCAATTCTAATATACGAAAACAAATTTATGCAAAAAATAGATTTTCAACTGTTCACTTTTCACCGCCAAGTTGCATCTCACAAACTACATCTCCAAATGTGATTATGCCTTCTCTGGTTGTCACAATGGATAGAACTTATTTTTCTACCCCAAATGCATATGTGAAACGTCCGATTCTGATACACGGAAACAAATTTATGCTAAAAATAGATTTTCACTTGTTCACATGTCACCGCCAAGTTGCATCTCACAAACTATCGCTCAGAAAGGGATTCTTCTTTCTATGGTTGTCTCAATGGATAGAATTTTTTCTCTACCCCAAATGCATATGTCATACGTAAAATTCTGAAAGACGGAAACAAATTTATTCTAAAAATAAATTTTCAACTATTCACTTGTCACCGCCAAGTTGCATCTCATAAACTATAGCTTGGATTGTGATTCTGATTTCTCTGGTTGTTCCAATGGATTGAAATTATTTTTATACCCCAAATGCATATGTCATACGTCCAATTCTGATATACGGAAACTAAGTTATGCTAAAAATAGATTTTCAACTGTTCACTTTTCACCGCCAAGTTGCATCTCACAAACTATTGCTAAGAAAGTGATTCTGCTTTCTATGGTTGTCACAATGGATAGAACTTATATCTCTACCCGAAATGCATATGTCATACGTCCGATTCTGATACACATAAACAAATTTATGCTAAAAATAGATTTTCAACTGTTCACTTTTCACCACGAAGTTGGTTCTCACAAACTATTTCTCAGAAAGTGATTCTGCTTTCTATGGTTGTCTCAATGGATAGAACTTATTTCTCTACCCAAAATGCATATGTCATACGTCCAATTCTGATACACGGAAACAAATTTATGCTAAAAATAGATTTTCAACTGTTCACTTGTCACCGCCAAGTTTCATCTCACAAACTATAGCTTGGAATGTGATTCTGAATTCTCAGGAAGTCACAATGGATAGAGTTTATTTATCTACCCCAAATGCATATGTCATACGTCCAATTCTGATATACGGAAACAAAGTTATGCTAAAAATTGATTTTCAACTATTCACTTGTCACCGCCAAGTTGCATCTCACAAACTATAGCATGGAATGTGATTCTGATTTCTCTGGTTATCTTAATGGATTGAAATTATTTTTCTACTCCAAATGCATATGTCATACGTCCAATTCTGATATACGGAAACTAAGTTATGCTAAAAATAGATTTTCAACTGTTCACTTTCCACCGCCAAGTTGCATCTCACAAACTATTGCTCAGAAAGTGATTCTGCTTTATATGGTTGTCACAATGTATAGAACTTATTTCTCTACCCGAAATGCATATGTCATACGTCCGATTCTGATACACAGAATCAAATTTATGCTAAAAATAGATTTTCAACTGTTCACTTTTCACCACGAAGTTGCTTCTCACAAACTATTGCTCAGAAAGTGATTCTGCTTTCTATGGTTGTCTCAATGGATAGAACTTATTTCTTTACCCAAAATGCATATGTCATACGTCCAATTCTGATACACGGAAACAAATTTATGCTAAAAATAGATTTTCAACTGTTCACTTTTCACCACGAAGTTGCTTCTCACAAACTATAGCTTGGAATGTGATTCTGCTCTCTCTGATTGTCACAATGGATAGAACTTATTTTTCTTACCCATATGCATATGTCAAACGTCCAATTCTGATATACGGAAACAAAGTTATGCTAAAAATAGATTTTCAACTATTCACTTGTCACCGCCAAGTTGCATCTCACAAACTATAGCATGGAATGTGCTTCAGATTTCTCTGGTTGTCCCAATGGATTGAAATTATTTTTCTACCCCAAATGCATATGTCATACGTCCAATTCTGATATTCGGAAACAAAGTTATGCTAAAAATAGATTTTCAACTGTTCACTTTCCACCGCCAAGTTGAATCTCACAAACTATTGCTCAGGAAGTGATTTTGCTTTCTATGGTTGTCACAATGGATAGAACTTATTTCTCTACCCGAAATGCATATGTCATACGTCCGATTCTGATACACAGAAACAAATTTATGCTAAAAATAGATTTTCAACTGTTCACTTTTCACCACGAAGTTGCTTCTCACAAACTATTGCTCAGAAAGTGATTCTCCTTTCTATGGTTGTCTCAATGGATAGAACTTATTTCTCTACCCCAAATGCATATGTCATACGTCCAATTCTGATACACGGAAACAAATTAATGCTAAAAATAGATTTTCAACTGTTCACTTGTCAACGCCAAGTTTCATCTCACAAACTATAGCTTGGAATGTGAATCTGAATTCTCTGGAAGTCACAATGGATAGAGTTTATTTATCTACCCCAAATGCATATGTCATACGTCCAATTCTGATATATGGAAACAAAGTTATGCTAAAAATAGATTTTCAACTATTCACTTGTCACCGCCAAGTTGCATCTCACAAACTATAGCTTGGAATGTGATTCTGATTTCTCTGGTTGTCCCAATGGATTGAAATTATTTTTCTACCCCAAATGCATATGTCATACGTCCAATTCTGATATACGGAAACAAAGTTATGCTAAAATTAACTGTTCACTTTTCACCGCCAAGTTGCATCTCACAAACTATTGCTCAGAAAGTGATTCTGCTTTATATGGTTGTCACAATGTATAGAACTTATTTCTCTACCCGAAATGCATATGTCATACGTCCGATTCTGATACACAGAACCAAATTTATGCTAAAAATAGATTTTCAACTATTCACTTTTCACCCCGAAGTTGCTTCTCACAAACTATTGCTCAGAAAGTGATTCTCCTTTCTATGGTTGTCTCAATGGATAGAACTTATTTCTCTACCCCAAATGCATATGTCATACGTCCAATTCTGATACACTGAAACAAATTAATGCTAAAAATAGATTTTCAACTGTTCACTTGTCACCGCCAAGTTTCATCTCACAAACTATAGCTTGGAATGTGAATCTGAATTCTCAGGAAGTCACAATGGATAGAGTTTATTTATCTACCCCAAATGCATATGTCATACGTCCAATTCTGAAATATGGAAACAAAGTTATGCTAAAAATAGATTTTCAACTATTCACTTGTCACCGCCAAGTTGCATCTCCCAAACTATAGCTTGGAATGTGATTCTGATTTCTCTGGTTGTCCCAATGGATTGAAATTATTTTTCTACCCCAAATGCATATGTCATACGTCCAATTCTGATATACGGAAACAAAGTTAAGCTAAAAATAGATTTTCAACTGTTCACTTGTCACCGCCAAGTTGCGTCTCATAAACTATAGCTTGGAATGTGATTCTGAATTCTCTGGCTGTCACTATGGGTAGAACTTATTTTTCTACCCCAAATTCATATGTCTTACGTCCGTTTCTGATATACGGAAACAAAGTTATGCTAAAAATCAATTTTCAACTATTCACTTTTCACCGCCAAGTTGCTTCTCACAAACTATTACTCAGAAAGTGATTCTGCATTCTATGGTTGTCACAATGTATAGAACTTATTTCTCTACCCGAAATGCATATGTCATACGTCCAATTATGATACACGGAAACAAATTTATGCTAAAAATAGATTTTCAACTGTTCACATGTCACCGCCATGTTGCATTTCACAAACTATTGCTTGGAATATGATTCGGAATTCTATGGTTGTCACAATGGATAGAACTTATTTCTCTACCCGAAATGCATATGTCATACGTCCAATTCTGATACACGGAAACAAATTTATGCTAAAAATAGATTTTCAATTGTTCACTTGTCACCGCCAAGTTGCATCTCACAAACTATAGCTTAGAATGCGATTCTGAATTCTCTGGTAGTGACAATGGATAGAATTTTTTTTTCTACCCCAAATGCATATGTCAAACGTCCAATTCTGATATACGGAAACAAAGTTATGCTAAAAATAGATTTTAACCTATTCACTTGTCACCGCCATGTTGCATCTCACAAACTATAGCTTAGAATGTGATTATGATTTCTCTGGTTTTCCGAATGGATTGAAATTATTTTTCTACCCAAAATGCCTATATCACACGTCCAATTCAAATTTACGGAAACAAATTTAAGCTAAAAATAGATTTTCAACTGTTCACTTTTCACCGCCAAGTTGCATCTCACAAACTACATCTCCGAATGTGATTATGCCTTCTCTGGTTGTCACAATGGATAGAACTTATTTTTATACCCCAAATGCATATTTCATACGTCCGATTCTGATATACGGAAACAAAGTTATGCTAAAGATCGATTTTCAACTATTCACTTTTCACCGCCAAGTTGCATCCAATAAACAATAGCTTGGAATGTGATTCTGATATCTCTGGTTCTCCCAATGGATTGAAATTATTTTTCTACCCCAAATGCATATTTCACACGTCCAATTCTAATATACGGAAACAAATTTATGCAAAAAATAGATTTTCAACTGTTCACTTTTCACCGCCAAGTTCCATCTCACAAACTACAATTCCAAATGTGATTATGCCTTATCTGGTTGTCACAATGGATAGAAATTATTTTTCTACCCCAAATGCATATGTGATACGTCCGATTCTGATATACGAAAACAAAGTTATGCTAAAAATCAATTTGCAACTATTCACTTTTCACCGCCAAGTTGCATCTCACAAACTATTCCTCAGAAAGTGATTCAGCATTCTATGGTTGTCACAATGGATAGAACTTATTTCTCTACCCGAAATGCATATGTCATACGTCCAATTCTGATACACGGAAACAAATTTATGCTAAAAATAGATTTTCAACTGTTCACATGTCACCGCCATGTTGCATCTCACAAACTATTGCTTGGAATGAGATTCGGAATTCTATGGTAGTCACAATGGATAGAATTTATTTTTCTACCTGAAATGCATATGTCATACGTCCAATTCTGATATACGGAAATAAAGTTATGCTAAAAATAGATTTTCAACTGTTCACTTGTCACCGCCAAGTTTCATTTCACAAACTATTGCTTGGAATTTGATTCTGATTTCTCTGGTTGTCCCAATGGATTGAAATTATTTTTCTACCTGATATGCATAAGTCATACGTCGAATTATGATACACGGAATTAAATTTATGCTAATAATTGATTTTCAAGTGTTCACTTGTCACCGCCAAGTTGCATCTCACAAACTATAGCTTAGAATGCGATTCTGAATTCTCTGGTAGTGACAATGGATAGAGTTTGTTTTTCTACCCTAAATGCATATGTCAAACGTCCAATTCTGATATACGGAACCAAAGTTATGCTAAAAATAGATTTTAACCTATTCACTTGTCACCGCCATGTTGCATCTCACAAACTATAGCTTAGAATGTGATTATGATTTCTCTGGTTTTCCGAATGGATTGAAATTATTTTTCTACCCAAAATGCCTATATCACACGTCCAATTCAAATATACGGAAACAAAATTTATGCTAAAAATAGATTTTCAACTATTCACTTTTCACCGCCAAGTTGCATCTCACAAACTACATCTCCGAATGTGATTATGCCTTCTCTGGTTGTCACAATGGATAGAACTTATTTTTATACCCCAAATGCATATTTCATACGTCCGATTCTGATATACGGAAACAAAGTTATGTTAAAGATCGATTTTCAACTATTCACTTTTCACCGCCAAGTTGCATCCAATAAACTATAGCTTGGAATGTGATTCTGATATCTCTGGTTCTCCCAATGGATTGAAATTATTTTTCTACCCCAAATGCATATTTCACACGTCCAATTCTAATATACGGAAACAAATTTATGCAAAAAATAGATTTTCAACTGTTCACTTTTCACCGCCAAGTTCCATCTCACAAACTACAACTCCAAATGTGATTATGCCTTCTCTGGTTGTCACAATGGATAGAACTTATTTTTCTACCCCAAATGCATATGTGATACGTCCGATTCTGATATACGAAAACAAAGTTATGCTAAAAATCAATTTGCAACTATTCACTTTTCACCGCCAAGTTGCATCTCACAAACTATTGCTCAGAAAGTTATTCTGCATTCTATGGTTGTCACAATGGATAGAACTTATTTCTCTACCTGAATTGCATATGTCATACGTCCAATTCTGATACACGGAAACAAATTTATGCTAAAAATAGATTTTCAACTGTTCACATGTCACCGCCATGTTGCATTTCACAAACTATTGCTTGGAATGTGATTCGTAATTCTATGGTAGTCACAATGGATAGAATTTATTTTTCTACCCCAAATGCATATTTCACACGTCCAATTCTAATATACGGAAACAAATTTATGCAAAAAATAGATTTTCAACTGTTCACTTTTCACCGCCAAGTTCCATCTCACAAACTACAACTCCAAATGTGATTATTCCTTCTCTGGTTGTCACAATGGATAGAACTTATTTTTCTACCCCAAATACATATGTGATACGTCCGATTCTGATATACGGAAACAAAGTTATGCTAAAAATCAATTTTCAACTATTCACTTTTCACCGCCAAGTTGCATCTCACAAACTATTCCTCAGAAAGTGATTCTGCATTCTATGGTTGTCACAATGGATAGAACTTATTTCTCTACCCGAAATGCATATGTAATACGTCCAATTCTGATATACGGAAATAAAGTTATGCTAAAAATAGATTTTCAACTATTCACTTGTCACCGCCAAGTTGCATTTCACGAACTCTAGGTTGGAATGTGATTCTGATTTCTCTGGTTGTCCCAATGGATTGAAATTATTTTTCTACCCCTAATGCATATGTTACACGTCCAATTCTGATATACGGAAACAAATTTATGCTAAAAATAGATTTTCAAATGTTCACTTGTCACCACCAAGTTGCATCTCATAAACTATAGCTTGGAATGTGATTCTGAATTCTCTGTTTGTCACTATAGGTAGAACTTATTTTTCTACCCCAAATTCATATGTCTTACGTCCGTTTCTGATATATAGAAACAAAGTTATGCTAAAAATCGATTTTCAACTATTCACTTTTCAACACGAAGTTGCATCTCACAAACTATTGCTCAGGAAGTGATTCAGCTTTCTATGGTTGTCACAATGGATAGAACTTATTTCTCTACCCGAAATGCATATGTCATACGTCCAATTCTGATACACGGAAACAAATTTATGCTAAAAATAGATTTTCAACTGTTCACATGTCACCGCCAAGTTGCATCTCACAAACTATTGCTCAGAAAGTGATTCTGCTTTCTATGGTTGTCCCAATGGATAGAATTTTTTCTCTACCCCAAATGCATATGTCATACGTCCAATTCTGAAAGACGGAAACAAATTTATTCTAAAAATAGATTTTCAACTATTCACTTGTCACCGCCAAGTTGCATCTCACAAACTATAGCTTGGAATGTGATTCTGAATTCTTTGGTAGTGACAATGGATAGAATTTATTTTTCTACCCCAAATGCATATGTCATACTTCCAATTCTGATATACGGAAACAAAGTTATGCTAAAAATAGATTTACAACTATTCACTTGTCACCGCCAAGTTGCATCTCACAAACTATAGGTTGGAATGTGATTCTGATTTCTCTGGTTGTCCCAATGGATTGAAATTATTTTTCTACACCAAATGCATATGTCACACGTCCAATTCTGATATATGGAAACAAATTTATGCTAAAAATAGATTTTCAACTGTTCACTTTTCACCGCCAAGTTGCATCTCACAAACTACATCTCGGAATGTGATTCTGCTTTCTCTGTTTGTCACAATGGATTGAACTTATTTTTCTACCCCAAATGCATATATCATACGTCAGATTCTAATATACAGAAACAAAGTTATGCTAAAAATCGATTTTCAACTATTCACTTTTCAACATGAAGTTGCTTCTCACAAACTATTGTTCAGAAAGTGATTCTGCTTTCTATGGTTTTCTCAATGGATAGAACTTATTTCTCTACCCCAAATGCATTTTTCATACGTCCAATTCTGATACACGAAAACAAATTTATTCTAAAAATAGATTTTCAACTATTCACTTTTCACCGCCAAGTTGCATCTCACAAACTATAGGTTGGAATGTGATTCAGATTTATCTGGTTGTCCGAATGGATTGAATTTATTTTTCTACCCCTAATACATATGTTACACGTCCAATTCTGATATACGGAAACAAATTTATGCTAAAAATAGATTTTCAAATGTTCACTTATCACCGCCAAGTTGCATCAAACAAACTATAGCTTGGAATGTGATTCTGAATTCTCTGGTTGTCTCTGTGGGTAGAACTTATTTTAATACCACAGATTCATATGTCAAACGTCCGATTCTGATATACAGAAACAAAGTTATGCTAAAAATCGATTTTCAACTATTCACTTTTCAGCACGAAGTTGCATCTCACAAACTATTGCTCAGAAATTGATTCTGCTTTCTATGGTTGTCACAATAGAAAGAACTTATTTCTCTACCCCAAATGCATATGTCATACGTCCAATTATGATACATGGAAACAAATGTATTCTAAAAATAGATTTTCAACTATTCACTTGTCACCGCCAAGTTGCATCTCACAAACTATAGCTTGGAATGTGATTCTGAATTATCTGGTTGTCACAATGGATAGAATTTATTTTTCTACCCTAAATGCATATGTCATACTTCCAATTCTGATATACGGAAACAAAGTTATGCTAAAAATAGATTTTCAACTGTTCACTTTTCACCGCCAAGTTGCATCTCACAAACTATTGCTCGGGAAGTGATTCTGCTTTCTATGGTTGTCACAGTGGATAGAACTTATTTCTCTACCCCAAATACATATGTCAGACGTCCAATTCTGATACATGGAAACAAATTTATGCTAAAAATAGATTTTCAAATGTTCACTTGTCACCGCCAAGTTGGATTTCACAAACTATAGCTTGAAATGTGATTCTGAATAATCTGGTTGTCACAATGGATAGAATTTATTTTTCTACCCCAAATGCATATGTCATATTTCCAATTTTGATATACGGAAACAAAGTTATGCTAAAAATAGATTTACAACAATTCACTTGTCACCGCCAAGTTGCATCTCACAAACTATAGGTTGGAATGTTATTCTGATTTCTCTTGTTGTCCCAATGGATTGAAATTATTTTTCTACCCCTAATGCATAAGTTACACGTCCAATTCTGATATACGGAAACAAATTTATGCTAAAAATATATTTTCAAATGTTCACTTGTCACCGCCAAGTTGCATCTCACAAACTATAGCTTGGAATGTGATTCTGAATTCTCTAGTTGTCACTATGGGTAGAACTTATTTTTCTACCCCAAATTCATATGTCATACGTCCGATTCTGATGTACGGAAACAAAGTTATGCTAAAAATAGATTCTCAACTATTCACTTGTCACCGCGAAGTAGCATCTCACAAACTATTGCTCAAAAAGTGATTCTGCTTTTTATGGTTGTCTCAATGGATAGAACTTATTTCTCTACCCCAAATGCATAGGTCATACGTTAAATTCTGATACACTGAAACAAATTAATGCTGAAAATAGATTTTCAACTATTCACTTGTCACCGCCAAGTTTCATCTCACAAACTATAGCTTGGAATGTGATTCTGAATTCTCTGGAAGTCACAATGGATAGAATTTATTTTTCTACCCCAAATGCATATGTCATACTTCAAATTCTGATATACGGAAACAAAGTTATGCTAAAAATAGATTTACAACTATTCACTTGTCACTGCCAAGTTGCATCTCACAAACTATAGGTTGGAATGTGATTCTGATTTCTCTGGTTGTCCCAATGGATTGAAATTATTTTTCAAACCGTAATGCATATGTTACACGTCCAATTCTGATATACGGAAACAAATTTATGCCAAAAATAGATTTTCAAATGTTCACTTGTCACCGCCAAGTTGCATCTCACAAACTATAGCTTGGAATGTGATTCTGAATTCTCTGGTTGTCACTATGGGTAGAACTTATTTTTCTACCCCAAATTCATAAGTCATACGTCCGATTCTGATATACAGAAACAAAGTTATGCTAAAAATCGATTTTCAACTATTCACTTTTCACCACGAAGTTGCATCTCACAAACTACATCTCCGAATGTGATTATGCTTTCTCTGGTTGTCACAATGGATTGAACTTATTTTTCTACCCCAAATGCATATGTCATACGTCCGATTCTGATATACGGAAACAATGTTATGCTAAAAATAGATTTTCAACTATTCACTTGTCACCGCCAAGTTGCATCTCACAAACTATTGCTCAAAAAGTGATTCTGCTTTCTATGGTTGTCTCAATGGATAGAACTTATTTCTCTACCCCAAATGCCTTTTTCATACGTCCAATTCTGATACACGGAAACAAATTAATGCTAAAAATAGATTTTCAACTGTTCACTTTTCACCGCCAAGTTGCATCTCACAAACTACATCTCCGACTGTGATTATTCTTTCTCTGGTTGTCACAATGGATAGAATTTATTTTTCTACCCCAAATGCATATGTCATACTTCCAATTCTGCTATACGGAAATAAAATTATGCTAAAAATAGATTTACAACTATTCACTTGTCACCGCCAAGTTGCATCTCACAAACTATACGTTGGAATGTGATTCTGATTTCTCTGGTTGTCCCAATGGATTGAATTTATTTTTCTCCCCCTAATGCATATGTTACACGTCCAATTCTGATATACGGAAACAAATTTATGCTAAAAATAGATTTTCAATTGTTCACTTCTCACCGCCATGTTGCATCTCATAAACTATAGCTTGGAATGTGATTCTGAATTCTCTGGTTGTCAATATGGGTAGAACTTATTTTTCTACCCCAAATGCATATGTCATATTTCCAATTCTGATATACGGAAATAAAGTTATGCTAAAAATAGATTTACAACTATTCACTTGTCACCGCCAAGTTGCATCTCACAAACTATAGGTTGGAATGTGATTCTGATTTCTCTTGTTGTCCCAATGGATTGAAATTATTTTTCTACCCCTAATGCATATGTAACTCTTCCAATTCTGATATACGGAAACAAATTTATGCTAAAAATAGATATTCAAATGTTCACTTGTCACCGCCAAGTTGCATCTCACAAACTATAGCTTGGAATGTGATTCTGAATTCTCTTGTTGTCACTATGGGTAGAACTTATTTTTCTACCCCAAATTCATATGTCATACGTCCGATTCTGATATACAGAAACAAAGTTATGCTAAAAATCGATTTTCAACTATTCACTTTTCACCACGAAGTTGCATCTCACAAACTATTGCTCAGAATGCGATAATGCTTTCTATGGTTGTCTCAATGGATAGAACATATTTCTCTACCCCAAATGCATATGTCATACGTTCAATTCTGATACACGGAAACAAATTAATGCTAAAAATAGATTTTTAATTGTTCACTTCTCACCGCCAAGTTGCATCTCATAAACTATAGCTTGGAATGTGATTCTGAATTCTCTGGTTGTCACTATGGGTAGAAAAATAAGTTCTATTATTTGGGACAACCAGAGAAAGTAGAATCACTTTCCGAGCTATAGTTTGTGAGATGCAACTTCACGGTGACATGTGAATAGTTGAAAATCTATTTCCAGCATAACTTTGCTTCTGTATATCAGAATTGGACGAATGACATATACATTTGGGGTAGAAAAATAAGTTCTATCTATTTGATAACCAGATGAAGTAGAATCACTTTCCGAGCTATAGTTTGTGAGATGCAACTTGACGGTGACAAGTGAATAGTTGAAAATCTATTTCTAGCATAACTTTGTTTCTGTATTTCAGAATTGGACGAATAACATATGCATTTGGGGTAGAAAAATAAGTTCTATTATTTGGGACAACCAGAGAAAGTAGAATCACTTTCCGAGCTATAGTTTGTGAGATGCAACTTGACGGTGACAAGTGAATAGTTGAAAATCTATTTCCAGCATAACTTTGCTTCTGTATATCAGAATTGGACGAATGACATATACATTTGGGGTAGAAAAATAAGTTCTATCTATGTGATAACCAGATGAAGTAGAATCACTTTCCGAGCTATAGTTTGTGAGATGCAACTTGACGGTGACAAGTGAATAGTTGAAAATCTATTTCTAGCATAACTCTGTTTCTATATTTCAGAATTGGACGAATGACATATGCATTTGGGGTAGAAAAGTAAGTTCTATCCTTTCGGAAAACCAGAGAAAGCAGAATCACTTTCCGAGCTATAGTTTGCGAGATGCAAGTTGACGGTGACAAGTAAATAGTAGAAAATCTATTATTAGCTTAAATTTTGTTCTGTATTTCAGAATTGGACGAATGACATATGCATTTGGGGTAGAAAAATAATTTCTATCTATGTGACAACCAGATAAAGCAGAATCACTTTCCAAGCTATAGTTTGTGAGATGCAACGAGAGGGTGACAAGTGAATAGTTGAAAATGTATTTTTAGCATAACTTTGTTTCCGTATAACAGAATTGGACGTGTGAGATATGCATTTGGGGTAGAAAAATAAGTTCTATCCAGTGTGTCAACCAGAGAAAGTAGAATCACTTTCCGAGCTATAGTTTATGAGATGCAACTTGACGGTGACTAGTGAATAGCTGAAAATCTATTTCTAGCATAACTTTGCTTCTGTATATCAGAATTAGACGAATGACATATGCATTTGGGGTCGAAAAAAAATTTCTATCCTTTGGGATCACCAGAGAAAGCAGAATCACTTTCCGAGCTATAGTTTATGAGATGCAACTTGACAATGACAACTGAATAGTAGAAAATCTAATTTTCGGTTAAATTTTTTTTCTGTATATCAGAATTGGACGAATGACATATGCATTTTGGGTAGAAAAATAATTTCTATCTATGTGACAACCAGATGAAGCAGAATCACTTTCCAAGCTAAAGTTTGTGAGATGCAACTTGACGGTGACAAGTGAATAGTTGAAAATCTATTTTTAGCATAAGTTTTTTTCTGTATATCAGAATTGGACGTATGATATATGAATTTTGGGTAGAAAAATAATTTCTATCTATGTGACAACCAGATAAATCAGAATCAGTTTCCGAGATATAGTTTGTGAGATGCAACTTGACGGTGACAAGTGAATAGTTGATAATCTATTTTTAACGAAATTTGTTTCCATATAACAGAATTGGACGTATGACATATGCATTTGGGGTAGAAAAATAAGTTCTATCTATGTGACAACCAGATAAAGTAGAATCACTTTCCGAGCTATAGTTTGTGAGATGCAACATGACGGTGACAAGTGAATAGTTGAAAATCTATTTTTAGCATAAGTTTTTTCATGTATATCAGAATTGGACGTATGACATATGCATTTGGGGTAGAAAAATAATTTCAATCTATGTGACAACCAGATAAAGCAGAATCACTTTCCAAGCTATAGTTTGTGAGATGCAACGAGAGGGTGACAAGTGAATAGTTGAAAATCTATTTTTAGCATAACTTTGTTTCCGTTTAACAGAATTGGATGTGTGAGATATGCATTTGGGGTAGAAAAATAAGTTCTATCGATTGTGACAACCAGAGAAAGCAAAATCACTTTCCGAGCTATAGTTTGTGAGATGCAACTTGACGGTGACAAGTGAATAGCGGAAAATCTATTTATAGCATAACTTTGCTTCTGTATATCAGAATTGGACGAATGACATATGCATTTTGGATAGAAAAATAAGTTCTATCCTTTGGGACAACCAGAGAAAGTAGAATCACATTCCGAGCTATAGTTTGTAAGATGCAACTTGACAGTGACAACTGAATTGTAGAAAATCTATTTTTAGGTTAAATTTTTTTCTGTATATCAGAATTGGACGAATGACATATGCATTAGGGGTAGAAAAATAATTTTTATCTATGTGACAACCAGATAAAGCAGAATCACTTTCCAAGCTATAGTTTGTGAGATGCAACTTGTCGGTGACAAGTGAATAGTTGAAAATCTATTTTTAGCATAACTTTGTTTCTGTATATCAGAATTGGACGTAAGACATATGTATTTGGGGTAGAAAAATAAGTTCTATCTATTTGACAACGAGATAAAGCATAATCAGTTTCCATGATATAGTTTGTGAGATGCAACTTGACGATGACAAGTAAATAGTTGAAAATCTATTTTTAACAAAATTTGTTTCCGTATAACAGAATTGGACGTGTGACATTTGCATTTGGGGTAGAAAAATAAGTTCTATCCATTGTGACAACAAGAGAAATCAGAATCACTTTCCGAACTATAGTTTTGAGATGCAACTTGGCGGTGACAAGTGAAAAGTTGAAAATCTATTTCTCTAATAACTTTGTTTTTGTATATCAGAATTGGACAAATGACATATGCATTTGGGGTATAAAAATAATTTCTATCTATGTGACAACCAGATAAAGCTGAATCACTTTTCGAGCTATAGTTTGTGAGATGCAACTTGGCGGTGACAAGTGAAAAGTTGAAAATCTATTTCTCTAATAACTTTGTTTTTGTATATCAGAATTGGACGAATGACATATGCATTTGGGGTAGAAAAATAATTTCTATCTATGTGACAACCAGATAAAGCTGAATCACTTTTCGAGCTATAGTTTGTGAGATGCAACTTGACGGTGACAAGTGAATAGTTGAAAATCAATTTTTAGCATAACTTTGTTTCTGTATATCAGAATTGGATGTGTGAGATATGCATTTGGGGTAGAAAAATAAGTTCTATCCATTGTGGCAACCAGAGAAAGCTGAATCACTTTCCGAACTATAGTTTGTGAGATGCAACTTGGCGGTGAAAAGTGAACAGTCGAAAATCTATTTTTAGCATAACTTTGTGTCAGTATAACAGAATTGGACATGTGAGATAAGCATTAGGGGTAGAAAAATAAGTTCTATCCATTGTGACAACTAGAGAAAGCAGAATCACTTTCCGAGCTATAGTTTGTGAGATGCAACTTGGCGGTGACAAGTGAAAAGTTGAAAATCTATTTCTCTAATAACTTTGTTTTTGTATATCAGAATTGGACGAATGACATATGTTCTATCCTTTGGGACAACCAGAGAAAGCAGAATCACATTCCGAGCTATAGTTTGTGAGATGCAACTTGACGGTGAAAAGTGAACAGTCGAAAATCTATTTTTAGCATAACTTTATTTCCGTATAACAGAATTGCACGAATGACATATGCATTTGGGGAAGAAAAATAAGTTCTATCCTTTTGGACAACCAGAGAAAGAAGAATCACATTCCAAGATATAGTTTGTGAGATGCAACTTGACGGTGACAAGTGAATAGTTGAAAATCTATTTTAACGAAATTTCTTTCCGTATGACAAAATTGGATGTGTGAGATATGCATTTGGGGTAGAAAAATAAGTTCTATCCATTGTGACAACCATAGAAAGCAGAGACACTTTCCGAACTATAGTTTGTGAGATGCAACTTGGAGGTGAAAAGTGAACAGTCTAAAATCTATTTTTAGCATAACTTTGTTTCCGTATAACAGAATTGCACGTGTGATATATGTATTAGGGGTAGAAAAATAAGTTCTATCCATTGTGACAACTAGAGAAAGCAGGATCACTTTCCGAGCTATAGTTTGTTGGATGCTACTTGGCGGTGAAAAGTGAAAGTCGAAAATCTATTTTTAGCATAACTTTGTTTCAGATATCAGAATTGCATGTGTGACATACAAATTTGGTGTAGAAAAATAAGTTCTATCCATTGTGACAACCAGAGAAAGCAGAATCACTTTCCGAGCTATAGTTTGTGAGATGCAACATGACGGTGACAAGTGATTAGTTGGTAAGTTATTTTTACCAAAACTTTGTTTCCGTATAACCGAATTGGACGAGTGAGATATGCATTTGGGGTAGAAAAATAAGTTCTATCCATTGTGACAACCATAGAAATCAGAATCACTTTCCGAGCTATAGTTTGTGATATGCAACTTGACTGTGAGAAGTGAATAGTTGAAAATCTATTTTAACGAAATTTGTTTCCGTATGACAGAATTGGATGTGTGAGATATGCATTTGGGGTAGAAAAATAAGTTCTATCCATTGTGACAGCCAAAGAAAGTAGAATCACTTTCCGAACTATAGTTTGTGAGATGCAACTTGGCGGTGAAAAGTGAACAGTCGAAAATCTATTTTTAGCATAACTTTGTTTCCGTATAATAGAATTGGACATGTGAGATAAGCATTTGGGGTAGAAAAATAATTTCTATCCATTGTGAAACCTAGAGAAAGCAGAATCACTTTCCGAGCTATAGTTTGTGAGATGCAACTTGACGGTGACAAGTGAATAGTTGAAATCTATTTTTAGCATAACTTTGTTTCTGTATATCAGAATTGGATGTATGACGTATGTATTTGGGGTAGAAAAATAAGTTCTATCTATGTGACAACCAGATAAAGCAGAATAACTTTCCGAACTATAGTTTGTGAGATGCAACTTGGAGGTGACAAGTGATTAGTTGGTAATTTATTTTTAACAAAACTTTGTTTCCGTATATCAGAATTGGACGTGTAAAATATGAATTTGGGGTAGAAAAATAAGTTCTATCCTTTGGGACAACCAAAGAAAGCAGAATCACTTTCCGAGCTATAGTTTGTGAGATGCAACTTGACGGTGACAAGTGAATAGTTGAAAATCTATTTCTAGCATAACTTTGTTTCTGTATATCAGAATTGGACGAATGACATATGCATTTGGGGTAGAAAAATAAGTTCTATCCTTTGGAACAACCATAGAATGCAGAATCACTTTCCGAGCAATAGTTTGTGGAATACAACTTGACGGTGACAAGTGAATAGTTGAAAATCTATTTTTAGGTTAAATTTTTTTCTATATATCAGAATTGGACGAATGACATATGCATTTGGAGTAGAAAAATAATTTCTATCTATGTGACAGCCAGATAAAGCATAATCACTTTCCAAGCTATAGTTTGTGAGATGCAACTTGACGGTGACAAGTGAATAGTTGAAAATCTATTTTAACGAAATTTGTTTCCGTATGACTGAATTGGATGTGTGAGATATGCATTTGGGGTAGAAAAATAAGTTCTATCCATTGTGGCAACCAGAGAAAGCAGAATCACTTTCCGAACTATAGTTTGTGAGATGCAACTTGGCGGTGAAAAGTGAACAGTCGAAAATCTATTTTTAGCATAACTTTGTTTCCGTATAACAGAATAGGACATGTGAGATAAGCATTTGGGGTAGAAAAATAAGTTCTATCCATTGTGACAACCAGAGAATGCAGAATCACTTTCCGAGCTATAGTTTGTTAGATGCAACTTGGCGGTGAAAAGTGAAAGTCGAAAATCTATTTTTTGCATAACTTTGTTTCGGATTTCAGAATTGCACGTGTGACATACGAATTTGGGGTAGAAAAATAAGTTCTATCCATTGTGACTCCCAGAGAAAGGATAATCACTTTCCGAGCTATAGTTTGTGAGATGCAACATGACGGTGACAAGTGATTAGTTGGTAAATTATTTTTAACAAAACTTTGTTTCCGTATAACAGAAATGGACGTTTGAGATATGCATTTGGGGAAGAAAATAAGTTCTATCCATTGTGACAACCATAGAAAACAGAAGCACTTTCCGAGCTATAGTTTGTGATATGCAACTTGACGGTGAGAAGTGAATAGTTGAAAATCTATTTTTGGCATAAGTTTTTCTCTATATATCAGAATTGGGCGTATGACATATGCATTTGGGGTAGAAAAATAAGTCATGTCTATTCGACAACCAGATAAAGCAGAATCACTTTCCGATCTATAGTTTGTGAGATGCAACTTGACGGTGACAAGTGAATAGTTGAAAATCTATTTTTAGCATAACTTTGTATCCGGAAATCAGAATAGGACGTGTGACATATGAATTTGGGGTATAAAAATAAGTTCTATCCATTGTGACAACTAGAGAAAGCAGAATCACTTTCCGAGCTATAGTTTGTGAAATACAACTTGACGGTGACAAGTGAATAGTTGAAAATTTATTTATAGGTTAAATGTTTTTCTGTATATCAGAATTGGAAAAATGACATATGCATTTGGAGTAGAAAAATAATTTCTATCAATGTGACAACCAGATAAAGCAGAATCACTTTCCAAGCTATAGTTTGTCAGATGCAACTTGACGGTGACAAGTGAATAGTTGAAAATCTATTTTTAGCACAACTTTGTTTCTGTATATCAGAATTGGACGAATGACATATGCATTTGGAGTAGAAAAATAATTTCTATCTATGTGACAGCCAGATAAAGCATAATCACTTTCCAAGCTATTGTTTGTGAGATGCAACTTGACGGTGACAAGTGAATAGTTGAAAATCTATTTTAACGAAATTTGTTTCCGTATGACAGAATTGGATGTGTGAGATATGCATTTGGGGTTGAAAAATAAGTTCTATCCATTGTGACAGCCAGATAAAGCATAATCACTTTCCAAGCTATAGTTTGTGAGATGCAACTTGGCGGTGAAAAGTGAACAGTCGAAAATCTATTTTTAGCTCAACTTTGTTTCCGTATAACAGAATAGGACATGTGAATAAGAATTTGGGGTAGAAAAATAAGTTCTATCCACTGTGACAACCAGAGAATGCGGAATCACTTTCCGAGCTATAGTTTGTTAGATGCAACTTGGCGGTGAAAAGTGAAAGTCGGAAATCTATTTTTAGCATAACTTTGTTTCAGATATCAGAATTGCACGTGTGACATACGAATTTGGGGGAGAAAAATAAGTTCTATCCATTGTGACAACCAAAGAAAGCAGAATCACTTTCCGAGCTATAGTTTGTGAGATGCAACATGACAATGACAAGTGATTAGTTGGTAAGTTATTTTTACCAAAACTTTGTTTCCGTATATATGAATTTGACGTGTGAGATATGCATTTGGGGTAGAAAAATAAGTTCTATCCATTGTGACAACCATAGAAAATAGAATCACTTTCCGAGCTGTAGTTTGTGATATTCAACTTGATGGTGAGAAGTGAATAGTTGAAAATCTATTTTAACGAAATTTGTTTCCGTATGACAGAATTGGATGTGTGAGATATGCATTATGAGAGCGCCTCACTCGTTCTCTTTCTGTGATTCGGTCCTATTTGAGACTACTAAGGCACAAGTGAAGCTTCTGGAATGTCTTTCTTTCTCGTCAAACCGGCAGGAACCAAGCATTGATTTCATCCTGTCGAAAGATCGTCTTTTTGGTATGGTAAGGACTGGATCCTTGTTATATCGATCGTGCGAAGTTGGTATATCTCAATGCAATGCTTGGTTCTTGCCTGGAATGGGTGAAACTTAATCTGTGGTCTTCTAGTCGGTTTGTTAAAGGAGACTTAGCCACTTGGATTTGAGCCCCTTTGTCGTAGTTCTCCAGTAACTTCGGCAGTGGTAGTGAGTCAAGGGTCAACTCCTTCTTCTTCGTCCGGTTTACTAGGTAGAAAAATAAGTTCTATCCATTGTGACAACCAAAGAAAGTAGAATCACTTTCCGAACTATAGTTTGTGAGATGCAACTTGGCGGTGAAAAGTGAAAAGTCGAAAATCTATTTTTAACATAACTTTGTTTCCATATAACAGAATTGGATGTGTGAGATTTGCATTTGGGGTAGAAAACTAATTTCTATCCATTGTGACAACCAGAGAAAGCAGACTCACTTTCTGAGCTATAGTGTGTGAGACGCAAATTGGCGGTGAAAAGTGAATAGTTGAAAATCTATTTTTAGCCAAAGTTTTTTTCTGTATATCAGAATTGGACGTATGACATATGCATTTGGGGTTGAAAAATAATTTATATCTATGTGACAACTAGATAAAGCATAATCACTTTCTGAGCTATAGTTTGTGTGATGCAACTTGACGGTGATAAGTGAATAGTTGAAAATCTATTTTTAGCATAACTTTGTTTCTGTATATCAGAATTGGACGTGTGAGATATGCATTTGGTGTAGAAAAATAATTTCAATCCATTGTGACAACCAGAGAAATCCGAATCACATTCCGAACTACAGTTTCTGAGATGCAACTTGGCGGTGAAAAGTGATCAGTTGAAAATCTATTTTTAACAAAACTTTGTTTCCGTATATTAGAATTGGACGTGAAAAATATGAATTTGGGGTAGAAAAATAAGTTCCATCCCTTGTGACAACAAGAGAAAACAAAATCACTTTCCGAGCTATAGTTTGTGAGATGCAACTTGACGGTGACAAGTGAATAGTTGAAAATCAATTTTTAGCATAAGTTTTTTTCTGTATATCAGAATTGGACGAATGACATATGCATTTGGGGTAGAAAAATAATTTATATCTATGTGACAACCAGATAAAGCAGAATCACTTTCCAAGCTATAATTTGTGAGATGCAACTTGACGGTGACAAGTGTATAGGTGAAAATCTATTTCTAGCATAACTTTGTTTCTGTATATCTGAATTGGACGAATGACATATGCATTTGGGGAAGAAAAATAATTTCTATCCTTTTCGACATTCAGAGATAGAAGAATCACGTTCCGAGCTATAGTTTGTGAGATGCAACTTGACTGTGACAAGTGAATAGTTGAAAATCTATTTTTAGGTTACATTTTTTTCTGTATCGCAGAATTGGACGAATGACATATGCATTTGGGGAAGAAAAACAATTTCTATCTATGTGACAACCAGATAAAGAAGAATCACTTTCCAAGCTATAGTTTGTAAGATGCAACTTTACGGTGACAAGTGAATAGTTGAAAATCTATTTTTTAGCATAACATTGTTTCTGTATATCAGAATTGGACGTGTGAGATATGCATTTGGGGTAGAAAAATAATTTAAATCCATTGTGACAACCAGAGAAAGCAGAATCACTTTCCAAGCTACAGTTTGTGAGATATAACATGATGGTGACAAGTGAATAGTTGAAAAACTATTTTTAGCTTAATTTTGTTTCTGTATATCAGAATTGGACGTATGAGACCTGCATTTGGGGTAGAAAAATAAGTTCTATCCATTGTGACAACCATAGAATGAATAATCACTTTCCGAGCTATAGTTTGTGATATGCAACTTGACGGTGAGAAGTGAATAGTTGAAAATCTATTTTTGGCATAAGTTTTTCTCTATATATCAGAATTGGGCGTATGACATATGCATTTGGGGTATAAAAATAAGTCCTATCTATGTGACAACCAGATAAAGCAGAATAACTTTCCGAGCTATAGTTTGTGAGATGCAACTTGACGGTGACAAGTGAATAGTTGAAAATCTATTTTTAGCAAAACATTGTTTCCGTATATCAGAATTGGATGTGTGAGAAATGCATTTGGTGTAGAAAAATAAGTTCTATCCATTGTGACAACCAGAGAAAGCAGAATCACTATCTGAGCTATAGTTTGTGAGATGCAACATAACGGTGACAAGTGAATAGTTGAAAATCTATTTTTAGCATAACTTTGTTTTAGTATAACAGAATTGGATATGTTAGATATGCATTTGGGGTAGAAAACTAATTTCTATCCATTGTGACAACCTGCGAAAGCAGAATCACTTTCCGAGCTATAGTGTGCGAGAGGCAACTTGGCGGTGAAAAGTGAAAGTTGAAAACCTATTTTTAGCATAACTTTGTTTCCGTATTTCAAAATTGGACTTGTGACTTATGAATTTGGGGTAGAAAAATAATTTCTATCAATTGTGACAACAATAGAAAGCTTAATCACTTTCCGAGCTATAGTTTGTGAGATGCAACTTGGTGGTGAAAAGTGAATAGTTGAAAATCTATTTTTAACAAAAGTTTGTTTCCGTATATCAGAATTGGACATGTAACATATGCATTTGGGGTTGAAAAATAAATTCTATCCATTGTGACAACCAGAGAAAGCAAAATCACTTTCCGAGCTATAGTTTGTTGGACACAACTTAGCGGTGAAAAGTGAAAGTTGAAAATCTATTATTAACATAACTTTATTTCCTTATATCAGAATTGGACATGTGACATATTTATTTGGGGTAGAAAAATAATTTCTATCAATTGTGACAACCATATAAATCAGAATCACGTTTCGAGCTATAGTTTGTGAGATGCAACTTGGCGGTGAAAAGTGAACAATTGAAAATATAATTTTAACAAAATTTTTTTTCCGTAAATCAAAATTGGACATGTGAGATATGCATTTGGGGTACAAAAATATGTTCTATCCATTGTGACAACCACAGAAAGCGGAATCACTTTCCGAGCTATAGTTTGTGAGTTGTAACATGACGGTGACAAGTGAATAGTTGAAAATCTATTTTTAGCATAACTTTGTTTCTGTATATATGAATTGGAGGTATGATATATGCATTTGGGGTATAAAAATATGTTCTATCTATGTGACAACCAGAAAAAACAGAATCACTTTCCGCGCTATCGTTTGTGAGATGCAACTTGGCTGTGAAAAGTGAAAGTTGAAAATCTATTTTTAGCATAACTTTGTTTCCGTATATCATAATTCTACCCCAAATGCATAAGTCATAGGTCCAATTTTGATATACGGAGACAAAGTTATGCATAACTGTTCACTTGTCACCGCCAAACTCATTTTTGAAGTATCTCTGTTTATGAAAATAATCGATTAAAACATTTACTTAATCGATTACCCGTGCTTCAATCTTTAAATGTTTTGAATTTTAACCGTCGTTAATCGATTAAGAATCCATTTAATCGATTATTTACGAAGAATCAAAAAGCATGTTCAGCCTGTTTAAAAGTCACTGTTCATCTTGTTCATGCCTCCTTGTGCCTCCTGACCTAGCTTAGCAAGCCTCTTGAGCTCCCATAACAATCCAAAGTAAGTTTTGTAACGACCCAAAATTCTACCCTTGAAATTTTTTCCTTATTTACTTCAATTTCATACATGTAACCGTCAATCATAAATTACCGAGTGATTAAATTTACTTTAAAAGTCTCGCTTCTCACTCACACCCTATCTTTAAACCATAACTAACATAAAACATTCGATAGCAGAAAAACATAATTCATTAATGCAACCTAGTAACCCCCGCATACAATTAGATATGGGTTTCCAAAACACCCGTAGCTACATATATCCCGAGTTACTAGTACCCATGATCAATATCATGTACAAAAATAATAATCTTAGTATCATAAGTCGCTTCAATTACAATAATTTAAAATTACAAAAGAATGGATAAAGAGACCTCAAAACAAAAGTCCCTAAACCCCTACTCAAAATCATCCTTCTCTGTCCACCTACCTGAAATGGGATTAACATTTACAATGCACAACAACACAAGGAATAAGTCATTAATTCAATAAAACTCAATGTCAGTTAATCCACATTTAAATAGGTTTCAACAATAATATGATTTAAAAACTCTAAAAACATTTTTCATCATCTATACTTTTGAAAAACCATGCTACATAACTCGAGCTAGAGTCGCTAACCCATTCAGGTCGGCTAAAACGAGTTTTATTTTCATTGGCACTCCACCAATACATTAACCATAAATACACCCATCATCACTACAAACATACCCATATATCTTTATAGTGACTAAGTGATTTATTCATTTATGTCATTATAATTCGAGTCTTATTTCCATTGGTACTCCCCCAATAGGTTTCGAGTCTTATTTCCATTGGTACTCCCCCAATAATATATATTTCATTGAGTCATATTTCCATTGGTACTCCCCCAATAATATCTATTTCATCCGAGTCATCTTTCCATTGGTACTCCCCCAATAATTGTTAGGATATATTGCCACCTAAGAGGGGGGTGAATTAGGTGTAGAGACTTAAATTCAATATTTCTACTTTTATTTTAAAACTTTGCAAGTTTAAAGAGAGTTTTTCTATCAGCGAAAGTAATAAACAAAATAGTTGAGTAAAAGTAGAAGATAGTGCAAAATGTAAAAAGTTAAGGGAAGAGAAGATCACACCAAGATGTATACTGGTTCACCTTCAATTTGAAGGCTACGTCCAGTCCTTCTTGTTACCAAGAAGATTTTTCCACTATTGCAAGAACCAATGATACACCTTCTTCGTCTTCTTCCAAGACTACTCACCTATTCCACTAGGCACTAGGTAACACCGTTCTTCACAATATACTGCACTTCACCACACTTGGTGAAATGTTTACAAGACACTAACTTGTATTCTTAAGATGGTTTTTACAAGGCTTTTGAATAAATGACTCTCTAATAGTAATTGAAACTTAAAGGATTGAATCACTCACTAAATGATCACTTAATTTGGAATCAAATAACTTGGATAAAGGCTTTTGTTTGTGCTTAAGACTTTGAATAATTTCCAGAATTGGAAAGATATGAAAATTGATATCAAAGTCTTAACACTTATGAATGAATGACAAAAATTATGAGAACTTTGTGACTTTGTGAGTATGAAAGTTGTATTCAGAATTATGTTGAAAAACAAGTCATAGAACACCTATTTATAGTGTTTAATTCGTGCACATGAACCAGTATGAGTTTGTGAAAAGTTAAGAGCTACATCAGTTCATTCAAAACAGAACCAATATACTGTTCTGGTATGTGTAATCGATTACCATATGGTGTAATCGATTACACCAGTTAAAAATTTCAAAAACAAACTCAACGGATTGATGTAATCGATTACCAAACATTGTGTAATCGATTACAATGTGAAAAAATGCACGTATCTGATGCTTTTAATATGTTGTATTCGATTACGAGTATAGTGTAATCGATTACATCATGTAAAAATTTAAAATACAAAACTCAACGGATTTATGTAATCGATTGCCAAACATGGTGTAATCGATTACAATGTGATAAACGTACATATCTGGTACTTTTAATATGTTGTAATCGATTACGAGTATGGTGTAATCGATTACATCATAGAAAATGCACAGGTCTGATGAGTTTATCAACCTGTAATCGATTACCATAGTAGTGTAATCGATTACACTGTTTAAAAACAGAACACTTATGCTTTAGTGCAAATGATCTTGGTTTTATGCATGAGTTTTTCAGAATTTAGCCTTTATCGTATAGTTAAGAGATTTTAAGATTAAGTATCGTTTTACCTAGAAGACTTAGACTTCACATATGAGCTTCTTTGACTTTTGATTTGCTAGTCTTCTTTTTGCATTTGATGACATAGTGAGCATCATCAAAACCTTAGCCATAGGTTGGGAAAGATCACCATCTTCACAATCTCCCCCTTTTTGATGATGGCAAACTATGTCTTGACAGTTGATTCATGTTTAGTAGTTCTCCCCTTGTCTTTAGGTCTTATTGCATATCTTTGTGAAAATATTTTATGCTTGAAATAAATTTGAACAAACGAAACATACCCTTTTCTCCCCCTTTTGACATTATCAAAAAGGAGACTAGGAATAGCAGATTAAGCATAATAATGAAAGGATAATATGCAGAAAATCATTCATAATTTAACTTAATTCTTTTTCAGCCAAAATACCAAGCTCTTTCCTAATTTTGAAGAAGGGTTCTTTTCCTAAAGGCTTTGTGAAAATGTCAGCCATTTGTGCATGTGTGTCAACAAACTTAAGTTCAACATCCTGCTTAAGAACATGGTCTCTTAGAAAGTGATGTCTAATGTCTATATGTTTTGTTCTAGAGTGCATTATAGGATTCTTAGAGATATTAATGGCACTTGTATTGTCACACAAAATGGGAATGCAGCCTATGTCAATACCATAGTCACAGAGTTGTTGTTTTAGCCACAAAATTTGGGCACAACAACTACCGGCAGCAATGTATTGTGCCTCAGCGGTACTTAAGGCTACACTAGCTTGTTTCTTACAGGACCAAGCAATTAATGCATTGCCAAAAATGTGACAAGTACCACTAGTACTTTTTCTTTCGGTTTTGCAACCAGCAAAGTCAGAATCAGTATATCCAATTAAATTACATAGACTGCCTTTTGGATACCATAAACCAACATCCAAAGTTCCTTTTAAGTATTTTAAGATTCTTTTTACGGCAGTCAAATGCGACTCTTTTGGACAGGATTGATATCTAGCGCATAGACACACACTAAACATAATATCAGGCCTACTAGCAGTAAGATACAGCAAAGAGCCAATCATGCCTCGATATTTTGTTATATCTATGGGGTTACCTGATAAATCCTGATCTAGATATGTGTTAGTACCCATAGGTGTGGCTATCTCTTTACAACTGTCCATTTTATATTTCTTTAAAAGCTCTTTGCAATATTTAGTTTGACTGATAAAGATTCCACTACTCGTTTGTTTAATTTGCAAACCAAGGAAGAAGTTTAATTTGCCCATCATGGACATTTCAAACTCTCCCTGCATCATGTTTGCAAATTCACTACATAAAGATTCATTTGTGGAACCAAAAATGATATCGTCAACATAAATTTGCACAAGCAGAGTATGATCATCAAGTCTTATGATAAAAAGAGTGGTATCGACTTTTCCTTTTGAAAAGCCTTTGTTACACAAAAAAGTGCTTAAACGATCATACCATGCTCTTGGGGCTTGTTTTAGCCCATAAAGAGCCTCTTTCAACTTATAAACATGAGTTGGATGATGATGGTCTTCAAAACCAGGGGGTTGACTGACATACACTTCTTCTTCTATATATCCATTTAAGAAGGCACTCTTAACATCCATTTGGTAAAGTTGAAAGTCTAATGAGCATGCATAGGCTAAGAGCAATCTAATGGCTTCTAGTCTAGCCACAGGAGCAAAGGTTTCTTCATAATCTATTCCTTCTTCTTGATTATAACCTTGTGCTACCAACCTAGCTTTGTTTCTAACTATTATGCCATTTTCATCTAATTTATTTCTAAAGATCCATTTGGTTCCTATGATTTGCTTGTTACTAGGTCTAGGGACTAGTTCCCATACTTGGTTTCTTTTAAATTGATTTAACTCTTCATGCATAGCAATCATCCAATGTTCATCATCAATAGCATCATTTATCTTAGAAGGTTCTATTTGAGAAACATAAGCCATGTTAAGACATGCATCTCTAAGACTAAGTCGAGTAGTTACCCCTTTATTGATGTCTCCAATGATGTTGTCAATTGGATGATCTCGGTGTGTTCTCCATTCTTGAGGAAGGCCATCGTGTTCTCGAGTAGAGATATGAGGTAGTTTTTCTTCTTTCATCATTTGCTCTAGGTTGAGTTGTTCCATTGACTTTGTGACTTCATTTTGAGAGGTGCTTGGTAAATCACTGTCATGATCATCACAAACAACTTTTTCTTCCATAGAAGGGTTAGATTCATCAAAAGAAACATGTATAGATTCTTCGATGGTTAAAGTTCTTTTATTAAAAATTCTATAAGCTTTGCTTGTGAGTGAATAACCAAGGAAGATTCCTTCGTCAGCTTTAGCATCAAATTTACCAAGTTTACTCTTTCCATTGTTAAGAACAAAACATTTACACCCAAAAATATGCAAATGAGAGATATTTGGCTTTCTACCTTTATAAAGTTCATAAGGGGTCCTTTTCAAAAGAGGTCTTATTAGCACTCTATTGGACACATAGCAAGCAGTATTAATAGCATCAGCCCAAAAGTATTTGGGCAGATTGGTTTCATTTATCATGCTTCTCGCTAGTTCTACTAAAAGTTTATTTTTGTGTTCCACAACACCATTTTGTTGTGGAGTCCTTGGTGCAGAAAAATTGTGTGAAATTCCATGTTCATCACAATATTCTTCAAATAAAGCATTTTGAAATTCCCCACCATGATCACTCCTTATAGAAGTAATTTTCATGGATTTTTCATTTTGAACACGACTGGCATACTTTCTAAAAACATGAAAAGCTTCATTTTTATGAACTAACAAGAATGTCCAAGTATATCTAGAAAAGTCATCAACTAGAACAAAACCATAGTAATTTCCTCCAAAGCTTTTGATGCTAGAGGGGCCAAATAGATCCATGTGAATTAATTCTAATGGCCTATTAGTAGAAACTATATGCTTAGGTTTATAAGAAGTTTTCTTTAATTTACTCTTTTGGCATGCAACACATAATTTATTATTAGCATATTTCTTTTTAGGCAAGCCAATGACTAAGTCATGTTTTACTAATTTGTTTAAATGATTCATGTGAATGTGAGCAAATCTCCTATGCCATAACCATGCATCATCATTATTGACAGATAAACACTTGATTTTTAATGATTGGTCACTTAAGGAAATCATAAATATGTTATTTGTTCTTTTTCCGAAAAGTTTAGTCTTATGAGTCTTGCTATCTTCTATAGTACATAAGTCCTTCTTAAAGATGACATTTAAGCCTTTATCACATAGTTGACTTATGCTAAGTAGATTATGTTTTAAGCCATCAACATATAAGACATTTTCTATAGTAACATGAGGAGGTTTACCAATCCTTCCAATTCCTAAAATTTTACCTCTATTGTTATCGCCATATGTGACAAATCCATCTTTTGGTAGAATAAAGCTGAACTTTGATTTGTCACCAGTCATATGCCTTGAGCAGCCACTGTCTAGGTACCATAGATCGTTTTCTGCTCCAAAGCATACCTACAAAATAAATTTATATTTTAGATTTAGGTACCCAAAGTGATTTGGGTCCTTTTATGTTAGTGCCTTTCTCAACCCATACAAATTTACCTTTTGGTACTCCATAATTTTTAACATAACAGTTGTTAGGAGTATGACCATGATGATTACAATAATTACATGTATACTTATAGATCAAGTTATTAATTTTAAAATTTTTGGGGGAAGTGTAGAAATCTGAGTTCTTAAATTTTAGTACAGCCCTTTCATTGACATAAGGAAGTTTACTAACACTTTCCTTTATAAAGACAGTTTTGTTTTGGCCACTATTATTATTAGGAGAATAACCAATCCCTCTTTTGTTATTTGAAGGGCGTTGATTCAACAAGATTTTGTCCAAGTTTTTAGTGCTCCTATTTAAAGTGTTTATTTCATTTGTTAATACATGTATTTTGGATTCTTTTTCTATACATTTATTACAACTAGTGAGTTTGTTTTGAGAGTTGACTTTACTTTCTAATTCTACAATGGTTTTCTTTTATTTAGAACATATTTTAGAAAGCTTTATAAATTCATCATGCAATTCATTAAAAGCTTCTTGTAACTCATCATAACTATGTAATTCAAAAGAGTTACTAACCTCATCAAGTTCATCTTGTGATTGGTGTGAAGCCATTAGTGTTATTTGAGCATTCTCTTCATTGTCGGAGTCAGATGATGAGCTTATATCATTGTCATCCCAAACTATATAAGCCTTCTTTGTTTTATTGTTGTAATTGTTGACTTTGTTGTTGTTGAAGTTCTTGCTATAGCTGTCCATATTTTTAAGAGTAGGACAATCTGCTTTTATGTGGCCACTTTTGCCGCATTCAAAGCAAGTGATGTTTTGAGAGGAGGAATTTTCATTTTTTCTTGAAAATTTGTTATTCTTGAAGTTTTTGCTTTTCTTCAAGAATTTATTAAATCTTTTGGCTAGAAGATTCATGTCCTCATCGTCATCAATATCACTATTTCTATCTTTAGTGACAGTATTTAGAGCAATTGATTTGTGTTTCTTTTCTATTTCTTCATTTTGCTCTAATCTCCCTAATTCTAATTCATGTTCTTGCAATTTACCAAAGAGGGTTGCAAGAGACATTTTAGACAGACTCTTCTTTTCTGATATGGCAGTAACTTTGGTTTGCCAATTTCTATTTAGGGACCTAAGAACTTTTAAGTTTAAGTCATTAGTAGATAGGTCTTTTCCTAAGGCAATGAGATGGTTAGTAAGGTGGGTAAATCTTTTCTGCAGGTCTTGTATTTTCTCACCAGGAAGCATTCTAAAGAGTTCATACTCTTGTGACAGAGTATTGAGTCTTGAACGCTTAACTTCATCTGTTCCTTCGTGGGTGGTCTCTAAGGTTTCCCACATCTCTTTTGCAGTTTTGCAATTAGAGATTCTAAAGAATTCATCCATTCCCAAAGCCGAAGTTATAATGTTCTTGGCTTTTAGATCATATTGAACTTTTCTTTTATCTTCATTATCCCAAGCACTTCTTGGTTTTGTTTCTACTATACCACAACTAAGATGACTTGGAATAAAGGGACCGTTTTCAATGGCGTCCAAATTTTCTAAGTCTTGAGACTCAATGAAGATTCTCATCCTAATTTTCCAGAAATCGTAATGTTCACCATTAAAGTTAGGTGGACGATTTATATTGGATCCCTCTCCTAGATATTGTTTTGAGGCCATAGTTAGGATCTTAGGAGAAAATTACCTAAATTTAAGCTCTGATGCCAATTGTTAGGATATTTGGCCACCTAAGAGGGGGGTGAATTATGTGTAGAGACTTAAATTCAATATTTCTACTTTTATTTTAAAAATTTGCAAGTTTAAAGAGAGTTTTTCTATCAGCGGAAGTAATAAACAAAATAGTTGAGTAAAAGTAGAAGATAGTGCAAAATGTAAAAAGTTAAGGGAAGAGAAGATCACACCAAGATGTATACTGGTTCACCTTCAATTTGAAGGCTACGTCCAGTCCTTCTTGTTACCAAGAAGATTTTTCCACTATTGCAAGAACCAATGATACACCTTCTTCGTCTTCTTCCAAGACTACTCACCTATTCCACTAGGCACTAGGCTAACACCGTTCTTCACAATATACTGCACTTCACCACACTTGGTGAAATGTTTACAAGACACTAACTTGTATTCTTAAGATGGTTTTTACAAGGCTTTTGAATAAATGACTCTCTAATAGTAATTGAAACTTTAAGGATTGAATCACTCACTAAATGATCACTTAATTTGGAATCAAATAACTTGGATAAAGGCTTTTGTTTGTGCTTAAGACTTTGAATAATTTCCAGAATTGGAAAGATATGAAAATTGATATCAAAGTCTTAACACTTATGAATGAATGACAAAAATTATGAGAACTTTGTGACTTTGTGAGTATGAAAGTTGTATTCAGAATTATGTTGAAAAACAAGTCATAGAACACCTATTTATAGTGTTTAATTCGTGCACATGAACCAGTATGAGTTTGTGAAAAGTTAAGAGCTACATCAGTTCATTCAAAACAGAACCAATATACTGTTCTGGTATGTGTAATCGATTACCAAACATTGTGTAATTGATTACAATGTGAAAAAATTCACGTATCTGATGCTTTTAATATGTTGTAATCGATTACGAGTATAGTGTAATCAATTACATCATGTAAAAATTTAAAATACAAAACTCAACGGATTTATGTAATCGATTACCAAACATGGTGTAATCGATTACAATGTGAAAAACGTACATATCTGGTACTTTTAATATGTTGTAATCGATTACGAGTATGGTGTAATCGATTACATCATAGAAAATGCACAGGTCTGATGAGTTTATCATAATATCTATTTCATCTGAGTCATCTTTCCATTGGTACTCCCCCAATAATATTAATTCCTTGAGTCATCTTTCCATTGGTTCTCCCCCAATAATATTACTTTTATTGAGTCATCTTTCCATTGGTACTCCCCCAATAATATTACTTTCATTTGAGTCATCTTTCCATTGGTACTCCCCCAATAACATTACTTTTATTATTCATACAGAAAGTCCACGCATTTTCCACATAATGCATAAATTAAAAACTTATCCTTACCTCAGTGAGTGTTGGGTTTGGTTTTTGGTGACTTCGCAAGTTCCACCGGCACCACCTCCAAACTTAGGATCTTTCCACATTCCCAACACATAACACAATGTTAGTCATTCATTCCAAATAACAAATAAATAACTTATATTGCATCATTCAAACGTACAAGATATTTATCATGTTCACAATGGTCCTATACTACTTTCATTAAGAGTTTTCAACCATCTAACACATACATATCATCTCATATTTTAACATTGTAAAGCAACTCATCTTCTACCTCTAGCATTTCACCCATCTTTCCTCTCTAACCTCATTTTCTCTTTCTAGGGTTTTGGGTTTCCATGAGCCAACCCACAAACCCCTTTCCATTCTTGGCATAATAACTCAACACCAAGAGTTTACGAGGTACAAACGACATAAAATGAACCATAACTCGATAGAGAGAGTCTTCATGGTTTTACACATTTTGAGAAGAGATCCACAATACCAAAAATGGGTTCTCAAAGGAAGAAGAGAGTTAGGATAGAGAGTTTTTACCTCTTCTCAAGCTCTTGAACAAGAATCGAAGTTCCTAGACCTTGGAAATGCTCTCTTCTCTCATTTAATGTTCTCGTCGGGTTCTCGCTTAAGCGAGAAAATCCCGCCCATTTTAAAAAACTCAACTCTGACCCTCTCGCTCAAGCGAGAATCTCACAGTGTCAACAGGTTCCCTCTCGCTCAAGCGAGGTATTCACGCTCAAGCGAGAATCTCACAGTGACAACAGCCCCAGTTTGCCATTTCTCGCCCAGGCGAGGCAACTCTCGCTCAAGTGAGAATCTTCCAGTATAGTCCAGGATTTCACCCTCCTAGGTGATCCTTTCTGTCTCAGGCGAGAATCTCTCGCTCAAGCGAGTACGTGAGGACTGATATTATAATTTTAAAGACTTAAAATTTGGGGTGTTACAAGTTTCTTTATAGTTGATCTTATCCTTGAGTCTTCTTCTACCTACATTGCTCTACCAACACATAGATCTACTCCCTTTGACCAACTTTGACCAACCTTGACCATCAATCATGAAAACCATTAACTCTCAATCTAAGGAGCTTTCTGGTTTGGTTGAAATCAAAATTGCCTTTGCTGCTTCAAACTCTCTATTAGGGCATAATGGTCCTTTTTATGCACCCGAAGAACAGACAACTAGGTTAGCTAAATTTGCGGGAAGAGGAATCACTCTTACAGCTTACATAAATCTATCTTGGATGACAAATTCTGGATTCATGTTTCCATAATTTCTCAAAGTCAAGGGTTGCAAGTACTTGTTGAAATGCACGGAAAAATGTATCCATCATTAATAAGAGAGTTTTATAGCAATTTTAAGTGTAAAAATGGTGTTTATCAAACTATGGCTAAAAACATATTCATCATTTTGGATGAAGATTTCTTAGTTGATGTTGGTGGTTTGGGAAGATTCGATCATCCTTAAGGATACTTTGAGGAGAAGCTACTAAGTGCTTTTGAGCCTGTTAGAACATACATAACTATGTCGAGGGATTCACAGCGACATCAGGCAACAAATAAGCCAACTGTCTATGCTTTAGCTGTGGAATATAGACTTTTGTACACTTTACTTGTTTACTATTTGGCTCCTTGTGACCTGCATCATGATGATCCAATAGAGGTTGATCTCTATCTGATGTTTACCTTGAAAGAAAATGTTCGGATTGACTGGCCACATTTACTATTGCTAAACATGCTTGGTTTTTCGACATCATCTGACGCTTTAGGATATCCTATCCTTATCTCCAGAATCATTGAGCATGCACTAGTGGATGTCTCGGATACTGGATACTTAATTAATGACCCCCAAGAGAATCTTATTTTGGGCCAGTATATCCATTTTCATATGGACATTTATAAGTATGATGGAATGTGGACATAGTTCGAGGATGTGGATTTTTATCCCGAAACTACTAACCTTCCTCCACCAGCAAATAGCTCAGATGAGGAATCGGTTGGTCCTCCCGTCTAGTATCATGCTTTAGATGAGGCCAACAATGACGAAGCAGAAGAAGATGATGAAGAAGAAGTAGAAGAGGACCCATCAGAATACTCCGATAGCGACTAAAACCCTCCACCTACCAACAAACCTAGTTAGAACCTGATCTAGGATAGTTGACCAGTCTAGGTAGGAGTTGTGTTAGCCTTGAGTCTGCTGTGTCTGCTGTTTTTCTTTCCACTACTTTATATGTATTCCTGGCTGACTATTATCTTGTTGCGTTTATAATCTGACTATTTGACTGCATAACTTTAACTATTGTTGTCTTTCTATTTTTGCTATTAGCTTGCTTTATGTGACACTTTTGCTGGTCTTAGTAGAATATATCTATGTGTTGCATAAAAATGTACTATTATTGCTATATAGTACAAATATTGTAAAAAATTCTCCATTATTTTCTGTTATAGTGAATAGTGGATTAACTGCTGTCCTTAATAAATTGTTCACACATAGACCATGTGCACTTGTTTCATCTGTATATACATCTATAAACCGTTATCTTTCCTACCTTTGGCAAATCGGTCCGGTTAATGACCTTTTTGATCATGCCAAAAGGGGGAGAAAGGTCCGGTTAATGACCTTTATACATCTATAAAGGTTGGATCTTCTATAGTGAATAACGGATTTATCTGTTCTTCGCAATGGATTGAACTTATTTTTCTACCCCAAATGAATATGTCAGACGTCTAATTCGGATATTCGGAAACAAAGTTATGCTAAAAATAGATTTTCAACTGTTCACTTTTCACCGCCAAGTTGCAATTCACCAACTATAGCTGGGAAAGTAATTTTTCTTTCTATGGTTGTCACAATGGATAGAACGTATTTTTCTACCCCAAATGCATATGTCACACGTCCAATTATGATATATGGAAACAAAGTTATGCTTAAAATAGATTTTCAACTATTCACTTTTCACCGCCAAGTTGCATCTCACAAACTATTGCTCGGAAATTGATTTGCATTCTATGGTTGTCACAATGGATAGAAATTATTTCTCTACCCCAAATGCATATGTCATACGTCCAATTCAGATATACGGAAACAAAATTATGCTAAAAATGGATTTTCAACTATTCACTTGTCACCGCCAAGTTGCATCTCACAAACTATAGTTTGGAAAGTGACTCTGCTTTCTCTGGTTATCAAAATGGATAGAACTTAATTTTCTACGCCAAATTCATATGTCATACGTCCAATTCTGATATACGGAAACAAAGTTATAATAAAAATAGATTCTCAACTATTCACTTTTCACTGCCAAGTTGCATCTCACAAACTATAGCTTGGAAAGAGATTCTCTCCTTTTGTTGTCACAATGGATAGAAATTATTTTTCTACCCCAAATGCATATGTCACACGTCCAATTCTGATATACGGAAACAAAGTTGTGCTAAAAATAGATTTTCAACTATTCACTTTTCCCTGTCATGTTGCATCTCACAAAATATTGCTTGGACAGTGATTCTTGTTTCTCTTATTGTCACAATATATAGAACTTATTTTTCTAACACAAATGCATATGTCATACGTCCAATTCTGATATAAGGAAACAAAGTTATGCTAAAAATAGATTTTCAACTGTTCACTTTTCACCGCCAAGTTGCATCTCACAAAAATTATATCTGAATGTGATTTTGCTTTCTCTAGTTGTCACAATGGATAGAACTTATTTTTCTACCCCAAATGCATATGTCACACGTCCAATTCTGATATGCGGAAAAAAAGTTATGCTAGAAATAGATTTTCAACTATTCACTTTTCACCGCCAAGTTGCATCTCACAAACTATAGCTCGAAAAGTGATTCTGATTTTTATGGTTGTCACAATAGATAGAACTTATTTCTCTACCCCAAATGCATATTTCATACGTCCAATTATGATATACGGAAACAAAGTTATGCTACAAATAAATTTTCAACTATTCACTTTTTACCGTCAAGTTGCATCTCGCAAACTATAACTCGAAAAGTGATTTTGATTTCTCAGGTTGTCGCAATGGATTGAACTTATGTTTCTACCCCAAATGCATATATCATATGTGCTATTCTGATATACGGAAACAAAGTTATGCTAAAAATAAATTTTCAGTTGTTCACTTTTAACCGCCAAGTTGCAATTCACCAACTATAGCTCAGAAACTAATTTTGCTTTCTTTGGTTTTCACATTGGATAGAACTTATTTTTCTACCCCAAATGCAGATGTCACACGTCCAATTCTGATATTTGGAAACAAAGTTATGCTAAAAATAGATTTTCAACTATTCACTTTTCAGCGCCAAGTTGCATCCCTCAAACTATAGCTCGGAAAGTGATTCTGCTTTCTATGATTGTCACAATGGGTAGAAATTATTTTTCTACCCCAAATGCATATTTCATACTTCCAATTATGATATACGGAAACAAAGTTATGCTAATAATAAATTTTCAACTATGACTGCGCTAGAATACGTCTTTAAAGTCGTGTCTTTGACCGCGCAACCCAGAAAAATGCTGTAAAACAAAAGGCGGAAGAAACTTATACATCGCAACTTTAGGCATTCGCTGTTCGAATGGATTAGCGGATATAATGTTAACAACGCAACAGATAGTATTCGCGGTTGAATAGTTACTTTTTTTAATTCGTAATTTTTAACAGCGCCAATATTGCACGGCGTTGTTAATATGAATATGTTTAACAGCGCCACCATTGCACATCGGTTTTAATATGAATATGTTTGTGCTGTGTATTGGATGTGTGTATTAAATTATTTTCGAACCCCGATAATTCTCACACGAAACAATAAAGATATCAGTTTCCCATAAATCTTGAGTCTATATAATGAAAGAATATGAAGAAGGATTTCATTGAAAGAAAATGAAGTTCATCATAAATATTGATTTATCTTGTAAGAATACTTCATGGATACTGAATTGGAACTTCAAACTATTTTTCATCGGATGAAAATATTTGAATATCCTTGCGTTTTGTTGATTTTCATTGATCGTGATGTGTTTTAATTTAGTTATTTATTTAAATTTTTTTCATTTATGATTTAAGATTTTGATTTTATCGATCATATTTTATGTTTATGTAATAGGGGGATAAAATTGAGGTTGTAGTGAAGGAGAGTTATATTCATCAATTGCCAAAACAACTTAAGGAAGGTTGTAACTATATTCTTGAAAACTTTGATGTGTGGTGCCAAATGATGGGTTATATGAATTTTCTAAAAATATTCCTTACAAGCTAATAGTTCAAGATGGATCAGTATGAAGAGGTGATTCATTTTTTCTATTTGTAATTATTGAATTTGTAATCTTGTTTAATTATTTTATGAATCTTATGAATTTTATTCTCAGGGAATTATTCATTACTGAAAGGGCTGACCCACACTTTATTAAATTTGTTAATTCTATTTTGGAAGATGAAGAAGATCTAGAGTTACTTAATTACTCTGACTCTGACGAACAATGTTGATGCATTATAAAATTCTGAACATTTCTTTTTTTCCCTGTTTTGTTGTATTTTTTGGATATTTTAATTACAAATGATGAACATTTATTTTCTGGCAATTCTATTTTGTTTTCTATGTTTGATAATTTTGTTCTATATATTGATGAGTCATATATTACACACTATTAAAAACATTATTTTACCATTGTTAATGATTCTTGGTCTCTAATTGACTTTATTTGGCATGGTTTAGTGTTTTAAGCTTTATTGAGCTATTATTCTTAAAATGAGTTAATTTGGGATTATATAGCCTAATTAAATCTAAATCTATTTTCAGGTCATATTTGGCACCAAAGAAATTTTGGGCATTACAAGTGGAGGATGTGTGCAAAAGTGAAGATTGTAATTTGAATAGTTTTTTAATTCCGTTTTAGGTATTGAGCCCATTGTTTAAGGCCCATTTCGGTTTTACCTCTTTATAACCTTAGAATTCGTTTTTACCACAACACTTTTACATTTCAGCTTTAGGAAGAGAGAAATTCGTTTTCCCCCTTTTTGGGCTTAGGGTTTAGATTTTTGTTTTCCTTTCTTCTTCCTCTTGCAATTTCGGTTTTGGCTCCTTCCTCCATGGAAGGCTAGACCTTGGTCTGAGTTCCTTTGGTAATGTATCACATTCTTGAGGTTTAGTTCTTAATGCATTTCGGTTTCTCTTTATTCTTTTAATGCAATTTCGGTTTCTCTATGATTGAATCTTCTATCCTATTTCATATTGTGGTTTGCTTAATTCCATGGATTTGATGTAGGTTTGTGAACTGATTTTCGCTTAGTTAATTAGTTCTTTAGCACATAATCGCTTAGTTTATGTGAATCTGTAAATGCTCTATGTTTATTTTGATTTCGCTTATAGTTGTGAACAGATTAGGAATTCAATGTGTAGAATCTGAAATTGATGCTTTGATTCGTGTGACTTTGTTAACTGTTTGTTACTTATACCAATTTCTCTTAGTTAGAGGTTTAGCAATTTAACTATGAGTTGATAATCTCTTAGTTAATCGACTCTCAAAAAAGGAACATTAAGAATCTTATTTTGATGTTTTGTAACCATGGATTGAGTCGTGAACAAATAAACCAAAGGGATTTAGCCTCTTTATTCTTTTGCTTGTTAATGTTTCGTTTTGTTTTAGCTTTAGTTCCATACCATAACAACCACTAAAACCCCCATTGTGTGTGCGTGTAATGTGTTTGAACCAATGTGTGAAAGATAATCTTTGGGAAACGACCTAGGAGTCACTTCCTAGTACTATACTTAATTGTTTTATTATTTGCATCGGGTACGACCTCGATCATATATATATATGCAGGTATTTGGAAATTTCAGCAATCAAGATTGTTCAGCTCTCCGGTCATGTTAGAAGTTTGTTTCAAAACTTAAATAAAATACCTAAATATATTGTATATATTTTAAGGATTTTAATGTGTATATAGTCTGTTCCATGTAACAAAACATTAATAAAATGTAATTTCATTTAATTTTCAATATATACAACATACAATTTCAATTAATATTTACAATTTGAGTTGTTTATAATATTTTTGGTAATTTTCATTATTTAGCTTACAATTTGGATGATATGTTTAATACTTAATGCCAGCATGAAACTTGGCGTGTTAATATACTTAAACATATGTTTCAAAAGAGAAATAATGAATGATCCACAGCGAAGTAGAACACATCGCTGATGAATATATAAATTAAACACAACGACATAAAACTCTTCGTTGTTGAATATAGAAATAATGTACTTAATGACAGCGAAGTAAAACGCATCGCTGTTGAATATTGAAAATAATGAACTTAAACACAACGACGTAAAACTCTTCGCTGTTGAATACATAAATAATGAACTTAATGACAGCGAAGTAAAACACATCACTGTTGAATATAAAAAATATCTAAATAGAGTATGTGTAATGACTCTTTTTTAAATGTTTTGCTTCGTTATATTAGTTTCTCAGAGAGTGGTTGAAGCATTAAAGATATTTAGTTTCCAACATTAAAGATATTAGTTTCCCATAAATCTTTTAGTCTATATATTGAAAGGAAGTGAAGAAGGATTTCATTGAAACAAAATGCTCTCTATTTTTCATGGATATCAGTTCACCGGAGATATGGAACTTCAAACTATTTTCATCGATATCTTTGTGTTATGTTTATTTTCGTTGACTGTGAAGTATTTTCTTTTATTTTATGTTTGGATAACAATGCTCCAATATTTATAAAAAATGGAAACATGTCCTTTGTGATGCATGCTATTATTCGCATCGATCATAATATGTTATGCACATCTTTTTCAAATCATGCATAACTAGAAGTGTCAGCCTTCCCCAGATCTTCAATATTCAACAAAAATGGGAATTTCCTTTGTGAGCACACTTTTATGATTTCAGTGGACATATATTGATGCTCCAAATGTTGATGAAAATAAATGAAGAAAATCGTAAGAGAGCATCTATCCAATGCTCTCAAATATGATATTCTTCACGTAAGAGTCCCAATGCCTTTTCAAGTATGTCTTCACTTTACACAAAGCATGCACACTTTTTGTCTTCACTATTATTCTCATCAATCAAAATATTTTTCTTGGAGATCTGTGTTTTGTTTATATTCTTTGATCATGAGGTATTTTTGGATTTTGTTTATTTATTTAAATTTTTTTCATTTATGATTTTAATTTTTCATGTTTATTTTCATAATAGGGGGAGAAGAATGCTTCAATATTGAAAAAAAATGGGAACCGGTCCTTTGTGATTCACGTTGTTATTCTTATCGATCAATATGCATATACAGTTTGCTTTGTTCAAATGTTGATGAAAATAAATATTTGAACAAATCATGATTCCTAGTCCTATCAAGTATATATACTTGAAAAGGCATTAAACAGAAGGTTGACAGAGATATCATGAAAATGATGTTCTTCACTTTGCAAGGAATATAACATCTATCCAATGCTCACAGATACAACATTCAACACTCCAACTGTGTGAGGATTAACAGATCTTCAATATCGAACAAGAATGTAACATTTAGATTTTAGGATTTAATGTTTCCATGTAACAAACAATTTTCATTTCAATTTTTAATATATTGATTTTCAATTTCAGTTTATTGTTTTTTTTTGTACAATTTCAATTTTAATTTCAATATATATAACAATTAGCTTACAATTTCTTTTTCCTCAATTTATAATTAATGTGTTTTAAAAGAATGTAAATGTAACACCCTAAATTTAAGTCTTTAAAATTATAGTATCAGTCTTGGGATTATTGCCTGGGCGAGAAAGGCTCACCTGAGAGAGTGAAATCTTGGACTACACTGAAGGATTCTCGCTTGAGCGAGGGTTGGCTTGCTTGAGCGAGAGTGGTCTCGCCTGAGCTAGGGTTGGCTCGCTTGGGCGAGGAAGGCTTAACTGGGAAGGGGAAATCCTGGGCTATACAAAAGGATTCTCGCCTGAGCGAGAGCTGGCTTGCCTAGGCGAGAAAAGTGATGTTTGGACCTGTCGAGGCTGTAAGATCCTCGCTTGAGCGAGAGATGCCTCGCCTGGGTGAGAGTTCCCACTCCTGGGCGAGAGGGTCAGATCTGAGTTTTTAAAATGGGCGGGATTTTCTCGCTTGAGGGAGAATGAGCTCGCTTAAGAGAGAACCCGACGCCGTTACATTAAATAGGGGACCCCAAACACATTTATGAGGGTTAACCTAGAGAGAAGTGAGAGAAGGGAGCATTTTCAAGAGCAAGAAGGCTTGTGAGTCATTTAGAAGCTTGAGAAGAGGTAAATCTCTTGATTCTAACTCTCTTCTTCCCTTTGAAACTTGTTTTGGGTATGTTGGATCTCTTCTCAAAATGAGAGAAACCATGGAAACTCACCCTTTTGAGTTATGGTTCGTTTTATGTTATTTTATCTCGTAAACTCTTGGTATATAGTTAGTATTTCAAGAAAGGAGAGGATTTGTGGGTTGATTCATGAAAACCCCAAAACCCTAAAATGAAAATGTGGTTAAAGAAGAAAATGGGAAAGTGCTAGAGGTAGAAGATGAATAAGCTTTCTAATGTTGAAATATGAGATGAATATGTATGTTTTAGATGTTGTAAACTTTTGATGAAAGTAGTTTAGCTACATGGAAAATGTGTTAAATATCTTTTCTGGTTAAATAATGCAATATGAGTTGTTTATGTGATATTTGGAATAAATGACTAACATTGTGTTGTATGGTGGGAATGGGAAAGATCCTAGAGTTGGCGGCGGTGTCGGTGGAACTAGTGCAGTTACCAAGAACCCAAACCAACACTCACAAAGGTAAGGAAAAGTCTTTAATTTGTACCCTGAATGGAAAATGTGTGTATTTTCTGGTTGTGCAATGATTAATTGGTGAATCACGTATTTATTATAAACATATATGGGTTTGTTTTTATTAATGATTTCGTGGATTCACCGGGTATGATTGATAGTGAAATCAATGAAAAAGAAATATATTTTTAGCCGACCATAAATGGTTAGCGACTTCGGTTCGAGTTTATGTAGCAACACTTCGGCCCGAGTTTACGTGGCAATACCTCGGCTCGAGTTTATGTAGCAACACTTCGGCCCTAGTTTACGTGGAAATACTTCGGCTCGAGTTTATGTAGCAACACTTCGGCCCGAGTTTACGTGGAAACACTTCGGCCCGAGTTTATGTGGCAACACTTCGGCCCGAGTTTATGTGGCAACACTTCGTCCCGAGTTTATGTGGCAACACTCAGTCCCGAGTTTATGTGGCAACACTCTGACCCGAGTTTATGTGGCAACACTTCGGCCCGATTTTATGTGGCATGTTTTCTTTGTAAAAGAGATGAGAAATTTCGTTTAGCTAACCCTAAGGGGTGTAGCGACTTTGGCTCAAGTAATGTAGCACGGAAAATGAATTTCAAATTGATTTACTAACCTTTTCTATTGTGGATTATCTTATAATGACGTTTATTGAATTAATGACTTACTCCTTTATGTGTTTGTGCTTTTTCAATTGATAATCTCATTGCAGATAAACAGGTGACATGAGGTGGTCTCTTTTTTGGAAGCTTCAGGAGCTTTATGTTTTGGTTTCACTTATTTGCACTATTTTGTACATGAGTACTTATTGGATTAGTTGAAATATTTTGTAAATATGGATATATAACTTACATGATTTATTGTAACTCTGGATATTCGTAGCTATGGGTATTTTGGAAACCCAAAGCTTGTTGTATGCGGTTGTTGCATGACATATTGAAATGAATTATTATTCTCTGTCGAATAAGTATGTATGTCATTTTGAATTATGAAATGAGTAGGAATGGGAAAGTGAGAGTTAAATATGGTTGTTGGAAATTGTCGGTAAAATTTATGAGGAAATGAATGCATAATGAATAAGATAAGAAGAAAATTTTCAAGGGTAGAATTTCGGTTCTTACAATATGGTATCAGAGCATAGTTAATTCTGCGGCCTAGGTTATGGCCTTACTTGCTTCTTTGTAACCTTTACTTGATTTAACTATGTAACTTAGGTGAAATGTTGTTTGATTATTTGATGATTTATCTGGTTAAACGTGGTTTACTGATGAACGAATGAGTGCAGGTGCTCGTTACTAAAATGTCTGGAAGAGGACGAGGAAGGGGATCGGGCCAGAATGAATTGTTGGCCCAGATTGCGGCAGTGCTGACAAACATGAACGAGAACTTGCAACACCTGAATCAGAATGCGACACCAAGCCCGAGTTCACAGCCTTTGGTTCCACCCTGTCCGGCTGAATATCGAGGTTTTGGTGAGTTATGTAGGAGGAACCCCAGTCCGTTTCAAGGTGGGTTCGCTCCTGATGTAGCCATCGAGTGGATTCAGAGATTGGAGAGGATTTTCAAGGCCATGAGCTGTTCTGATGCTCAGATGTTGGCGTATGCCACCTATATGTTAGAGAAGGAGGCCGAAAATTGGTGGGAATTCACTCGGTGCCAAATGGAGGCGGAAGGGCAACTAATTCTGTGGTGTACTTTCAGGGAGAAATTCTTTCGAAAGTATTTTCCTGCTGATCTGAGGAGTCAGAAAGAAATGGAATTCTTGAGGTTGGAACAAGGAAACCTGTCAGTGGGAGAATATGCGGCCAAGTTTGAAGAGTTGGCCCGATTTTTCCCTTATACTGAATTGGAGGCAGACGGAAGGTCTAAATGTTCGAAGTTTGAATCGGGTTTGAAGCCCAAGCTGAAAATGATGCTTAGGCATCAAGAGATCACTGATTTTTCTACATTGTTCAACAAGTGTAGAATGGTTGAGGATGATATGAAGGCGGATGAAGTGATGGCATCAAGATCACTTCCTCCCAAAAATTTTGGGCCTCAGAGGAATGTTGTGCACGGGAACGGCAAAGGAAAGGCGTCTCCGGAGGAACGAAAGCGTTATTCTTCACCTATGGGTAACCGAGGGTATACCCCGCATGGGCCAAGAACTCATGCCAATAAGCACAAACACATAAAGGAGTAAGTCATTAATTCAATAAACGTCATTATAAGATAATCCACATTTAGAAAAAAGTTAGTAAATCACTTTGAAATTCATTTTTCGTTCTACATCACTTGAGCCAAAGTCACTACACCCCTTAGGGTTAGCTAAAAGCGATTTCTCATCCTTTTCACCAATAAAACATGCCACATAAACCGGGCCGAAGTGTTGCTACATAAACTCGAGCCGAAGTCTCTACACCTCTTAGGGTTAGCTAAAAACAATTTCTCATCTCTTTTATAAGAAAACATGCCGCATAAACTCGGGCCGAAGTGTTGCTACATAAACTCGAGCCAAAGTGTTGTCACATAAACTCTGGCCGAAATGTTGCTACATAAACTCGAGCCGAAGTGTTGCCACATAAACTCGGGCCGAAGTATTGCTACATAAACTCGAGCCGAAGTGTTGCCACAAAAACTCGGGCCGAAGTGTTGCTACATAAACTCGAGCCGAAGTCGCTAACCATTTATGGTCGGTTAAAAATATGTTTCCTTTTAATTGATTTCACTCTCAATCATACCCAGTGAATCCACACAATCCTTATTACAAACATATCGAGTCGTACCCTTTCTGAGTCTTCGGAAAACCAGACACAAAATCCATGGAGATACTGTCCCACTTCCAAACGGGAATTTCTAGGGATTGTAATTCTCCTGCTGGCCGCTGATGCTCAATCTTGGCTTTCTGACATACCAAACAACTCGAGACATATGAAGCCACATCCCTCTTCAACCCTGACCACCAAAACAATTTCTTCAAATCTTGGTACATCTAGGTAGTTCCCAGGTGAAAGCTCATCTTGCCCTTATGAGACTCTTCCAGAATACTCTTCCGTAATTCCTCATCACGAGGCACACATACTCTCCCTTTATAACGCAACATTCCACTAGGGTCTAATACGAAATCATTTTCCTTGCCACTTAGCATTAAATCCCGTTTTGCCATTATCTCAATATCCTCAACTTGCAATACTTGGATTTGCTCAAACAGATCATTGGTGACCTTCAACATTCCCAAAATCATACTATGAGGAAGATCCAAGTTCATATCTCTGAACTCTTCAATCAGTTTTCCTTCCCTAATCATCAAAGCCGACATGTGTAAAGATTTCCGACTTAGCACATCAACCACTACATAGGCCTTTCCCGGATGGTACTGCAATCCAAAATCATAATCCTTGAGGAATTCTATCCACCGTCTTTGTCTCATATTCTTTCTTTACCATAATTTTATAATACCTTTATTATAAGTTCAGATATAGTAAGTTTATTTCATTGTTGAGTTTGTATCATTGTTTTCCAATGCAGAAAAACATCACAATAAAATTGACAAATAAACATGTATTTTTTATTTTCCATAATTTTATAATTCCTTTATTACAAGTTCAGATATAGTAAGTTTGCTTCATTGTTGAGTTTGTATCATTGTTTTCCAATGCAGAAAAACATCATAATGAAATTGACAAATAAACATGTATTCTTTATTTACCATAATTTTATAATTCCTTTATTATATGTTCAGATATAGTAAGTTTTTTTCATTGTTGAGTTTGTATCATTGTTTTCCACTGCAGAAAAACATCACAATGAAATTGACAAAAAAACAGGTATTCTTTATTTACCATAATTTTACAATTCTTTTATAAGTTCGATATAATAAGTTTGTTTCATTGTTGAGTTTGTATCATTGTTTTCCAGTGCAGAAAAACAGAATAATAAAATTGACAAATAAATAGGTATTCTTTATTTACCTTAATTTTATAATTCCTTTATTATAAGTTCAGATATAGTAAGTTTGTTTCATTGTTGAGTTTGTATCATTGTTTTCCAATGCAGAAAAACATCACAATGAAATCGACAAATAAGCATGTATTCTTTATTTACCATAATTTTATAATTCCTTTATTATAAGTTCAGATATAGTAAGTTTGTTTCATTGTTGAGTTTGCATCATTGTTTTCCAATGCAGAAAAATATGACAATGAAATTGTCAAATAAGCAGGTATTCTTTATTTACCATAATATTATAATTATTAAGTTTGTTTCATTGCTGTTACAGAAGTTTGTTGAGAGGTTGAGTGTTGAATGTGTGTTGTGGTTGAGATAAATCAACAGCGCATTCTAAGAGTAAATCTTTAATCCGCTGTTATAATAAGGCGCTGGTAAGACATGCAAAAACAGTGGCTATTGCATTTTAATAAACAACTCATTTTATCGTTGTTGCATGTAATAATTCGCTATCACACGTAAACAATAAGACAACACGACTTATACTGTGTGTTGCCGTACTTACAACATAAGACAACGCAGTATTTACGTTGTGTTATCATACGTAAACAATAAGGCAACGCTACTTATACTATATGCTGTTATACATAAAACATAAGACAACGCAGTATTTACGTTGTGCTGTCATACGTAAACAATAAGAGAGTGTGACTTATACAGCGTGCTGTCATACATAAAACATAAGACATCGTAGTATTTACGTTATGATGTCATACGTAAACTATCAGACAGCACAACCTAAACTATTGTCATACGTAAAACATAAGTCAGCGCAGTATCTTAGAGGTGTTGTGGTATACAAAATTTACGACAGTGCCACTTATAACGTGTGTTGTCATACATAAATTATAATACAACGCAATATTTAACCTACAACAGCGCAACAACATAGTGTTGTGGTATATAAAATATACAACAACGCAACGTATATCGTTCGATGTTGTACGATATTTTTTTATACATCGCTACATATAAGTTGCTTTGTTATATCTGTTTGTTCCTTAACAGCGCATGCTCAGTATTCGCATTTGTAACATGTGGTATTCAACAGAGATATTAGAGAGCGCGGTTAATGAATCCCATATACGACTTCAGTCAAACAAACGGCGGTGGAAAGCGTAGTCCTATAGCCAAAAATGTGTTGTTTCTCAACGTATCTAGCGTAGTACATTCACATTTCACCGCCAAGTTGCATCTCACAAACTATAGCTCGGAAAGTGATTCTTCTTTCTCTGATCATCACAATGGATAAAACTTATTTTTCTACCACAAATGCATATGTCACACATCCAATTATGATATACGGAAACAAAGTTATGCTAAAAATACATTTTCAACTATTCACTTTTCACCGCCAAGTTGCATCTCACAAACTATAGCTTGGAAAGTGATTCTACTGTCTCCGTTTGTCACAATGGATACAAATTATTTTTCTACCCCAAAATGCATATGTCATCCATCCAATTTTGATATACGGAAGAAAAGTTATGCTAAAAATAGATTTTCAACAATTAATTTTCACCTCCAAGTTGCATCTCACAAACTATAGCTGGGACAATGATTCTTCTTTATCTGGTTGTCACAATAGATATAACTTATTTTTCTACCCTAAATGCATATGTCACACGTCCAATTCTGATATACAGAAACAAAGTTATGCGAAAATTGGATTTTCAACTGTTCAGTTTTCACTACCAAGTCGCATCTCACAAACTATATCTCGGAAAGTGATTCTGCTTTTTCTGGTTGTCACAATGGATAGAACTTATTTTTCTACCCAAAATGCTTATGTCATACGTCCAATTATGAGATACGGAAACATAGTCATGCTAAAAATAGATTTTCAACTATAAATTATCACCGCCAAGTTGCATCTCACCAACAATAGTGCAGAAAGTGATTATCATTTATCTGGTAGTCACAATGGATAGAACTTATTTTTCTACCCCAAATGCATATGTCACACGTCCAGTTATGATATACGGAAACAAAGTTATGCTAAAAATAGATTTTAAACTATTCTCTATTCACCGCCAAGTTGCAATTCACCAACTATAGCTCGGAAAGTAATTTTGCTTTCTACGGTTGTCACAATGGATAGAACTTATTTTCAAACCCAAAAGCATATGTCACACGTCCAATTTTGATATACGGAAACAAAGTTATGCTAAAACTAGATTTTCAACTATTCATTTTTCACCGCCAAGTTGCATCTCACAAACTATAGCTTGGAAAGGGATTCTGCTTTCTATGGTTGTCACAATGGATAGAAATTATTTTTCTACCCCTAATGCATATGTCATACGTCCAATTCTGATATAGGGAGACAAAGTTATGTCAAAAATAGATTTTCAACTATTCCCTTGTCACTACCAAGTTGCATCTCACAAACTATAGCTCGGAAAGTGATTTTGCTTTATTTGGCTTCACAATGAGTTGAAATTATTTTTCTACCCCAAATTCATATATCAAACGTCCAATTCTGATATACGAAAAAAAAGTTATGCTAAAATTGGATTTTCAATTGTTCACTTTTCACTACCAAGTTGAATCTCACAAACTATAGCTCAAAAAGTGATTCTGCTTTCTCTGTTGACTCCATGGGTAGATCTTATTTTTCTACCCCAAATGCATATGTCATACGTCCAATACGGATATACGGAAACAAAGTTATGCTAACAATAGATTTTCAACTTTCACTTTTCACCGCCAAGTTGCATCTCACAAACTATAGCTCGGAAAGTGATTCTGCTTTCTCTAGTTGTCACAACGGATAGAAATAATTTTCTACCCCAAATGCATATCTCATACGTCGAATTCTGATATACGGAAACAAAGGTATGCTAAATATTGATTTTCAACTTTTCACTTTTCACCGCAAAGTTTCATCCCACAAACTATAGCTTAGAAAGAGATTCTGCTTTCTCTGGTTTAGTCAATGGATAGAACTTATTTTTCCACCGCAAATGCATATGTCATATGTCAAATTTTGATATACGAAAACATAGTTATGCTAAAAATAGATTTTCAACTATTAATTTTCACCTCCAAGTTGCAGCTCACCAACAATTTCGCAGAAAGTAATTCTGATTTCTCTGGTAGTCACAATGGATAGAACTTATTTTTCCACCCCAAATGCATATGTCACACGTCCAATTATGATATACGGAAACAAAGTTAATTGTTCACTTTTCACCGCCAAGTTGCATCTCACAAACTATAGCTCGGGAAGTGATACTGCTTTCTTTGGTTGTCACAATGGATAGAACTTATTTTTCTACCCCAAATGCATATGTCACACGTCCAATTATGATAAACGTAAACAAAGTTTGGATAAAAATAGATTTTCAACTGTTCACTTTTCACCGCCAAGTTGCATCTCACAAATTATAGCTCGAAAAGTGATTCTCCATTATCTAATTGTCACAATGGATAAAACTTATTTTTAAACCCCAAATGCATATCTCAAACGCCCAATTCTGATATACGGAAACAAAGTTATGCTAAAATTTGATTTTCAACTATTCACTTTTCACTACCAAGTTGCATCTCACAAAATATGGCTCAGAAAGTGATTCTTCTTTTCCTGGTTGTCCGAATGGATAGAACTTATTTTTCAACCTCAAATGCATATGTCATACGTCCAATTCTGATATACGGAAACAACGTTATGCTAAAAATAGATTTTCAACTTTCACTTTTCACCGCCAAGTTGCATCTCACAAACTATAGCTAGGAAAGCGATTCACCATTCTGTAGAGGTCACAACGGATAGAAATTATTTTCAACCCCAAATGCATATCTCACACGTCCAATTTTGACATACGAAAACACAGTTATGCTAAAATTGGATTTTCAACTGTTCACTTTTCACTACCAAGTTGCACCTCACCAACGATAGTGCAGAAAGTGATTCTGCTTTCTCTGGAAGTCACAATGGATAGAACTTATTTTTCCACCGCAAATGCATATGTCATACGTCAAATTCTGATATACGAAAACATAGTTATGCTAAAAATAGATTTTCAACTATTAATTTTCACCTCCAAGTTGCATCTCACCAACAATTTCGCAGAAAGTGATTCTGCTTTCTCTGGTAGTGACAATGGATAGAACTTATTTTTCCACCCCAAATGCATATGTCACACGTCCAATTATGATATACGGAAACAAAGTTTTGTTAAAAATAGATTTTCAACTTTTCACTTTTCACCGCAAAGTTGCATCTCACAAACTATAGCTCGGAAAGTGGTTCTGCATTATCTGGTTGTCTCATTGGATAAAACTTATTTTTATACCCCAAATGCACATCTGAAACGCCAAATTCTGATATGCAGAAACATAGTTATACTAAAATTGGATTTTCAACTATTCACTTTTCACTACCAAGTTGCATCTTACAAAATATGGCTCAGAAAGTGATTTTACTTTTTCTGGTTGTCCAATCGATAGAACTTATTTTTCTACCTCAAATGCATATGTCATACGTCCAATTCTGATATACGGAAACAACGTTATGCTAAAAATAGATTTTCAACTTTCAGTTTTCACCGCCAAGTTGCTATTCACAAACTATAGCTTGGAAAGTGATTCTGCTTTCTCTAGTTGTCACAACGGATAGAAATTATTTTCTACCTCAAATGCATAACTCACACGTCCAATTTAGAGATACGAAAACACAATTATATTAAAATTGGATTTTCAACTGTTCACTTTTCACTACCAAGTTGCATCTGACAAACTATAGCTCCGAAAGTGATTATGCTTTCTCTCATTGTCACAATGGATAGAAATTATTTTTCTACCCCAAATGCATATGTCATACGTCCAATTCTGATATACGGAAACGTTATGCTAAAAATAGATTTTAAACTTTCACTTTTCACCGCCAAGTTGCATCTCACAACCTATAGCTAGGAAAATGATTCAGCTTTCTTTGGTTGTCACAACTGAAAGCAATTATTTTCTACCCCAAATGCATATCTCACACATCCAATAGTGAGATACGAAAACACGGTTATGCCAAAATTTGATTTTAAAAGTTGCATCTCACAAACTATAGCTCATAAAGTGATTCTGATTTTTATGGTTGTGATAATGGGTAGAACTTATTTTTCTACCCCAAATGCATATGTCATACGTCCAATTCTGATATACGGATACATAGTTATGCTAAAAATAGATTTTCAACAATAAATTATCACTGCCATGTTGCATCTCATCAACTATAGTGCAGCAAGTGATTCTGCTTTCTCTGGTAGTCACAACTGATAAAACTTGTTTTTCCACCGCAAATGCATATGTCATACGTCAAATTCTGATATACGAAAACATAGTTATGTTAAAAATAGATTTTCAACTATTAATTTTCACCTCCAAGTTACATCTCACCAACAATTTCGCAGAAAGTGATTCTGCTATCTCTGGTAGTCACAATGGATAGAACTTATTATTCCACCCCAAATGCATATGTCACACGTCAAATTATGATAAACGGAAACAAAGTTTTGTTAAAAATAGATTTTCAACTGTTCACTTTTCACTGCCAAGTTGCATCTCACAAATTATAGCTCGGAAGGTGATTCTGCATTATCTAGTTGTCACAATGGATAAAACTTATTTTAAACCCCAAATGCATATCTCAAACGCCCAATTCTAATATACGGAAACAAAGTTATGCTAAAATTGGATTTTCAACTATTCACTTTTTACTACCAAGTTGCTTCTCACAAAATATGGCTCAGAAAGTGATTATGCTTTTTCTGGTTGTCCCAATGAATAGAACTTCTTTTTCTACCTCAAATGCATATGTTATATGTCCAATTCTAATATACGGAAACAACGTTATGATAAAAATAGATTTTAAACTTTCACTTGTCACCGCCATGTTGCATCTCACAAACTATAGCTAGGAAAGTGATTCAGCTTTCTCTGGTTGTCACAACTGAAAGAAATTAATTTCTCCCAAATGCATATCTCACACGTCCAATAGTGAGATACGAAAATACAGTTATGCTAAAATTTGATTTTAAACTGTTCACTTTTCACTACCAAGTTGCATCTCACAAACTATAGCTCATAAAGTGATTTAGATTTTTATGGTTGTGATAATGGGTAGAACTTATTTTTCTACCCCAAATGCATATGTCATACGTCCAATTCTGATATACGGAAACATAGTTATGCTAAAAATATATTTTCAACAATAAATCATCACCGCCAAGTTGCATCTCACCAACAATAGTGCAGGAAGTGATTCTGCTTTCTCTGGTAGTCACAATGGGTAGAACTTATTTTTCCACCGCAAATGCACATGTCATACGTCAAATTATGTTATACGAAAAAATAGTTATGCTAAAAATAGATTTTCAACTATTAATTTTCACCTCCAAGTTGCATCACACGTCCAATTATGATATACGAAAACAAAATTTTGCTAAAAATAGATTTTCAACTTTCACTTTTCACCGCCAAGTTGCATCTCACAAACTATATCTCGGAATGTGGTTCTGCTTTCTCTGGTTGTCACAATAGATAGGACATATTTTTCCACCCCAAATGCATATGTTACACGTCCAATTATGATATACGGAATCAAAGTTTTGTTAAAAATAGATTTTCAACTATTCACTTTTCACCGCCAAGTTGCATCTCACAAACTATAGCTCGGGAAGTGATTCTGCTTTCTCTGGTTGTCACAATGGATAGAACTTATTTTTCTTCCCCAAATGCATATGTCACACGTCCAATGATGATAACCGGAATAATAGTTTTGTTTAAAATATATTTTCAACTGTTCACTTTTCAACGTCAAGTCTTCAATTCTGATATACGGAAACATAGTTATACTAAAAATAGATTTTCAACTTTCATTTTTCACCGCCAAGTTGCATCTCACAAACTATAGCTCAGAAAGTGATTATGCATTCTCTGGTAGTCACAATGGATATAAATTATTTTCTACCCCAAATGCATGTCTCACACGTCCAATTCTGATATACGAAAACAAAGTTATGTTAATTTTAGATTTTCAACTATTCACTTTTCACTTCCAAGTTGCATCTCACAAACAATAGCTCAGAAAGTGATTCTGCTTTATCTGGTTGTCACCACGAATAGAAATTATTTTCTACCCCAAATGCATATCTCTCACATCCAATTCTGATATACGGAAACAAAGTTATGCTAAAATTGGATTTTCAACTATTCACTTTTCACTACCAAGTTGCATCTCACAAACTATAGCACATAAAGTGATTCTGCTTTCTCTGGTTGACTCAATGGGTAGAACTTATTTTTCTACCTCAAATGCATATGTCATACGTCCAATTCTGATATACGGAAACATAGTTATGCTAAAAATAGATTTTCAACTTTCATTTTTCACCGCCAAGTTGCATCTCACAAACTATAGCTCGGAAAGTGATTATGCATTCTCTGGTAGTCACAATGGATATAAATTATTTTCTACCCCAAATGCATGTCTCACACGTCCAATTCTGATATACGAAAACAAAGTTATGTTAATTTTAGATTTTCAACTATTCACTTTTCACTTCCAAGTTGCATCTCACGAACAATAGCTCAGAAAGTGATTCTGCTTTCTCTGGTTGTCACCACGGATAGAAATTATTTTCTACCCCAAATGCATATCTCTCACATCCAATTCTGATATACGGAAACAAAGTTATGCTAAAATTGGATTTTCAACTATTCACTTTTCACTACCAAGTTGCATCTCACAAACTATAGCTCATAAAGTGATTCTGCTTTCTCTGGTTGACTCAATGGGTAGAACTTATTTTTCTACCTCAAATGCATATGTTATACGTCCAATTCTGATATACGGAAACATAGTTATGCTAAAAATAGATTTTCAACTTTCATTTTTCACCCCAAATGCATATCTCTCACATCCAATTCTGATATACGGAAACAAAGTTATGCTAAAATTGGATTTTCAACTATTCACTTTTCACTACCAAGTTGCATCTCACAAACTATAGCACATAAAGTGATTCTGCTTTCTCTGGTTGACTCAATGGGTAGAACTTATTTTTCTACCTCAAATGCATATGTCATACGTCCAATTCTGATATACGGAAACATAGTTATGCTAAAAATAGATTTTCAACTTTCATTTTTCACCGCCAAGTTGCATCTCACAAACTATAGCTCGGAAAGTGATTATGCATTCTCTGGTAGTCACAATGGATATAAATTATTTTCTACCCCAAATGCATGTCTCACACGTCCAATTCTGATATACGAAAACAAAGTTATGTTAATTTTAGATTTTCAACTATTCACTTTTCACTTCCAAGTTGCATCTCACGAACAATAGCTCAGAAAGTGATTCTGCTTTCTCTGGTTGTCACCACGGATAGAAATTATTTTCTACCCCAAATGCATATCTCTCACATCCAATTCTGATATACGGAAACAAAGTTATGCTAAAATTGGATTTTCAACTATTCACTTTTCACTACCAAGTTGCATCTCACAAACTATAGCTCATAAAGTGATTCTGCTTTCTCTGGTTGACTCAATGGGTAGAACTTATTTTTCTACCTCAAATGCATATGTTATACGTCCAATTCTGATATACGGAAACATAGTTATGCTAAAAATAGATTTTCAACTTTCATTTTTCACCCCAAATTGCATCTCACAAAGTATAGCTCGGAAAGTGATTATGATTTCTCTGGTTGTCACAATGGATAAAAATTATTTTCTACGCCAAATGCATGTCTCACACGTCCAATTCTGATATACGAAAACAAAGTTATGCTAAAATTGGATTTTCAATTGTTCACTTTTCACTACCAAGTTGCATCTCAGAAACTATAGCTCAGAAAGTGATTCTGCTTTTTCTTGTTATCATAATGGATTGAACTTATTTTTCTACCCCAAATGCATATGTCATATGTCCAATTCTGATATACGGAAACATAGTTATGATAAAAATAGATTTTCAACTATAAATTATCCCGCCAAGTTGCATCTCACAGACTATAGCTCGAAAAGTGATTCTTCTTTCTCTGGGTGACACAATAAATAGAACTTATTTTTCTACCCCAAATGCATATGTCATATTTCCAATTCTGATATACGGAAACATAGTTATGATAAAAATAGATTTTCAACTATAAATTATCCCGCCATGTTGCATCTCACAAACTATAGCTCAGAAAGTGATTCTGCATTATTTGGTTGTCACATTGGATAAAACTTATTTTTCTACCCCAAATGCATATCTCCAACGCCCAATTCTGATTTACGGAAACAACTTTATGCTTAAAATAGATTTTCAACTTTCACTTTCACCGCCAAGTTAAATCTCACAAACTATAGCTAGGAAAGTGATTCTTCTTTCTCTGGTAGTCACAATGGATAGAACTTATTTTTCTACCCCAAATGCATATGCCACACGTCCAATTATGATATACGGAAACAAAGTTTTGTTGAAAATAGATTTTCAACTGTTCACTTTTCACCGCCAAGTTGCATCTCACAAACTATAGCTCGGTAAGTGATTCTTCTTTCTCTGGTTGTCACAATGGATAGAACTTATTTTTTACCCCAAATGCATATGTCACACGTCCAATTATGATATACGGAAACAAAGTTTTGTTGAAAATAGATTTTCAACTATTCACTTTTCAACGCCAAGTTGCATCTCACAAACTATAGCTTTGAAAGTGATTCTGCTTTATCTGGTTGTCACAGTGGATAGAGCTTATTTTTCTACCCCTAATGCATATCTCAAACGTCCAATTCTGATATACGGAAACCAGTTTATGATGAAATTGGATTTTCAACTATTCACTTTTCACTAACAATTTGCATCTCACAAATTATAACTCGTAAAATGATTATGCTTTATCTGGTTGTCACAATGGATGGACCTTATTTTTCTACCTCAAATGCATATGTCATACGTCCAATTCTGATATACGGAAACAAAGTTATGATAAAAATAGATTTTCAACTTTCACTTTTCACCGCCAAGTTGCATCTCAGAAACTATAGCTCAGAAAGTGATTCTGCTTTCTCTGATTGTCACCACGAATAGAAATTATTTTCTACCCCAAATGCATGTCTCACACGTCCAATTCTGATATACGAAAACAAAGTTATGGTAAAATTAGATCTTCAACTGTTCACTTTTCACTACCAAGTTGCATCTCACAAACTATTGCTCATAAAGTGATTCTGCTTTTTCTGGTTGACTCAATGGATAGAACTTATTTTTCTAACTCAAATGCATATGTCATACGTCAAATTCAGAAATACAGAAACATAGTTATGCTTAAAATAAATTTTCAACTTTCACTATTCACCACCAAGTTGCATCTCACAAACTATAGCTCGAAAAGTGATTCTGCTTTCTCTGGTTGTCACAATGGATAGAAATTATTTTTCTACCCCAAATGAATATGTCACACGTCCAATTCTGATATACGGAAACCAAGTTTAGTTAAAAATAGCTTTTCAACGGTTCACTTTTCACTGCCAAGTTGAATCACACAATCTAAACTAGTTAAATCATAAACATGTTACAAAGAAGCAAGTAAGGCAATACCCTAGGCCGCAGAATTAATTATGCTCTGATACCATATTTTAAGGACCCAAATTCTACCCTTGAAATTTTTTTGTTTATTTAAAATCTTTCCTTACATACATTCATTATTTTACTGAAAAACCTTCATGAAAAATTCATTGACACTAATCTTTTAGCCAATTACGTTATCATGCAATTCATGTTGCGGAAAAACATAATTCATGCATTTATTAATTACCACATACGACCAGTATGGGTTTCTAAGACTTATAATCTCCATAACTACATAACTCAGTATTGTCCTATTCAGATTTACATTCATCCCAAAATGTTATCAAATCAACTACAATGTCAAGCAGCGATAAAGACAATCAAGATAATAAACACATAAGCTTCCTAAGTGAGCTTCCTCCTCAAATCCTTCATTTATCTACAATGAGATTATCATAAACAGCACACAAAACAAGGGAGTAAGTCATTAGTTCAAAAACTAACTGTTAGGTATCAGTGGTTACAATACACCTAGAAGGGGGGGGGGGGGGTTGAATAGGTGTAGCGGTTAGAATAACCGCTTTTCGAAAAACAACACTTAATGCTGAAATACACCTAATTAATCGATTAACAGAACAGGGATAATCGATTAACACAATCAACTTAATCGATTAACAAAATGAGTATAATCGATTAACAAACTTGACTTAATCGATTAAACAGAAACAGTAAGCTTAGGCAGATACGATTACTTGCACGACAATTAATCGATAACAAAACGAATTTACAGAGCTTACAGATTTATCAGAGTATTAACAGTATAGCACAGAAACATATTAGTCATTAAATCCACTATACAAGTTAATCGATTAAATGCAATAAAGAGAGAGAGAGAGAGAAAAGATCCTGCAACACGAATTTTATCCTGGTTCGTTTTCTTGTCCACCGCAAACTACATCCAGGCCTCCCGGCTGATTTGGGAGATTTTCTTCACTATAATCGAATCAATGTTATTACATACACAACATCCAATTACAACACTTCGACAACACAAGATAATAAAGACTCCTATTCTATGGTTTGACTCCCTTCCTACCGACAATGAAAACCTTTCTTTCGGCGTAGCCCCAGCCAAGAACCTCTGTTCTTTCCCTTATCTCTAAGTCTAAACACAATGAAGATACACTCAATCTCTTCGGCGATACGACACCTCGAGATTCCCAATGTTACAACAATTTCTCAATCAAAAAGAAAATAGAGTAAACTTAAGCTATTACACAGCTTATATCTAACAAGAAAACACTTTACTCTAATCACCTATTACAAACTCATGCAATATGAAAATGTATTAGTTTGAAAACAGAATGCATAGAATGTAAAAATCTAATCAAGAAGCATCAATATTATGCATGAACATGTGATATGAAAAGATGAGAAATATATCATGTAATGCACTCAATCCTAAAGCGTAGAATTCTCTTTTTTCTAAACTCACAAATGCATTTACAATTAGATGCAACAATTATCACGAAAAATGCTCTAACATTCTAAAAATGCAACATGCAACTTCTGAGATCAATTCTGAAAAACGCAGTTTATAAAGAATTAATTCTGAAACCCAGTTAATCGATTAACGAATGCCTTAATCGATTAAACTGTTCAAACAGTTAGATTAATCGATTAACCTATGCCTTATTCGATTAACAGCATATTTTCATGTGTAAAAAACTCAAATACGTTATGCACTTAATTCATACATGTTTAACACTTAGTTTATGCCTAGAATGCACATATACATGTATTTATGTGATGCATGAACATATTATGAATGACATATCTCAAGATGAAAATGATTTAACAGAAGACTTAAGCACGTTGATTTGTTGATGATCTTCAAGCTCTTATTCGCACAAGTTGTCCTCATCAAAACCATGACACATAAAGACAGCTTGCCAAAGTGTTCCTCTTGACATGCACACTTTCAATCTCCCCCTTTTTGATGATGACAAACACTATATCAAATATATCAATTGTGATGAAATAGCTTGAAGATTGTGTTGGCATGGTTGATATGATGCGCAAATATTTCGGAAGCTGTTATTTCGATCAACCTGCACAATCAGAAAACAACAAAACAACCTTTCCCCCCCTTTTGACATTATCAAACAGAGTCAATGAGTTAATTTGGGATTTAACAATTAACCTGTTTTATTTTGTAGAAAATTGAACAAATGCGCTAGTTTATACAAAAGAAATAGCCAATTTGGTAAAATGAATGGCATACAAGATTTACCATATCAAATCACAATAAGCAGAAAATCTCATATGATCAAGAACCATTCACGTAATCAAAATAAGCTATTCGACATAATCAAACTAACAATAGCATAAAGAGTAAAAGTATTCAGCAACCATACAAACCACGAAATGTCAATTAAGAACATAAAAGAGGCACACACAAGAAAAACTTGAATCCATAACAACAGCTGAATCCAGAAAGTGCCATAAAGAAGAAATAAACCTAATGGTGAGATATCCTAGGTCTAAAGTCTTCTAAGCTATGGTTGAGGTGGAGGTGGAGGATCGTCAATGTGATCAAAAGGAATGACAATGTTCTGGTCTCCCCTGATAAGCACAGATAACTTCTGAAATTCTGAACAAAACATAGCATTCTGAGCTTCAGCAGTAGATTGAATCATATTCCTCAACTCCTGAAATTGATTGTCTGAATAAGCAGTTTGACGCTCTTCATACTGTTCCATACCTGCAAAGTATGAGTCTTTCAATCCTTGGAAGTGAAGATCCATACGGTTGTTAAGCCGTTGCTCCATGCCTTCCAACTGATCTAAACCAAAAGCAGAGTTCTGAGGTGCTGTTCCAAAAGGCTCCCCCTGAGTTGTAGCGTGCTTATCACCCATGCCACCCTGATTATCATCATCGGACAAATCCAGACCAATAGTAGTGTAGTCCTCTTGGTATTGCCAAATAGTACCATATTTGTATATACCCATTTTATGAATGAGGCTTTCACCAACCAGATGATCCTTATCAGTGTACTCAACAATGATGGTATCAGAAACATCAATGTGCAGATAATCAACAATGCGTGAAATGAAAATACTATAGGGAAGCAGCTTCGACTGAGACAGAGACACACTGTTCATTATTTTCAAAATCTCCTCAGGCTAGTTGATCATTACATTATTCTTTACAGCATACATGAAACGCAAATCATTCACAGTAGGCTGTGCGTGATTCGTGTTCCTCTGCACCAAAATGTAAGCAATAATATAATGCAACAGTCTGTTCTTAACAGATAATGACCCAGCTTTGGTCAGTTGACCCTGAATGTATAAGTGAGGGCCTCTAAGAAATGACTTATAAACCTCAGTAGGATCAAAGTTCTCCTTAACCCTAGGAACAATCTCCTATTCCATAACCAGAAGATGATAAACCACCGACATTCATAAACATATCATCATTAAGTTCAAACAGATTACCAGAAATCATAGACCAGTACTTTCCATCATTGTATCTAAAATTTGCATAAAATTCCCTAACTAGAGCAGGGTAAACTTGTCCCTTTAATTCCAAAAATTGAACGGTTCCTTGAGCTTCCATATCATGCGGGAAACTAAAATTTTGTTCCGCCAACCAGGTTAAATCAACATACCTTATGTACGTGGGTTTGCGACCTTGAAATTTTGCCAAACGGGTTTCTTGTAAGATAAGTGAGTAATAGGGGTCACCGCGGTCCCGAGTGGAAGGTGAACCGACTTCCCTTCTTCGTATACGAGTAGTTGAGGTCTTGACCCTTTTTGTGCGACCTTGCTCCATTATATAGTTGAACCCGAAATACCGTTGAATGAGCAGAGAAGGATTTAGGCAAACCTAACCTAGGGTTTTGTTTGGTGGAAAATTGGAAATGGGGTGAAATGAGGATGTGAAAGTGTGATTTCTTGATGGTTTGAGAGGGTTAGGATGAGGTTTTCTACTTTAGTGCACTTGGATTAGTTGTGCTACTGATTCAGAAACTCAAAGTATAAGAGAGGTTGAGAAAATGCCAAAAAAAGTGTAAAACCGAATTGCTGTCTGCCTTTAAAATGCTGGTTTTAATCGATTAACGGGCAGGTTTAATCGATTAAACCAATGTAAAATTCGAATTTTCAAAAAAAAAAACTGATGCCCAGGTAATCGATTAACAGCAAGTGTTTAATCGATTAATCATAGTAAAAATTGATTTTTAGGCAGTAGAATGGTTTCAACTTTTTAGGGCTCATGCATGCATTGTGACGGATTAATCGAGACATTCATAATCACAGAAAGAGTTAATCAAGAGACATATTTTTGCACTTTAACATATATCATTTAAGCAAAAGACACATGAGGCAAGACGATAATGCAAACAACTAAACAATTTCAATCGAGATATTGTTCATCAAGAATTCCAAGTTCTCTCCTTAGAACAAAGAAAGTATCCCTGGGAAGGGGCTTGGTGAAAATATCAGCTAACTGTTTAGAAGTTTCAACAAATTCAAGAACGCAGTCACCTTTTTGTACATGATCACGCAAAAAATGATGTCTAATTTCTATATGCTTAGTTCTAGAATGCAAAACGGGATTCTTGGATAGGTTTATGGCACTTGTATTATCGCATTTAATAGGGATCTTTTCAAGTTTAAGACCATAGTCCTTGAGTTGCTGCTTCATCCAAAGGATTTGAGCGCAACACACACCAGCGGCAATGTATTCCGCTTCGGCGGTGGACAAAGCAACACAGGCTTGCTTTTTGCTGTGCCATGCTACTAATGAACTGCCCAACAAGTAACAAGTACCACTAGTGCTTTTCCGATCCAATTTACACCGGCGAAATCAGAATCGGAATAACCTACCAAGGATAGTGAGGCATCCCGAGGATACCATAATCCCATGTTAGTTGTTCCTTTTAAATATCTCATGATTCTTTTAACAGTTTTAAGATGTGATTCTCTAGGTGATGATTGAAATCTCGCACACATACATACACTAAACATGATATCAAGTCGACTTGCAGTTAAGTAAAGTAATGACCCAATTATTCCTCGATACTTTGTTACCTCTATTGCTTTTCCTTTTTCGTCCTTATCTAGGTAGCAAGCAGATGCCATAGGAGTGGAAGCTTCCTTACAGTTGTTCATTTCAAATTTCTTGAGCAACTCTTTGCAATATTTTGCCTGATGGATGAATATCCCACTTTCTAGTTGCTTTATCTGAAGTCCTAGAAAGAATGTGAGTTCTCCCATCATAGACATTTCGAACTCCCCCTGCATCATCTCAGAAAATTCTTTACACAAAATATCATTAGTAGATCCAAATATTATGTCATCCACATAGATTTGTACAAGTAATATATGATTTTCTGATTTACGAATAAAAAGCGTTGTGTCAACCAAGCCTCTTTCGAACCCTTTTTCTAAAAGAAAGGTACTAAGTCTATCATACCAAGCTCTAGGAGCTTGTTTGAGACCATAGAGTGCCTTTTTAAGTTTATAAACGTGGTTCGGATATTTAAAATTTTCAAAACCAGGCGGTTGGTCAACATGAACTTCTTCTTGAATGTAGCCATTCAGGAAGGCGCTTTTTACGTCCATTTGAAATAGTTTGAAGTTCATAATAGATGCAAAGGAAAGTACCATCCTGATGGCCTCTAATCTGGCTACATGGGCATAGGTTTCGTCATAATCGATACCCTCCTCCTGGTTGTAGCCTTTGGCCACCAAGCGTGCCTTATTTCGAATGATTAAGCCTGATTCATCAAGCTTATTTCTGAAGACCCATCGAGTACCAATCACGGGATGATCTTTAGGTTTAGGGACCAAGTCCCAAACATTATTACGCTCGAACTTGTTCAGCTCTTCTTGCATAGCTATACCCCAGTGCACATCCTCAATGGCCTCATCAATGGTCTTAGGCTCAATTTGAGATACAAAAGCTACAAAATTACAAAAGTTTCGTAAGGAACTACGGGTTACCACTCCCGTAGATATGTCACCTATTACTTTGTCGATCGGGTGAGCTTTCTTGGTTTTCCACACAACTGGCATATCTGAATGCTCCCGAGATTTGGTTTGACATTCTTCATTAGTTGCTTCTTCATTATCCATGTTCTTTGAGTATGCTTCTTCCAAAGCACCTACAACATCATCAGATACGACCTTTCTCTTCTCTTTTGGAGAAGATTCGTCAAAATGTACATGGATAGACTCTTCAACTTGCATTGAATATTTATTAAAAATTCTGAACGCTTTGCTATGAATCGAGTATCCCAAAAATATTCCCTCATCGGCTTTTGAATCGAATTTTCCTAAAGCCCGCTTTCCATTATTTAATATAAAACATTTGCAACCGAAAGCGTGAAGATGGGATATGTTTGGTTTACGGCCTTTTAATAGTTCATAAGGAGTTTTATTCAAATTAGGCCTTAAAAGTACTCGATTTATAACATAACATACAATATGAACTGCATCTTCCCAGAAGTATTTGGGGGTATTACTTTCATTAAGCATGGTTCTCGCTAATTCTTCTAACACGCGATTTTTCCTCTCAACAACTCCATTTTGTTGTGGAGTGCGAGGAGCAGAGAACTGATGCAAAATGCCATGCTTATCACAGAATTTGTCGAACTGAAAGTTCTCAAATTCTCCCCCGTGATCACTTCGTATATATACTATTTTCAGGTTAAGTTGGTTTTGAATTTGCTTGGCAAGATTTTTAAAAGACTTGAAGGCGTCGCTTTTCGCAGATAAAAATAATGTCCATGTAAATCGAGAGAAATCGTCAACAATAACTAGAGCATAGTAGCTACCACCAAAACTCATGATTTGTGATGGTCCAAACAAGTCCATATGGAGTAACTCCAAAGGTCTTGAAGTGGATATCACATTTTTTGTTTTTAAAAGAATTTTTGGTTTGTTTACACTTTTGACAAGTGTCACAAATCTCTTTAGTTTTAAAATTTAGTTTTGGTAGCCCCTCAACTAGTTCGTTTGATGACAATTTATCTAGATGTTTTATATGGATATGTGCAACGCGTCTGTGCCAGAGCCAGATGTCATTTTCTTTAGAAATAAAACATTTTGAAAATAATGTGGTGACATCATCCAAGTTAACCATGTAAATATTATTTATACGATGACCAACAAATTTAACATTATTAGATAAAATGTCACGAATGATGCAACAGTCAGAATCGAAAGATACACGATTACCTTTGTCACAGAGTTGGTTTATACTCAGAAGATTATGTTCTAGTCCTTCAACATAAAGGACATTTTCTATTTGAGTTTGAGATGAGTTACCAACTGTTCCAGTGCCAAGTATCTTTCCCTTGTTGTTGTTTCCGTACGTGACGTATCCTTTTCCTTTAAGTGAGAGATCCAGGAAATTTGATCTGTCACCTGTCATATGTCTCGAACACCCACTGTCTAAATACCATTTTTGTCCTTGTGTTCGAAGACATACCTGCAAAACAGATCACCTGCTTTTCTCAGGTACCCAATTTATGTTGGGTCCTTTTCTGTTAGTGATTAGGGAATTATCTCCCTTCTTTATCCATACATAAACTCCGCTAGGTATACCATACTTTCTAATATAACATGAATAAGAAGTATGACCATATGTATTACAATAAAAACATGTAGGTGAATGCTTATGATCTTTATTTTTAGTATGAGCTACAGGTTTTCTATATGGTCTTTTATTTTTAGCCGAGCGAGTATAACCTAGACCAGTACGATCACCAACGTTTCTTGTTTGACTAAGCAGAGTATCTAATTGCTGTTTACTGTTTGTGAGACATTTGAGTTTTTCTTTTAGTTTAAAATTGTCTTCTTGCAAAGTCTCGCAAGTCTCACATACAGGTTTTTGACATAAATTATTAGCAGAGCAGTTACATGTGCTACAAGAATAGATGAGATCTAAAGTTTCATTTTCTAATTTTAATTCATCTAATTCTTTTTGTAGTTGGCTTATTTTTTTTTTTCATTTTTAAGGATTACCCTTTTCTTATCAATGTTTATTCTTGCCAATTTCTTTAGTTCCTCATGTAACTCAACATAAGCATCATATAAAACATCATAAGATGGTAAGTCATCCGAAGTGGATGAGGTGTCAGAATATACCTCATTATTATCCTCGTGTGAGTCTGAGTTCCCATCGTTGTCAGATCTAGTCATCAGACATAGCTTCGCTTACTCCTCCTCACTAGAGGTGCTTGATGTCGTTTCCTCCTCAGGTACATCCCATACAATGTAAGCTTTCTTGGACTTGAATTCCCTGGGAGTGCTCTTCTCTGAATCAACCTTTTTCAGATAGGTAGGACATTGAAATCTCATGTGTCCTGCTTTTCCACACTCATGGCAAGTGAAGCGATCTTTGTTGTTCTTGCCTTTGTTGGTTGATTCTCTTGCTTCTTTCTTTTGAAACTTTTTGAGTCCACCTTTTCTTTTAATGAATTTGCTAAATTTTCAAACAAGGAGACTCATAGTTTCATCATCTAGATCGGAGTCAGATTCATCATCATCTTTTTCTTCTTTTGATTTGGAGGTCGTGGCCTTCAATGTGATGTTTTTCTTCTTCCGGTCTGAATCTTCGTGCATAGTCAAGCGACCCAATTCCATTTCGTGCTCTTGAAGCTTTCCAAATAGTGTAGCTAGAGGCATAGAGTCCAAGTCTTTGGATTCAACAATTGCAGTTACCTTTGGTTGCCATTTTCTGTCAAGACAACGCAAAACTTGATTAGTTAGTTCACCTCTGGCAAATGATTTATCTAGAGCAACTAAATGATTAACAATATGAGTAAATCGCTTTTGCATATCACTGATTGATTCACTAGGTAACATGCGAAATAACTCATATTCGTGGGTCAGCGCATTTAATCTAGCGCGCTTGACTTCGCTAGTGCCTTCATGAGTCACTTGTAAAGTGTCCCACATTTCTTTTGCATTTTGGCACTGCGAGACTCTAAAGAACTCATCATAGGATAGGGCCGATGTGATGATATTTTTGGCGCGTAGATTAAGCTGGACCTTTTTGCGCTCATCATCGATCCATAGACTTTTTGGCCTGTCTTTAGGTTCATTGTCCACAAGATGCTGTGGAACGAAAGGGCCGTTGACTACGGATTCCCAAATATCCGAGTCTATGGCTTCAATAAAAATTTGCATGCGGACTTTCCAGTAGGCATACCCTTCACCACTGAATATAGGTGGTCGATTAATGGATGAACCATCACCACCAAATGGGTTTGATGAACCCATTCCTTTTTCCCTTAGGATCACGAATACGCGGTTGAGCTAGCACTTCGTACTAGCTCTGATACCACTTGTTAGGTATCAGTGGTTACAATACACCTAGAAGGGGGGGGGGGGGTTGAATAGGTGTAGCGGTTAGAATATCCGCTTTTCGAAAAACAACACTTAATGCTGAAATACACCTAATTAATCGATTAACAGAACAGGGATAATCGATTAACACAATCAACTTAATCGATTAACAGAATGAGTATAATCGATTAACAAACTTGACTTAATCGATTAAACAGAAACAGTAAGCTTAGGGAGATACGATTACTTGCACGACAATTAATCGATAACAAAACGAATTTACAGAGCTTACAGATTTATCAGAGTATTAACAGTATAGCACAGAAACATATTAGTCATTAAATCCACTATACAAGTTAACCGATTAAATGCAATAAAGAGAGAGAGAGAAAAGATCCTGCAACACGAATTTTATCCTGGTTCCTTTGCTTGTCCACCGCAAACTACATCCAGGCCTCCCGACTGATTTGGGAGATTTTCTTCACTATAATCGAATCAATGCTATTACATACACATCATCCAATTACAACACTTAGACAACACAAGATAATAAAGACTCCTATTCTATGGTTTGACTCCCTTCCTACCGACAAAGAAAACCTTTCTCTCGGCGTAGCCCCAGCCAAGAACCTCTGTTCTTTCTTTATCTCTAAGTCTAAACACAATGAAGATACACTCAATCTCTTCGGCGATACGACACCTCGAGATTCCCAATGTACAACAATTTCTCAATCAAAAAGAAAATAGAGTAAACTTAAGCTATTACACAGCTTATATCTAACAAGAAAACACTTTACTCTAATCACCTAATACAAACTCATGCAATATGAAAATGTATTAGTTTGAAAACAGAATGCATAGAATGTAAAAATCTAATCAAGAAGCATCAATATTATGCATGAACATGTGATATGAAAAGATGAGAAAAATATCATGTAATGCACTCAATCCTAAAGCATAGAATTCTCTCTTTTCTAAACTCACAAATGCATTTACAATTAGATGCAACAATTATCACGAAAAATGCTCTAACTTTCTAAAAATGCAACATGCAACTTCTGAGATCAATTCTGAAAAACGCAGTTTATAAAGAATTAATTCTGAAACCCAGTTAATCGATTAACGAATGCCTTAATCGATTAAACTGTTCAAACAGTTAGATTAATCGATTAACCTATGCCTTAATCGATTAACAGCATATTTTCATGTGTAAAAAACTCAAATACGTTATGCACTTAATTCATACATGTTTAACACTTAGTTTATGCCTAGAATGCACATATACATGTATTTATGTGATGCATGAATATATTATGAATGACATATCTCAAGATGAAAATGATTTAAACGATTTATGCATATGAGACATGTATTAGGTGACTTAAGCCTTAGACTCAACTTAAACTAATCTTTAGTCTAAGCTTAGTACCAATTAGAAGACTTAAGCACGTTGATTTGTTGATGATCTTCAAGCTCTTATTCGCACAAGTTGTCCTCATCAAAACCATGACACATAAAGAGAGCTTTCCAAAGTGTTCCTCTTGACATGCACACTTTCACTAACATTACATGATAATCCACATTTCAAATACGATTTAAGCTTTAATATAATTTATAACCCACACATACGTAATTGTAAACATTCATATCTTATTCCTTTAATTTCCACGTTACTCATATTCATCCTATAGTATATATATCCCATAATATATATTCTATAACATGCATATTACGTTATTTCGAAGCATCGTCCTTCTCATTATTCATATCCACCCTATAGAATATATATCCCATAATATATATCCTATAGCATGTATATTACTTTCATTCTCAACATCTTCCATTTTCATCCTTCATATTCACCCTATAGTGTATATATCCCATAATATATATCCTATAGCATGCATATTACTTTCATTCTGACATTCTCATTTCTCATCATTCATATTCACCCTATAGTATATACATCCCATAATATATATCCTATGGCATGAATATTACTTTGATCATCCACATCCTCATTGTCATCCTTCATATTCACCCTATAGTATATATATCCCATAATATATATTCTATAACATGAATATTACTTTTATCATTCACATCCTCATTCTCATCCTTCATATTTCTTTTAATCGTATTCATCGATTTCATTTCCCATACCACATCGGGCAGGTCGAGTTTATTTCCATACCACATCGGGCAGGTCGAGTTATCCCCATACCACATCGGGCAGGTCGAGTTATCCCCATACCACATCGAGCAGGTCGAGTTATTATCCATATCACATCGGGCAGGTAGAGTTATTATCCATACCACATCGGGAAGGTCGAGTTATCCCCATACCACATCGGGGTGGTCGAGTTATTATCCATACCACATCGGGCAGGTCGAGTTATTATCCATACCACATCGGGCAGGTCGAGTTATCCCCATACCACATCGGGCAGGTCGATTTATTATCCATACCACATCGGGCAAGTCGAGTTATTATCCATACCACATCGGGCAGATCGAGTTATTATCCATACCACATCGGGCAGGTCGAGTTATTATCCATACCACATCGGGAAGGTCGAGTTCACAATAATCCACTACCACTCCGGGTAGAACAACCACAATAATCCACTACCACTCCGGGTAGGATAACCACAATACTCCACTACCACTACGGGTAGGATAACCACAATAATCCACTACCACTCCAGGGTAGGATAACAACAATAATCTGCTACCACTTCGGGTAGGGTATCAACCATAAACCACTACCTCTTTGGGTAGGGTATGAATAATAAACCACTACCTCTTCGGGTAGGGTATCAACAATAAACCACTACCTCTTCGGGTAGGGTATCAACAGTATTCTTACAAACACATTACCTCTTTCACATACCTCATTCACATCAGCGAGTATGATTTAGAGACACTTATCCCTTACCTTGGTGAGTGTTGGGGATCGGTTCCGAGTAACTTTAAAAGTCCCCTCCGCGATTTCCTCCAACCTTAGGATCTTTCCTCATTTCCACAAATAACAACAATGTCAGTCATTTATTCAAAATAACACATAAACAACTCGTATTTCATCATCAAATATACAAGGGATTCACATATTTTCAAGATTTCCAAAACTACTTCAATACAAGTTTCCAAACATCTAAACATACATGTTCATCTCATATATCAACGTCAAAGCACAAACTCATCATCCACATCTAACATTTCATCTCATTCTCTTTTTACTCATATTCTCATTTTGGGGGTTTTTGGGGTTTTCATGAATAACCCACAAAAACTTTCCATTCATCAAATACCAACTCTAAACCAAGAGTTTACAAGATAAAACAACATAAAACGAACCATAACTCTAAAGGATGAGTTTCCATGGTTTCTCATATTTTGAAAAGAGATCCAACATACCCAAAACAAGTTAGAGAGGAAGAAGAAGAGTTAGAAACAAGAGGTTTACCTCTTCTGAAGCTCTAAGATGAGTCATAAGGCTCATTGCTCTTGAAAAGCTCTCCTCTCTTCAAAGTTCTAACCCTAAAATGTGTTTGGGGTATCTATTTTAAAGAGGAGTCGTCGGGTTCTCGCTCAAGTGAACCCATTATCGCTCAGGCGAGAAAATCCCACCTTTTTAAATTTCAGATCTGACGCTCTCGCTCAAGCGAGGGATTCTCGCTCAAGCGAGAATCTCACAGTCTCAACATCCCCAAAATGCCATTTCTCTCCCAGGCGAGACAACTATCGTCAGGAAAGAATCCTCCAGTATAGCCCAGGATTTCACCCTCCCAGGTGAGCCTTTCTCGCTCAGGCGAGAATCTCTCGCTCAAGCGAGACTTCCACGAATGATACTATAATTTTAAAGACTTAACTTTAGGTCGTAACAGATTCTGCATTATCTGGTTGTCACAATGGATAAAACTTATTATTCTACCCCAAATGCATATCTCAAACGCCCAATTCTGATATACGGAAAAAAAGTTATGCTAAAATTGGATTTTCAACTATTCACTTTTCACTACCAAGTTGCATCTCACAAACTATGGCTCAGAAAGTGATTCTGCTTTTTCTGGTTGTCCCAATGCATATAACTTATTTTTCTACCTCAAATGCATATGTCATACTTCCAATTCTGATATACGGAAACAACGTTATGCTAAAAATAGATTTTCAACTTTCACTTTTCACCGCCAAGTTGCATCTCACAAACGATAGCTAGGAAAGTGATTCTTCTTTCTCTGGTTGTCACAACGGATAGAAATTATTTTCTACGCCAAATGCATATCTCACACGTCCAATTCTGAGATACGAAAACAAAGTTATGCTAAAATTGGATTTTCAACTATTCACTTTTCACTACCAAGGTGCATCTCACAAACTATAGCTGAGGAAGTGATTCTGCTTTCTCTGGTTGTGACAATGGGTAGAAATTATTTTTCAACCGCAAATACATATGTCATACGTCAAATTCTGATATACGGAAACATAGTTATGCTAAAAATAGATTTTCAACTATTGATTTTCACCGCCAAGTTCCATCTCACAAACTATTGCGCAGAAAGTGATTCTGCTTTCTCTGGTAGTCACAATGGATAGAATATATTTTTCTACCCCAAATGCATATGTCACACGTCCAATTATGATATACAAAAACAAATTTTTGTTGAAAATAGATTTTCAACTGTTCACTTTTCACCGACAAGTTGCATCTCACAAACTATAGCTCGGGAAGTGATTCTGCTTTCTCTGGTTGTCACAATGGATATAACTTATTTTTTACCCCAAATGCATATGTCACACGTCCAATTATGATAAACGGAAACAAAGTATTGTTGAAAATAGATTTTCAATTGTTCACTTTTCACCGCCAAGTTGCATCTCACAAACTATAGCTCTAAAAGTGATTCTGCTTTATTTGGTTGTCACAGTGGATAGAACTTATTTTTCTACCCCAAATGCATATCTCAAACGTCCAATTCTGATATACGGAATCAAGTTTATGCTGAAATTGGATTTTCAACTATTCACTTTTCAATAACAAGTTGCATCTCACAAACTATAACTCGGAAAATGACTATGCTTTATCTAGTTGTCAAAATGGATAGACCTTATTTTTCTCCCTCAAATGCATAAGTCATACGTCCAATTCTGATATACTGAAACAAAGTTATAATAAAAATAGATTTTCAACTATCACTTTTCACCGCCAAGTTGCATCTCACAAACTATAGCTCGGAAAGTGATTCTGCTCTCTATGGTTGTCACTTGTCACCACGGAAAGAAATTATTTTCTACCCCAAATGCATATCTCTCACGTCCAATTCTGATATATGAAAACAAAGTTATGCTAAAATTGGATTTTCAACTATTCACTTTTCACTACCAAGTTGCATCTCAGCAACTATAGCTCATAAAGTGATTTTGATTTCTCTGGTTGACTGAATGGATAGAACTTATTTTTCTACCTCAAATGCTTATGTCATATGTCCAATTCTGATATACGGATACATAGTTATGCTAAAAATTGATTTTCAACTTTCTCTTTTCACCGCAAAGTTGCATCTCACAAACTATAGCTCAGAAAGTGATTCTGCTTTCTCTGGTTGTCACAATGAATAGAAATTATTTTATACCGCAAATTCACATCTCACACGTCCAATTCTGATATACGAAAACAAAGTTATACTAAAATTTGATTTTCAACTATTCACTTTTCACTACAAAGTTGCTTCTCACAAACTATAGCTCAGAAAGTGATTCTGCTTTTTCTGGTTGTCACAATGGATAGAACTTATTTTTCTACCCCAAATGCATATGTCATACGTCCAATTCTAATATACGGAAACATAGTTATGCTAAAATAGATTTTCAACTATAAATTATCACCGCCAAGTTGCATCTCACCAACTATAGTGCAGAAAGTGATTCTGCTTTCTTTGGTAGTCACAATGGATAGAACTTATTTTTCTACCCGAAATGCATATGTCACACGTCCAATTATGATATACGGAAACAAAGTTTAGTTAAAAATATATTTTCAACTATTCACTTTTCACCGCCAAGTTGCATCTCACAAACTATAGCTCGGAAAGTGATTATGCTTTCTCTGGTTGTCACAACGGATAGAAATTTTTTCCACCCCAAATGCATATCTCACACGTCCAATTCTGATATACGGAAACAAAGTTATGCTAAATATAGATTTTCAACTATTCACTTGTCACCGTCAAGTTGCATCTCACAAACTATAGATCAGAAAGTGTTTCTGTTGTCTGTGGTTGTCACAATCGATAGAACTTAATTTCTATCCCAAATGCATATGTCATACGTCCAATTCTGATATACTGAAACAAATTTATGCTAAAAATAGTTTTTCAACTGTTCACTTTTCACCACGAAGTTGCTTCTCACAAACTATTGCTCAGAAAGTGATTCTGCTTTCTATGGTTGTCTCAATGGATAGAACTTATTTCTCTACCCCAAATGCATATGTCATACGTCTAATTCTGATACACGGAAACAAATTAATGCTAAAAATAGATTTTTAACTGTTCACTTGTCACCGCCAAGTTTCATCTCACAAACTATAGCTTGGAATGTGAATCTGAATTCTCAGGAAGTCACAATGGATAGAGTTTATTTATCTACCCCAAATGCATATGTCTTATGTCCAATTCAGATATACGGAAATAAAGTTATGCTAAAAATAGATTTTCAACTATTCACTTGTCACCGACAAGTTGCATCTCACAAACTATAGATTGGACTGTGATTCTGATTTCTATGGTTGTCCCAATGGATTGAAATTATTTTTCTACCCCAAATGCATATGTCATACGTCCAATTCTGATAAACGGAAACAAATTTATGCAAAAAATAGATTTTCAACTATTCACTTGTCACCGCCAAGTTGCATCTCACAAACTACAGCTTGGAATGTTATTCTGAATTCTATGGTAGTCACAATGGATAGAATTTATTTTTCTACCCGAAATGCATATGTCATACGTCCAATTCAGATATACGGAAATAAAGTTATGCTAAAAATAGATTTTCAACTATTCACTTGTCACCGACAAGTTGCATCTCACAAACTATAGCTCGTAAAGTGATTCTGCTTTCTCTGGTTGTCACAATGGATAGAACTTATTTTTCAACCCAAAAGGCATATGTCACACGTCCAATTATGATATACGGAAACAAAGTTTTGTTAAAAATAGATTTTCAATTGTTCACTATTCACCGCCAAGTTGCATCTCACAAACAATAGCTCGAATAGTGATTCCGTATTATCTGCTTGTCACAATGGATAAAACTTATTTTTCTACCCCAAATGCATATCTCAAACGCCCAATTCTGATACACGGAACCAAGTTGCATCTCACAAACTATGGCTAGGAAAGTGATTCTGCTTTCTCTGGTTGTCACAACGGATAGAAATTATTTTCTACCCCAAATGCATATCTCACACGTCTAATTCTGAAATACGGAAACAAAGTTATACTGAAATTGGATTTTCAACTATTCACAAACTATGGCTTAGTAAGTGATTCTTTTTTTCCTGGTTGTCCCAATGGATAGAACTTATTTTTATACCTCAAATGCATAAGTCATAAGTCCAATTCTGATATACGGAAACAACGTTATGCTAAAAATAGTTAGGAAAGTGATTCCGCTTTCTCTGGTTTTCACATTGGAAAGATATTATTTTCTACCCCAAATGCATATGTCACACGTCCAATTCTGATATACGGAAACAAATTTATGCTAAAAATAGATTTTCAACTGTTCACTTTTCACCGCCATGTTGCATCTCACAAACTATTGCTCAGAAAGTGATTCTGCTTTCTATGGTTGTCACAATGGATAGAACTTATTTCTCGACCCGAAATGCATATGTCATACGTCCGATTCAGATACACAGAAACAAATTTATGCTAAAAATAGATTTTCAACTGTTCACTTTTCACCACGAAGTTGCTTCTCACAAACTATTGCTCAGAAAGTGATTCTGCTTTCTATGGTTGTCTCAATGGATAGAACTTATTTCTCTACCCCAAATGCATATGTCATACGTCCAATTCTGAAAGATGGAAACAAATTTATTCTAAAAATAGATTTTCAACTATTCACTTTTCACCGCCAAGTTGCATCTCATAAACTATAGCTTGGATTGTGATTCAGATTTCTCTGGTTGTCCCAATGGATTGAAATTATATTTCTACCCCAAATGCATATGTCATACGTCCAATTCTGATATACGGAAACTAAGTTATGCTAAAAATAGATTTTCAACTATTCACTTTTCACCGCCAAGTTGCATCTCACAAACTATTGCTCAGAAAGTGATTCTGCATTCTATGGTTGTCACAATGGATATTACTTATATCTCTACCCGAAATGCATATGTCATACGTCCGATTCTGATACACAGAAACAAATTTATGCTAAAAATAGATTTTCAACTGTTCACTTTTCACCACGAAGTTGCTTCTCACAAACTATTGCTCAGAAAGTGATTCTACTTTCTATGGTTGTCTCAATGGATAGAACTTATTTCTCTGCCCCAAATGCATATGTCATACGTCAAATTCTGATACACGGAAACAAATTAATGCTAAAAATAGATTTTCAACTTTTCACTTGTCACCGCCAAGTTTCATCTCACAAACTATAGCTTGGAATGTGAATCTGAATTCTCAGGAAGTCACAATGGATAGAGTTTATTTATCTACCCCAAATGCATATGTCTTATGTCCAATTTAGATATACGGAAATAAAGTTATGCTAAAAATAGATTTTCAACTATTCACTTGTCACCGACGAGTTGTATCTCACAAACTATAGCTTGGACTGTGATTCTGATTTCTCTGGTTGTCCCAATGGATTGAAATTATTTTTCTACCCCAAATGCATATGTCATACGTCCAATTCTGATAAACGGAAACAAATTTATGCTAAAAATAGATTTTCAACTATTCACTTGTCACCGCCAAGTTGCATCTCACAAACTATAGCTTGGAATGTGATTCTGAATTCTATGGTAGTCACAATGGATAGAATTTATTTTTCTAGCCGAAATGCATATGTCATACGTCCAATTCAGATATACGGAAATAAAGTTATGCTAAAAATAGATTTTCAACTATTCACTTGTCACCGACAAGTTGCATCTCACAAACTATAGCTTGGACTGTGATTCTGATTTCTCTGGTTGTCCCAATGGATTGAAATTATTTTTCTACCCCAAATGCATATGTCACAGGTCCCATTCTGATATACGGAAACAAATTTATGCTAAAAATAGATTTTCAACTGTTCACTTGTCACCGCCAAGTTGCATCTCACAAACTATATCTCAAAATGTGATTATGCTTTCTATGGTTGTCACAATGGATAGAACTTATTTCTCTACACCAAATGCATATGTCATACGTCCAATTCTGATATACGTAAACAAAGTTATGCTAAAAATAGATTTTCAACTATTAATTTTCACCTCCAAGTTTCATCTCTCCAACTATTTCGCAGAAAGTGATTCTGCTTTGTCTGGTAGTCACAATGGATAGAACTTATTTTTCCACCCCAAATGCATATGTCACACGTCCAATTATGATATACGGAAACAAAGTTTTGTTAAAAATAGATTTTCAATTGTTCACTGTTCACCGTCACCGCCAAGTTGCATCTCACAAACAATAGCTCGAATAGTGATTCCGTATTATCTGCTTGTCACAATGGATAAAACTTATTTTTCTACCACAAATGCATATCTCAAACGCCCAATTCTGATACACGGAACCAAGTTGCATCTCACAAACTATGACTAGGAAAGTGATTCTGCTTTCTCTGGTTGTCACAACGGATAGAAATTATTTTCTACCCCAAATGCATATCTCACACGTCTAATTCTGAAATACGGAAACAAAGTTATACTGAAATTGGATTTTCAACTATTCACAAACTATGGCTTAGTAAGTGATTCTTTTTTTCCTGGTTGTCCCAATGGATAGAACTTATTTTTATACCTCAAATGCATAAGTCATAAGTCCAATTCTGATATACGAAAACAACGTTATGCTAAAAATAGTTAGGAAAGTGATTCCGCTTTCTCTAGTTTTCACATTGGAAAGATATTATTTTCTACCCCAAATGCATATGTCACACGTCCAATTCTGATATACGGAAACAAATTTATGCTAAAAATAGATTTTCAACTGTTCACTTTTCACCGCCATATTGCATCTCACAAACTATTGCTCAGAAAGTGATTCTGCTTTCTATGGTTGTCACATTGGATAGAACTTATTTCTCGACCCGAAATGCATATGTCATACGTCCGATTCAGATACACAGAAACAAATTTATGCTAAAAGTAGATTTTCAACTGTTCACTTTTCACCACGAAGTTGCTTCTCACAAACTATTGCTCAGAAAGTGATTCTGCTTTCTATGGTTGTCTCAATGGATAGAACTTATTTCTCTACCCCAAATGCATATGTCATACGTCCAATTCTGAAAGAAGGAAACAAATTTATTCTAAAAATAGATTTTCAACTATTCACTTTTCACCGCCAAGTTGCATCTCATAAACTATAGCTTGGATTGTGATTCAGATTTCTCTGGTTGTCCCAATGGATTGAAATTATATTTCTACCCCAAATGCATATGTCATACGTCCAATTCTGATATACGGAAACTAAGTTATGCTAAAAATAGATTTTCAACTGTTCACTTTTCACCGCCAAGTTGCATCTCACAAACTATTGCTCAGAAAGTGATTCTGCATTCTATGGTTGTCACAATGGATATTACTTATATCTCTACCCGAAATGCATATGTCATACGTCCGATTCTGATACACAGAAACAAATTTATGCTAAAAATAGATTTTCAACTGTTCACTTTTCACCACGAAGTTGCTTCTCACAAACTATTGCTCAGAAAGTGATTCTACTTTCTATGGTTGTCTCAATGGATAGAACTTATTTCTCTGCCCCAAATGCATATGTCATACGTCAAATTCTGATACACGGAAACAAATTTATGCTAAAAATAGATTTTCAACTTTTCACTTGTCACCGCCAAGTTTCATCTCACAAACTATAGCTTGGAATGTGAATCTGAATTCTCAGGAAGTCACAATGGATAGAGTTTATTTATCTACCCCAAATGCATATGTCTTATATCTAATTCAGATATACGGAAATAAAGTTATGCTAAAAATAGATTTTCAACTATTCACTTGTCACCGACAAGTTGCATCTCACAAACTATAGCTTGGACTGTGATTCTGATTTCTCTGGTTGTCCCAATGGATTGAAATTATTTTTCTACCCCAAATGCATATGTCATACGTCCAATTCTAATAAACGGAAACAAATTTATGCTAAAAATAGATTTTCAACTATTCACTTGTCACCGCCAAGTTGCATCTCACAAACTATATCTTGGAATGTGATTCTGAATTCTATGGTAGTCACAATGGATAGAATTTATTTTTCTACCCGAAATGCATATGTCATACGTCCAATTCAGATATACGTAAATAAAGTTATGCTAAAAATAGATTTTCAACTATTCACTTGTCACCGCCAAGTTGCATCTCACAAACTATAGCTTGGACTATGATTCTGATTTCTCTGGTTGTCCCAATGGATTGAAATTATTTTTCTACCCCAAATGCATATGTCACATGTCCCATTCTGATATACGGAAACAAATTTATGCTAAAAATAGATTTTCAACTATTCACTTTTCACCGCCAAGTTGCATCTCACAAACTATATCTCAGAATGTGATTCTGCTTTCTATGGTTGTCACAATGGATAGAACTTATTTCTCTACACCAAATGCATATGTCATACGTCCAATTCTGATATACGGAAACAAAGTTATGCTAAAAATAGATTGTCAACTTTCACTTTTCACCGTCAAGTTGCATCTCATAAACTATAGCTCGGAAAGTGATTATGCTTTCTCTGGTCGTCACAACGGATAGAAATTATTTTCTACGATAAATTCATATCTCACACATCCAATTCTGATATATGGATTGAACTTATTTTTTTACCCCAAATACATATGGCATACGTCCAATTTTGATATACAGAAACAATGTTATGCTAAAAATGGATTTTCAACTATTCACTTGTCACCGTCATGTTGCGTCTGACAAACTATAACTCGTAAAGTGATTCTGCTTTCTCTGGTTGTCAGAATGGATAGAACTATTCACTTTTCACATCCAAGTTGCATCTCACAAACTATCGCTCGGAAAGAGATTATGCTTTTTCTGGTTGTCACAAAGGATAAAACTTATTTTTCTACACCAAATGCATATGTCATATGTCCAATTCTGATATACGGAAACTAAGTTTTGTTAAAAATATATTTTCAACTTTTCAGTATTCACCGCCAAGTTGCATCTCACAAACTATTGTATGAAAAGTGATTCTTCTTTCTCTGGTTGTCACAATGGATAGAACTTATTTTTATACCCCAAATGCATATCTCACACGTCCAATTCTGTTAAACGGAAACAAAGTTTTGTTAAAAATTAATTACCAACTAATCACTTGTCACCGTTATGTTGCATCTCACAAACTATAGCTCGGAAAGTGATTCTGCTTTCTCTGGTTGTAACAATGGATAGAACTTATTTTTCTACACCAAATGCATATCTCAGACGTCCAATTCTGATAGACTGAAACAAAGTTTTGTTAAAAATATATTTTCAACTGTTCACTTTTCACCGCCAAGTTGCATCTCACAAACTACAGCTCGGAAAGTGATTCTGCGTTCTATGGTTGTCACAATGGATAGAACTTATTTTTCTACCCCAAATTCATGTCACACGTCCAATTCTGTTATACGGAAACAAAGTTTTGTTAAAAATAAATTATCATCTAATCACTGTCACCGTCATGCTGCATCTCACAAACTATAGCTCGGAAAGTGATTCTGCTTTCTCTGGTTGTCACAATAGATAGAACTTATTTTTATACCCCGAATGCATATATCACACGTCCCATTCTGAGATACGGAAACAAAGTTATGCTAAAAATAGATTTTCAACTATTCACTTGTCACCGTCAAGTTGCATCTCGCAAAATATTGCTCGGAAAGTGATACTGCTTTATCTGGTTGTCACAATGGATAGAACCTATTTTTCTACCCCAAATGCATATGTCATACGTCCAATTCTGATATACAGAAACAAAGTTATGCTAAAAAGGGATTTTCAACTACTCACTTTTCACCGCCTAGTTGCGTCTCACAAACTATAGTTCGGAAAGTGATTCTGCTTTTTCTGGTTGTCACAATGGATAGAACTTATTTTTATACCCAAAATGCATATCTCACACGTCCAATTCTGTTATACGGAAACAAAGTTATGCTAAAAATAGATTTTCAACTATTCACTTGTCACCGTCAGGTTGAATCTCAAAAACTATAGCTCGCAAAGTGATTCTGCTTTCTCTGGTTGTCACAATGGATAGAAATTATTTTCGTACCCAAAATGCATATCTCACACATCCAATTATGATATACGGAAACAAAGTTTTGTTAAAAATAGATTTTCAACTATTCACTTTTCACCGCCAAGTTGCATATCACAAACTATTGTATGGAAAGTGATTTTGCTTTATCTATTTGTCACAATGGATAGAAATTATTTTTCTACCCCAAATGCATATCTCACACGTCCAATTCTGATATACGGAAACAAAGTTATGCTAAAAATAGATTTTCAACTATTCACTTGTCACCGTCATGTTGAATCTCAAAAACTATAGCTCGCAAAGTGATTCTGCTTTCTCTGGTGGTCACAATGGATAGAACTTATTTTTCTACCCCAAATGCATATCTCACACATCCAATTATGATATACGGAAACAAAGTTTTGTTAAAAATAGATTTTCAACTGTTCACTTTTCACCGCCAAGTTGTATCTCACAAACTATAGTTCGAAAAGTGATTCTGCTTTCTCTGGTTGTCACAATGGATAGAACTTATTTTTATACCCCAAATGCATATCTCACACGTCCAATTCTGTTATACGGAAACAAAGTTTTGTTAAAAATAAATTACCAACTAATCACTTGTCACCGTCATGCTGCATCTCATAAACTATAGCTCGGAAAGTGATTCTGCTTTCTCTGGTTGTCACAATGGATAGAACTTATTTTTATACCCCGAATGCATATATCACACGTCCCATTCTGAGATACGGAAACAAAGTTATGCTAAAAATATATTTTCAACTATTCACTTGTCACCGTCAAGTTGCATCTCACAAAATATAGCTCGGAAAGTGATACTGCTTTATCTGGTTGTCACATAGATATAACTTATTTTTCTACCCCAAATGCATATGTCATACGTCCAATTTTGATATACAGAAACAATGTTATGCTAAAAAGGATTTTCAACTAATCACTTGTCACCGTCATGTTGTGTCTCACAAACTATAGCTCGGAAAGTGATTCTGCTGTCTCTGGTTGTGACAATGGATAGAACTTATTTTTCTACCCCAAATGCATATATCACACGTCCAATTCTGATATACGAAAACAAAGTTATGCTAAAAATAGGTTTTCAACTTTCACATTTCACCGACAAGTTGCGTCTCACACACTATAGCTCGGAAAGTGATTATGTTTTCTCTGGATGTCACAATGGATAGAACTAATTTTTCTACACCAATTCCATATCTCACACATCCAATTATGATATACGGAAACAAAGTTTTGTTAAAAATAGATTTTCAACTTCACTTTTCACCGCCAAGTTGCATCTCACAAACTACTGTTTGGAAAGTGATTCTGCTTTCTCTAGTTGTCACAATGGATAGATATTATTTTTCTACCCCAAATGCATATATCACACGTCCAATTTCTGATATACGGAAACAAAGTTATGCTAAAAATAGATTTTCAACTATTCACCTGTCACCGTCATGTTGAATCTCAAAAACTATAGCTCGCAAAGTGATTCTGCTTTCTCTGGTTGTCACAATGGATAGAACTTATTTTTATACCCCAAATGCATATCTCACACGTCCAATTCTGTTATACGGAAACAAAGTTTTTTTAAAAATAAATTATCAACTAATCACTTATCACCGTCATGCTGCATCTCACAAACTATAGCTCGGAAAGTGATTCTGCTTTCTCTGGTTGTCACAATAGATAGAACTTATTTTTATACCCCGAATGCATATATCACACGTCCCATTCTGATATACAGAAACAAAGTTATGCTAAAAATAGATTTTCAACTATTCACTTGTCACCGTCAAGTTGCATCTCACAAAATATAGCTCGGAAAGTGATTATGCTTTCTCTGGTTGTCACAATGGATAGAACTTATTTTTCTACCCCAAATGCATATCTCACACGTCCAATTATGATATACGGAAACAAAGTTTTGTTAAAAATAAATTTTCAACTATTCACTATTCACTGCCAAATTGCATCTCAGAAACTATAGCTCAAAAAATGATTATTCTTTATTTGGTTGTCACATAGATTGAACTTATTTTTCTACCACAAATGCATATGTCACACGTCCAATTCTGATATACGGGAACAAAGTTATGCTAAAAATAGATTTTCACTTTTCCAATCCAAGTTGCATCTCACAAACTATAGCTGGAAAGTGATTATGCTTTTTCTGGTTGTCACAACGGATAAAACTTATTTTTCTACACCAAATGCATATGTCATACGTCCAATTCTGATATACGGAAACAAAGTTATGCATAACATAGATTTTCAACTATTCACTTGTCACCGACATGTTGTGTCTCACAAACTATAGCTCGGAAAGTGATTCTGCTGTCTCTGGTTGTCTCAATGGATAGAACTTATTTTTTTACCCCAAATGCATATCTCACACTTCCAATTCTGAAATACGGAAACAAAGTTATGCTAAAAATAGGTTTTCAACTTTCACTTTTCACCGCCAAGTTGCGTCTCACACACTATAGCTCGGAAAGTGATTATGCTTTCTCTGGATGTCACAATGGATAGAACTTATTTTCTACACCAAATGCATATCTCACACATCCAATTCTGATATACGGAAACAAAGTTTTGTTAAAAATAGACTTTCAACTATTCACTTTTCACCGCCAAGTTGCATCTCACAAACTATAGTTCGGAAAGTGATTCTGCTTTCTCTGGTTGTCACAATGGATAGAACTTATTTTTAAACCCCAAATGCATATCTCACACGTCCAATTCTGTTATACGGAAACAAAGTTTTGTTAAAAATAAATTACCAACTAATCACTTGTCACCGTCATGTTGCATCTCACAAACTATAGCTCGGATAGTGATTCTGCTTTCTCTGGTTGTCACAATGGATAGAACTTATTTTTCTACCCCAAATGCATATATCACACGTCCAACTTTGATATACGGAAACAAAGTTATGCTAAAAATAGATTTTTAACTTATCACTTTTCACCGCTAAGTTGCATCTCACAAACTATAGCTCGAAAAATGATTCTGCTTTATCTGGTAGTCACATAGATTGAACTTATATTTTATCCCAAATACATATGTCACTGTCACCGTCAAGTTGCATCTCACAAACTATTGCCCAAAAAGTGATTCTGCTTTCTCTGGTTGTCACAATGGATAGAACCTATTTTTCTACCCCAAATGCATATCTCACACGTCCAATTATGATATAAGGAAACAAAGTTTTGTTAAAAATAAATTTTCAACTATTCACTTTTCACTGCCAAGTTGCATCTCAGAAACTATAGCTCGAAAAATGATTCTGCTTTATTTGGTTGTCACATAGATTGAACTTATTTTTCTACCACAAATGCATATATCACACGTCCAATTCTGATATACGGAAACAAAGTTAAGCTAAAAATAGATTTTCAACTTTCACTTTTCACATCCAAGTTGCATCTCACAAACTATAGCTCAGAAAGTGATTATGCTTTTTCTGGTTGTCACAACGGATAAAACTTATTTTTCTACACCAAATGCATATGTCATACGTCCAATTCTGATATACGGAAACAAAGTTATGCATAAAATAGAATTTCAACTATTCACTTGTCACCGTCAAGTTGCATCTCACAAAATATAGCTCGGAAAGTGATACTGCTTTATCTGGTTGACACATAGATATAACTTATTTTTCTACCCCAAATGTATATGTCATACGTCCAATTCTGATATACAGAAACAAAGTTATGCCAAAAATGGATTTCCAACTATTCACTTGTCACCGTCATGTTGCGTCTCACAAACTATAGCTCGGAAAGTGATTCTGCTGTCTCTGGTTATCACAATGGATAGAAATTATTTTTATACCCCAAATGCATATCTCACACGTCCAATTCTGTTATACGGAAACAAAGTTTTGTTAAAAATAAATTACCAACTAATCACTTGTCACCGTCATGCTGCATCTCATAAACTATAACTCAGAAAGTGATTCTGTTTTCTCTGGTTGTCACAATGGATAGAACTTATTTTTATACCCCGAATGCATATATCACACGTCCCATTCTGATATACGGAAACAAAGTTATGCTAAAAATAGATTTTCAACTATTCACTTGTCACCGTCAAGTAAATATAGCTCGGAAAGTGATACTGCTTTATCTGTTTGTCACATAGATATAACTTATTTTTCTACCCCAAATGCATATGTCATACGTCCAATTTTGATATACAGAAACAACGTTATGTTAAAAAGGATTTTCAACTAATCACTTGTCACCGTCATGTTGTGTCTCACAAACTATAGCTCGAAGAGTGATTCTGCTGTCTCTGGTTGTGACAATGGATAGAACTTATTTTTCTACCCCAAATGCATATATCACACGTCCAATTCTGATATACGGAAACAAAGTTATGCTAAAAATAGGTTTTCAACTTTCACATTTCACCGCCAAGTTGCGTTTCACTCACTATAGCTCGGAAAGTGATTATGCTTTCTCTGGATGTCACAATGGATAGAACTAATTTTTCTACACCAATTCCATATCTCACACATCAAATTATGATATACGGAAACAAAGTTTTGTTAAAAATAGATTTTCAACTATTCACTTTTCACCGCCAAGTTGCATCTCACAAACTATTGTTTGGAAAGTGATTCTGCTTTCTCTAGTTGTCACAATGGATAGAAATTATTTTTCTACCCCAAATGCATATATCACACGTCCAATTTCTAATATACGGAAACAAAGTTATGCTAAAAATAGATTTTCAACTATTCACTTGTCACCGTCATGTTGAATCTCAAAAACTATAGCTCGCAAAGTGATTCTGCTTTCTCTGGTTGTCACAATGGATAGAACTTATTTTTGTACCCCGAATGCATATCTCACACATCCAATTATGATATACGGAAACAAAGTTTTGTTAAAAATAGATTTTCAACTGTTCACTTTTCACCGCCAAGTTGCATCTCACAAACTATAGTTCGGAAAGTGATTCTGTTTTCTCTGGTTGTCACAATGGATAGAACTTATTTTCCTACCCCAAATGCATATCTCACACGTCCAATTCTGATATACGGAAACAAAGTTATGATAAAAATAGATTTTCAACTATTCACTTGTCACCGCCAAGTTGCATCTCACAAACTAAAGCTCGGAAAGTGATACTGCTTTATCTGGTTGTCACATAGATATAACTTATTTTTCTACCCCAAATGCATATGTCATACGTCCAATTTTGATATACAGAAACAATGTTATGCTAAAAAGGATTTTCAACTAATCACTTGTCACCGTCATGTTGTGTCTCACAAACTATAGCTCGGAAAGTGATTCTGCTGTCTCTGGTTGTGACAATGGAGAGAACTTATTTTTCTACCCCAAATGCATATGTCACACGTCCAATTCTGATATACGGAAACAAAGTTATGCTAAAAATAGGTTTTCAACTTTCACTTTTCACCGCCAAGTTGCATCTCGCACACTATAGCTCGGAAAGTGATTATGCTGTCTCTGGATGTCACAATGGATAGAACTAATTTTTCTACACCAAATGCATATCTCACATATCCAATTATGATATACGGAAACAAAGTTTTGTTAAAAATAGATTTTCAACTATTCACTTGTCACCGTCAAGTTGCATCTCACAAAATATAGCTCGGATAGTGATACTGCTTTATCTGGTTGTCACATAGATATAACTTATTTTTCTACCCCAAATGCATATCTCACAGATCCAATTCTAATATACGGAAACAAAGTTTTGTTAATAATAGATTTTCAACTGTTCACTTTTCACCGCCAAGTTGCATCTCACAAACTATTGTTTGGAAAGTGATTCTGCTTTCTCTGGTTGTCACAATGGATAGAAATTATTTTTCTACCCCAAATGCATATCTCACACGTCCAATTCTGATATACGGAAACAAAGTTATGCATAACATAGATTTTCAACTATTCACTTGTCACCGTCAAGTTGCATCTCACAAAACATAGCTCGGAAAGTGATACTGCTTTATCTGGTTGTCACATAGATATAACATATTTTTCTACCCCAAATGCATATGTCATACGTCCAATTTTGATATACAGAAACAATGTTATGCTAAAAAGGATTTTCAACTAATCACTTGTCACCGTCATGTTGTGTCTCACAAACTATAGCTCGGAAAGTGATTCTGCTGTCTCTGGTTGTGACAATGGATAGAACTTATTTTTCTACCCCAAATGCATATATCACACGTCCAATTCTGATATACGGAAACAAAGTTATGCTAAAAATAGGTTTTCAACTTTCACATTTCACCGCCAAGTTGCGTCTCACACACTATAGCTCGGAAAGTGATTATGTTTTCTCTGGATGTCACAATGGATAGAACTAATTTTTCTACACCAATTCCATATCTCACACATCCAATTATGATATACGGAAACAAAGTTTTGTTAAAAATAGATTTTCAACTATTCACTTTTCACCGCCAAGTTGCATCTCACAAACTATTGTTTGGAAAGTGATTCTGCTTTCTCTAGTTTTCACAATGGATAGAAATTATTTTTCTACCCCAAATGCATATATCACACGTCCAATTTCTGATATACGGAAACAAAGTTATGCTAAAAATAGGTTTTCAACTTTCACATTTCACCGCCAAGTTGCGTCTCACACACTATAGCTCGGAAAGTGATTATGCTTTCTCTGGATGTCACAATGGATAGAACTAATTTTTCTACACCAATTCCATATCTCACACATCCAATTATGATATACGGAAACAAAGTTTTGTTAAAAATTTATTTTCAACTGTTCACTTTTCACCGCCAAGTTGCATCTCACAAACTATAGTTCGAAAAGTGATTCTGCTTTCTCTAGTTGTCACAATGGATAGAACTTGTTTTTATACCCCAAATTCATATCTCACACGTCCAATTCTGTTATACGGAAACAATGTTTTGTTAAAAATAAATTATCATCTAATCACTTGTCACCGTCATGCTGCATCTCACAAACTATAGCTCGGAAAGTCATTCTTCTTTCTCTGGTTGTCACAATAGATAGAACTTATTTTTATACCCCGAATGCATATATCACACGTCCCATTCTGATATACGGAAACAAAGTTATGCTAAAAATAGATTTTCAACTATTCACTTGTCACCGTCAAGTTGCATCTCACAAAATATTGCTCGGAAAGTGATACTGCTTTATCTGGTTGTCACAATGGATATAACCTATTTTTCTACCCCAAATGCATATGTCATACGTCCAATTCTGATATAGAGAAACAAAGTTATGCTAAAAAGGGATTTTCAACTACTCACTTTTCACCGCCTAGTTGCGTCTCACAAACTATAGTTCGGAAAGTGATTCTGCTTTTTCTGGTTGTCACAATGGATAGAAATTATTTTTACACCCCAAATGCATATCTCACACGTCCAATTCTGTTATACGGAAACAAAGTTATGCTAAAAATAGATTTTCAACTATTCACTTGTCACCGTCATGTTGAATCTCAAAAACTATAGCTCGCAAAGTGATTCTGCTTTCTATGGTTGTCACAATGGATAGAACTTATTTGCGTACCCCAAATGCATATCTCACATCATCCAATTATGATATACGGAAACAAGTTTTGTTAAAAAATAGATTTTCAACTGTTCACTTTTCGCCGCCAAGTGTATCTCACAAACTGTAGTTTCGAAAAGTGATTCTGCTTTTTCTGGTTGTCACAATGGATAGAACTTATTTTTATACCCCAAATGCATATCTCACACGTCCAATTCTGTTATACGGAAACAAAGTTTTGTTTAAAAATAAATTACCAACTAATCACTTGTCACCGTCATGCTGCATCTCATAAACTATAGCTCGGAAAGTGATTCTGCTTTCTCTGGTTGTCACAATGGATAGAACTTATTTTTATACCCCGAATGCATATATCACACGTCCCATTCTGAGATACTGAAACAAAGTTATGCTAAAAATATATTTTCAACTATTCACTTGTCACCGTCAAGTTGCATCTCACAAACTAAAGCTCGGAAAGTGATACTGCTTTATCTGGTTGTCACATAGATATAACTTATTTTTTCTACCCCAAATGCATATGTCATACGTCCAATTTTGAAATACAGAAACAATGTTATGCTAAAAAAGGATTTTCAACTAATCACTTGTCACCGCCAAGTTGTGTCTCACAAACTATAGCTCGGAAAGTGATTCTGCTTTCTCTGGTTGTCACAATGGATAGAACTTATTTTTATACCCCAAATGCATATCTCACACGTCCAATTCTGTTATACGGAAACAAAGTTTTGATAAAATAAATTACCAACTAATCACTTGTCACCGTCATGTTGCATCTCACAAACTATAGCTCGGAAAGTGATTCTGCTTTCTCTGGTTGTTGCAATGGATAGAACTTATTTTTATACCCCGAATGCATATATCACACATCCCATTCTGATATACGGAAACAAAGTTATGCTAAAAATAGATTTTCAACTATTCACTTGTCACCGTCAAGTTGCATCTCACAAAATATAGCTCGGAAAGTGATACTGCTTTATCTGTTTGTCACATAGATATAACTTATTTTTCTACCCCAAATGCATATGTCATACGTCCAATTTTGATATACAGAAACAATGTTATGTTAAAAAGGATTTTCAACTAATCACTTGTCACCGTCATGTTGTGTCTCACAAACTATAGCTCGGAAAGTGATTCTGCTGTCTCTGGTTGTGACAATGGATAGAACTTATTTTTCTACCCCAAATGCATATATCACACGTCCAATTCTGATATACGGAAACAAAGTTATGCTAAAAATAGGTTTTCAACTTTCACATTTCACCGCCAAGTTGCGTATCACACACTATAGCTCGGAAAGTGATTATGTTTTCTCTGGATGTCACAATGGATAGAACTAATTTTTCTACACCAATTCCATATCTCACACATCCAATTATGATATACGGAAACAAAGTTTTGTTAAAAATAGATTTTCAACTTCACTTTTCACCGCCAAGTTGCATCTCACAAACTATTGTTTGGAAAGTGATTCTGCTTTCTCTAGTTGTCACAATGGATAGAAATTATTTTTCTACCCCAAATGCATATATCACACGTCCAATTTCTGATATACGGAAACAAAGTTATGCTAAAAATAGATTTTCAACTATTCACTTGTCACCGTCATGTTGAATCTCAAAAACTATAGCTCGCAAAGTGATTCTGCTTTCTCTGGTTGTCACAATGGATAGAACTTATTTTTATACCCCAAATGCATATCTCACACGTCCAATTCTGTTATACGGAAACAAAGTTTTGTTAAAAATAAATTATCAACTAATCACTTGTCACCGTCATGCTGCATCTCACAAACTATAGCTCGGAAAGTGATTCTGCTTTCTCTGGTTGTCACAATAGATAGAACTTATTTTTATACCCCGAATGCATATATCACACGTCCCATTCTGATATACAGAAACAAAGTTATGCTAAAAATAGATTTTCAACTATTCACTTGTCACCGTCAAGTTGCATCTCACAAAATATTGCTAGGAAAGTGATACTGCTTCATCTGGTTGTCACAATGGATAGAACTTATTTTCGTACCCCAAATGCATATCTCACACATCCAATTATGATATACGGAAACAAAGTTTTGTTAAAAATAGATTTTCAACTATTCACTTTTCACCGCCAAGTTGTTTCTCATAAACTATAGTTCAGAAAGTGATTCTGTTTTCTCTGGTTGTCACAATGGATAGAACTTATTTTTCTACCCCAAATGCATATCTCACACGTCCAATTCTGATATACGGAAACAAAGTTATGCTAAAAATAGATTTTCAACTATTCACTTGTCACCGTCAAGTTGCATCTCACAAAATATAGCTCGGAAAGTGATACTGCTTTATCTGGTTGTCACATAGATATAACTTATTTTTCTACCCCAAATGCATATGTCATACGTCCAATTTTGATATACAGAAACAATGTTATGCTAAAAAGGATTTTCAACTAATCACTTGTCACCGTCATGTTGTGTCTCACAAACTATAGCTCGGAAAGTGATTCTGCTGTCTCTGGTTGTGACAATGGATAGAACTTATTTTTCTACCCCAAATGCATATATCACACGTCCAATTCTGATATACGGAAACAAAGTTATGCTAAAAATAGGTTTTCAACTTTCACATTTCACCGCCAAGTTGCGTCTCACACACTATAGCTCGGAAAGTGATTATGTTTTCTCTGGATGTCACAATGGATAGAACTAATTTTTCTACACCAATTCCATATCTCACACATCCAATTATGATATACGGAAACAAAGTTTTGTTAAAAATAGATTTTCAACTATTCACTTTTCACCGCCAAGTTGCATCTCACAAACTATTGTTTGGAAAGTGATTCTGCTTTCTCTAGTTGTCACAATGGATAGAAATTATTTTTCTACCCCAAATGCATATATCACACGTCCAATTTCTGATATACGGAAACAAAGTTATGCTAAAAATAGGTTTTCAACTTTCACATTTCACCGCCAAGTTGCGTCTCACACACTATAGCTCGGAAAGTGATTATGCTTTCTCTGGATGTCACAATGGATAGAACTAATTTTTCTACACCAATTCCATATCTCACACATCCAATTATGATATACGGAAACAAAGTTTTGTTAAAAATTTATTTTCAACTGTTCACTTTTCACCGCCAAGTTGCATCTCACAAACTATAGTTCGAAAAGTGATTCTGCTTTCTCTAGTTGTCACAATGGATAGAACTTGTTTTTATACCCCAAATTCATATCTCACACGTCCAATTCTGTTATATGGAAACAAAGTTTTGTTAAAAATAAATTATCATCTAATCACTTGTCACCGTCATGCAGCATCTCACAAACTATAGCTCGGAAAGTGATTCTTCTTTCTCTGGTTGTCACATTAGATAGAACTTATTTTTATACCCCGAATGCATATATCACACGTCCCATTCTGAGATACGGAAACAAAGTTATGCTAAAAATAGATTTTCAACTATTCACTTGTCACCGTCAAGTTGCATCTCACAAAATATTGCTCGGAAAGTGATACTGCATTATCTGGTTGTCACAATGGATAGAACCTATTTTTCTACCCCAAATGCATATGTCATACGTCCAATTCTGATATACAGAAACAAAGTTATGCTAAAAAGGGATTTTCAACTACTCACTTTTCACCGCCTAGTTGCGTCTCACAAACTATAGTTCGGAAAGTGATTCTGCTTTTTCTGGTTGTCACAATGGATAGAACTTATTTTTATACCCCAAATGCATATCTCACACGTCCAATTCTGTTATACGGAAACAAAGTTATGCTAAAAATAGATTTTCAACTATTCACTTGTCACCGTCATGTTGAATCTCAAAAACTATAGCTCGCAAAGTGATTCTGCTTTCTCTGGTTGTCACAATGGATAGAACTTATTTTCGTACCCCAAATGCATATCTCACACATCCAATTATGATATACGGAAACAAAGTTTTGTTAAAAATAGATTTTCAACTATTCACTTTTCACCGCCAAGTTGCATCTCACAAACTATTGTTTGGAAAGTGATTCTGCTTTCTCTAGTTGTCACAATGGATAGAAATTATTTTTCTACCCCAAATGCATATATCACACGTCCAATTTCTGATATACGGAAACAAAGTTATGCTAAAAATAGATTTTCAACTATTCACTTGTCACCGTCATGTTGAATCTTAAAAACTATAGCTCGCAAAGTGATTCTGCTTTCTCTGGTGGTCACAATGGATAGAACTTATTTTTCTACCCCAAATGCATATCTCACACATCCAATTATGATATACGGAAACAAAGTTTTGTTAAAAATAGATTTTCAACTGTTCACTTTTCACCGCCAAGTTGTATCTCACAAACTATAGTTCGAAAAGTGATTCTGCTTTCTCTGGTTGTCACAATGGATAGAACTTATTTTTATACCCCAAATGCATATCTCACACGTCCAATTCTGTTATACGGAAACAAAGTTTTGTTAAAAATAAATTACCAACTAATCACTTGTCACCGTCATGCTGCATCTCATAAACTATAGCTCGGAAAGTGATTCTGCTTTCTCTGGTTGTCACAATGGATAGAACTTATTTTTATACCCTGAATGCATATATCACACGTCCCATTCTGAGATACGGAAACAAAGTTATGCTAAAAATATATTTTCAACTATTCACTTGTCACCGTCAAGTTGCATCTCACAAAATATAGCTCGGAAAGTGATACTGCTTTATCTGGTTGTCACAAAGATATAACTTATTTTTCTACCCCAAATGCATATGTCATACGTCCAATTTTGATATACAGAAACAATGTTATGCTAAAAAGGATTTTCAACTAATCACTTGTCACCGTCATGTTGTGTCTCACAAACTATAGCTCGGAAAGTGATTCTGCTGTCTCTGGTTTTGACTATGGATAGAACTTATTTTTCTACCCCAAATGCATATATCACACGTCCAATTCTGATATACGAAAACAAAGTTATGCTAAAAATAGGTTTTCAACTTTCACATTTCACCGCCAAGTTGCGTCTCACATACTATAGCTCGGAAAGTGATTATGTTTTCTCTGGATGTCACAATGGATAGAACTAATTTTTCTACACCAATTCCATATCTCACACATCCAATTATGATATACGGAAACAAAGTTTTGTTAAAAATAGATTTTCAACTATTCACTTTTCACCGCAAAGTTGCATCTCACAAAAAATTGTTTGGAAAGTGATTCTGCTTTCTCTAGTTGTCACAATGGATAGAAATTATTTTTCTACCCCAAATGCATATATCACACGTCCAATTTCTGATATACGGAAACAAAGTTATGCTAAAAATAGATTTTCAACTATTCACCTGTCACCGTCATGTTGAATCTCAAAAACTATAGCTCGCAAAGTGATTCTGCTTTCACTGGTGGTCACAATGGATAGAACTTATTTTTCTACCCCAAATGCATATCTCACACATCCAATTATGATATACGGAAACAAAGTTTTGTTAAAAATAGATTTTCAACTGTTCACTTTTCACCGCCAAGTTGCATCTCACAAACTATAGTTCGAAAAGTGATTCTGCTTTCTCTAGTTGTCACAATGGATAGAACTTATTTTTATACCCCAAATTCATATCTCACACGTCCAATTCTGTTATACGGAAACAAAGTTTTGTTAAA